>CP137873.1:600000-1023225 GCA_034406715.1 Rhodotorula mucilaginosa
GGCGGAAAGGTCTTTTCGACAGGGCGCGGCGGCGCCGGCAACTTGATCGGAGTCGCAGCCGGAGAGGACATGTCCGAGTTTGACGGCGAGGAGGACCCGGAAGTCTTGCAGGCCGTCCGAGAAGACCGGAGCCGGTCTCGCGAACGGGACGGTTACATCGAAGTGACGGCGTCTGGTCGAGGCGGACGGGGCAACATCCGCAGCCATTCGCGAGGGCGCGATCTCGAACTCGGGCGGGTCCCGACAGTGCTCGAGGAACAAGAACGGATGGACATCGAGGACGAAGAGCTCCGTCTGCAGGAGCTTCTGCGCAAGCGAGAACGAGATGGTCCCGATCAGTGGGTCAGCACGGGTCGTGGTGAGTTTAGCGTCTCTTTGGTCCTTTGGCGAGTCCCTCGCGCTGATCACCATTTACGACAGGCGGCGCCGGCAACTTTTTCAACTCGTGGCGTCGCAACTCGTCGAATGCGCGGCAAGACTCGATTCCATAACCCCCAGCCGGACTGTATCTTTCATGCTTCGCCTTTCATCACCACTCCTCTCTTCGTCCGATTCAACTGTGCATGTCGTAAACCTGTCTTCTCCCGCGAACGGCGAGCGAGAAGAAACCTCTGCAAATTCAACTCTGCCGTGTTGTACGTACTGAATCGAGCTCTTTCGCGGACCCGGCCGCCTGCGGATAGACTTGGCCTTGGACTGCATCGGCCCTTTCACACCGCGCCCGTCACAGCTCGTGCTTTGCCAAGTCCCGCCGCGAGCACCGCAGTCCTTATCTTTTGCTGCCCCCTGTTCGCCCGATCAAAGGCAAGTCCTGATCAGTTCCGCGTCATCTTCACCCTTGCCCGATTCGAAGACCTTGATACGGCCACGCTTCTCGTCCCAGCCATCTCTGTACAGCATGGCGAGCTTGCTGAACAAGATCAAGAGCGCAGTCAATCCGATCAACAAGGAGCACGATGGTACGTCGCCGCGGGGCCTCTTCGCGTGTCGCACCAGCACCGACTTTCCCGATGCTCTCGACTCGCTTATCGCTAATCCCGGAGTTGCCTCGAAACAGCTGCTTCAGACCGCGGAAGGTCGTACACTCCGGCACACCACTCTCACTTGAACCCGGATCATGCCGACGGACCGCGGTCGGTCAGTCGAGGTCGCGGAACTGGAGTCACCCCGACCGGACGAGGCAAGTCTCTATCGCCGCGTGGAGGATTGCAACGCAGGCACGAACGAGACTGCAAAGGACTCCCTCACTGATACTCTCCTGGTGCGGCGCAGGCGGAGCCGGCAACATGTCGCGCTCGCGCGTCCGTGACGGTTCCGAGCCGTCCGAATCCGCCGCCGACCTCGCTGCCGCCCGTTCTCGTTCTCGGTCCCGCGCCCGCGCCCTCCACCACGGCGAAGACTTGCCAGTCGCGCATGGACGTGGAGGCGCCGGGAACGTCGCTGCCGAGAAACGCGACGCGGCCAGTCGCGAGCGCGAGCGTAAGATTGAGGAAGAAGACGCAGAGGCGGAGGCGAGGTTCGCCGAGAAGCACAAGAACGACGAGCACCTGGTCGGGCGAGGCGGCCTTGGAAACAAGGACAAGGAGCATGTGGTCCATTAGAAGCGAGATGCTCGCGGACACTACTACTGCAGCCAGCGCTGCTGCACCAACAATCTGTTCTTTTTGCGGCTCTTAATCTCTGAACCGGACCCTGCCTATATATTGACGTTCGTATATCGTGTGCTTGAATTTCTATGTATACAAGATGTGAACGATTCCGATCAAGAGATGCGAGGGATGACAACAGGGAAAGACAGGAAAAGAATATGCTACAACTACCGTGCAAATCAGTCTTGCGTTTCAGGATGTGAGAACCCTTCCTTGAGAGCAGATGGTTCTGGTGGTGGCTCGGGCGTCGTTTCGTTCGGTGAAGGTCCTCTTCGCATATTCGCCTCGTCGAACGTGGCCGTTCGTGCGTGGCGAGCAATAGTCCCGTTTGACCCGTCCTGCTCCCGCACAAAGCCCATCGACGTCGCGGGACGGATCTGTACATGCGGCTTTGGCGGGCGAGGACTGTGCGGAGACGAGCCCGGCGAGCCGGCCACGCCGTCGGTCACAAGTCGGGAGGTGGGTGCTCGATTCCGTGCAGGCGAGAACTCGTCGTTGCTGCTGTAGGTGTAGTAACCGCCGTCGTCTTCGCCAGGAGAAGACGGGACGAACCCGTTCGCGGAGCTCAGGGCGGGCGACGCCAGCTCTGCGACCGTGAGCAGAACCTCGCGCTCCGAATCGGCTTCTTCCCCGGGACTTGGGAAGGGCGAAGGATACGCCGCTGGAGTTGAAAACGGGACGATCAATCCAGGCGTAGGCAACGCGTCATCCTGATCTGAGCGCGCAGAGTTGGTGCGGACTGGCGGTGCCGGCGCGTCGCGTGCAGGGGGCGGGAAACGGTAACTCGGTCCGCTCATTTTACTGCTGCCGCCACGGCGCCGCAGCGCTTCTCGGGCCTCGAGCGCGGTGGCAAGCCCTGCTGGCACTTCCTCCGGTGGCGCCGACGAATGGCGCATCGGCGGAGTCCGTGGTCGAGAGGAAGCCTTGCTGAGATCGAGCGCTCGCAAGAGGCCACTCTTTGCACCTCCGGTGTAGACTGACCCCACAGCGTAGTGGCGACGTGGAGTAGGTTTCGATAGAGAGAGCTTGCGCTTAACGCTCCCGGGGCCGCTCCGCGAAAGAGAGGTCGACGGTGAGTTGCGATGCGATTTTCGGGTCGGTCCTAGCAGGGAAAATCTTCATCAACTTCTAAGGAAACAAAGCATTTGAATCTTGCTCAGATAGACCTCACCCTCACCCGTCGTGGGTTGCATTTGCGCTCCCTCTGGCGGCGATTGCTCGTCATCGACACTCAGGTCCCGTTCGCGTCGATCCCTGCGCCAGCGCAGACCACCCCGTTCGGCCTGCGCAGCGGTCGCCAAATGCAAGAAGGGTGACGTCGGCAGGCCGCGTGTGAATCCGACAAAGATGATCAAGGCGAAGATCCCGATCAATTGTGCGATCGTTAATCGTTTTCCGAAGCGGACCTGCAAACGAGCAGAAGGTCAGCTTGGACCAGAGACCATCTTAGCCTCAGAAGAGCAGAGCGACGAACCTCCTGTGCGAGCATGCTGACTTGCGTGGCGAGAGCGAGCCTTTCCCGGTCTATTTCGATACGCTGCTTCTCGAGATCGAGAATAGCCTGTCGCACGTTCTGCTCCTGGCGGCCGCGCTGCCATACCAAAGAGAACCGTTAGATGCAGAGCCTTCCGAATGGCGAGGGCGAAGTAAGACTAAACGCACCGTCAGCTCGATGTCGTGTAATCGGCGCTCGACTCGGCCGAACGCTTCCCGGAGCATGTTGCTCTGCGCCTCTGTAAAGTACATGGCGATCGTTTGATTGTGCTCGAGACTCGTCAGGCGCTTCATGATGGTGCCGTAGATCGACTCGCCCGGTTGCGGCGGCTGAAGAACGGGAGGACGAGGAGGCGGAGGCGGAGACGGAGGCGGTGGCGGGACTGGGTGGTGTGAGGTTACCGGGACGATGGTCTCGGCTGCCGCAGGGACGCGTGAGACCGAGGTCGACACCGAAGCGGCAGAGGAGGAGCCGGAAGACGAGACGGGGACGGAGGAAATCGAGATGGATGCTGATGAGGAGGGGGAGGCAGTAGCCGTCTGGTTCTGAGCGGGTGCAACAACACTCTTCGCGGTTGCCGCGTTGTCCTTTGTAGACGAAGCTTGAGTGGCGCTCGTCCCGGACGCCTGCACCGAGACGTCTCCCACGGACGCAAGCGGCGTCTGAGTCGGCAAGACCGACTGCGAGGCCGAAGCTGATACCTGCGAGCCGTCCGAAGTCGACGACGCGTCGATAGTTGTCGATGAGACTTCGGTAGGCAAGTTGCTAGACGAGCTGGAGACCGCAGAGGACGTGGCCGATGATTGTGCAGGATCGGCATCCGGATGGCGTGAAGGAGCAGACTGTGCGGGAACGCTCGAGTTTCCGCGACTTGGGCCCGATGCTACCTGAGTGGACGTCGGACTAGAAGTGGTCTGGTCGAGGGCGGTCGAAGTCAAAGCGGTTTCGGCGGAAGTCGGTAACGGCGATGAGACGTCACTGGTCGTGCCGCCATTTGAAGAGGAGATGCCGGAAGGCGATGGCGGCGGTGTCGTCGTCGTGGTGAGCGGAGTTAACGGAGTATACAATGCAGTAGAAGAGTCGAGGATGGTAGTCGCGCCGACCGAGTCGGCCTCCGCGGGACGGAGCAACTCGTCCTCCTCCAGTTCGAGACTGTCGAAATCGAGGTGTTCCTGCTCGTCGATCAGATCCGCCGCAGCGAGCGCCTCCTCGAGAGCCTTGGCTTTGCGTTCCGACTCGCGATACGCGTCGAGTTGGGTGAAGCCGTACACGCGCAGGAGCGAGACGGGACAATAATACTCGGATCCGTAGTGCGAGAGAAAGTCGATGCGGACGTATCGGCAAAAGTGCGGATTCCGCAAGGGTTTAAACACCTGAAACAGGGGGTTTCAATGTTCAGTCGCGCTGAGAGAGGGAGGGAGTTTCTTCCGAAACGCAGCTTACCTGTACGCCTCGAGCGTTGTTGGCGCGATAGGTGCCGAGGTCGTGCCAGTCGGCGGGCTTGCCCGGATAGTCGACGCTGCAGCTCGCCTTGAAATGCTTGAACGTGCTCGAGAAGAACTCAAAGTTGGCGAGGACGATCGTGTCGATCTGGATCTCGTCGCACAATTCGACGTCGACGAATATCGGATTGGCCGAGCACGGCGTGAGCATGTACCGGTCCTTCTTCTCGACGAGGATTGAAGACGCTCCCTTGGATTGACGCGAGGAGCGGTGAACCATGGCGGCGCATTCAAAGGCGGCATAGTTGGAGCGGTCCTTCAGGAGAACGAGCGGGTCGTCGTCGCCGCCCGAACCGACGTTGGGCAGCGGTTGCAAGGGACAGGCTAGGTCCGAGGCGGCCGAGTCGAGACCACTCTCTGCCGCTGTCGAATGCCGCCCGTCTGTCGTGGAACTCCTCACCTGAGAGCCTCCTCGTGGACCACCTGCCGCGCCGCCGCCCGCCTCACCCCCGTCTCCAGACGCCGCAGCATCGCCAACCACAAACAGACTCCCGACGTCGGCTGCGTCTCCATCGTACATGGCTCCGTGTGCTCCGAGCGGCGCAGCTCCGACCGCGTCCTGCCGCACGCGCTGCGCAGCTTTTCTCGTCCTGCGTGCTGCTGCGCCGGCCGAGTCGAGCTGGACGACGTAGCGGTCTCGCCATTCCTGGAACGAAAGCAATTCGGGCGCTGGAGGGATCTCGACCAGCGGGACCTCTTCGACGACGGTGGCGGCTGTAGCGACGGGCTCGGGCGAGGAGGATCCCGGACTTGCCGTCGAAAGGGTGGTTGCCGAAAGGGTCGACTCCGTTGCGACGGCTGCGGCGCTCGTCGGAGTTTCGGTCGAAGCGGCCGTTGGGGTTCCTATCCGTTCTGCCGTCGCCTCTGTAGGTTCCACGGCTGTTCCAGGGGCAGTAGTCGTCTCTGCTGCGGCCTGCGAGGGAGATTTCGATTCGGCCGACGGCACGTCCAGCTGTTCGGCGACGTCTCGACTTGATGGGATGGCGGCAGCTGGCGTAGGCTCTGACAGCTTGACTTGTGCGCTCGTGTATACCTGCACAGTCTCTTGAGCGGTTGCTGTGGCGTGGAAAGAGTCTTGCAAGTCGAGAGTGGAGACGAGAGTGGTCGAGGCAGCTGCGTCGACTACACTCGCGCGAGCGGTAGCAGCGAGTGCATGGAGGAGTAGCAGTGCACGGTAGCCGCCGTATCGCATCGCTCTGGCGCTCCTTTGCGCCTTGTTTCGCGTTCGAGCACGGAGTTGAATGACGAGGTGGTGCCGCACTTTCTCTCTCTCGCTCCTCTCACTCGCATACTCACCCAGACTCGCGCGAGAACAGGAGAGACCGACAGAAAATGGCGCAGTTCGAGACGCTCTCGCCCGAGCTGGTCGAGCACGTCCTCCTGCTGGCGCTCGACGGCCCGTCTCGCTTCGTCCAGGTCGACACCCTCACCAGCCTCGGCCGCGTCAACCAGGTCTGCGCCGGAGCTGCACAGCGCTTGCTCTACAAGAACATCGTCCTCGACACTCCCACCGCAGCGCACAAGCTGCTCGAGACCCTCCGCCGCACGCCGCACCTTGCCTTGATCGTCCGTTCGCTCACGTTCAAACCGTCCGTCTTCAACTCGCACGCGAACCCGTTCACGGCCGTGCAGCAGGATGCCATCGTCCGCTTGTGCACCAACCTCGTCCACTTTGACTCGCCAAAGTCCCCCGCCGCGCCGACCTCGCCGACGTCCGCCCTCTTCCCCGACTCGCTCAGGTCGCTCAACTACGTTCCGACCGCCAGCCCGGGCATGGATGCAGACGAAGACAGTGACAGGGAGAGCGAGGATGAGCAACAACAACAACAACAGCAAAACAACGGAGCGAGCCTGCCGCGCAAGTTGCAGCAGTTGCAAATTCTGCCTGCCGCCCTCACGCGCTTGAAGCTCTCGTCGAGCGCCCGCGACCTGCTCAATTTCGAACCGCCCGCCAACACGCCCTTCCCGTTCGCGAACCTCGAGTCGCTCGTCCTCGACTGCCTGTTTGTAACTCCGGCCGCGTTCGAGTGGATCGTCACCGGATCCGACCGCCTCCGTTCGCTGCACGTCTGGCTCGTGACTGGCATCACCGAAGAGAGCCTCGTCGACGCCCTCGCCACGCAGAATGACTACCTGCTCGAGTTTGCCTTCAAGCCCTCGCACGGTATCCTCAGGAAGTTCATCTCGCACGACTTGGTCGCGTGAGTCTTTCCGACTTTTTGTTTCGTTGTTTCCCTTTGCTCAGGAGGCGTTCAAATCCAGGGAAATGTCGAATCTGGAGAAACTTACGCTCGGCAGCGGTGCCTGTGATCACACCGTCTACGCCAAGCTCCCGAGTTCGCTTACGCGTCTGTGCATCTCGGTTCCGAACGAGCACCAGGCCGCCCGCCTCGAGCCGATCGCAGACGAGTTGACGAAGCGCTTGAAGCGCGTACAGCGCTTCGAGTTGTACAGTCACTACTACTACCCTCCGCCGGTCGACATCGATTACGGGACTCCGGCCGCGAACCCTCAGACGAGTCAGTTGCGCGAAGTGCGCTTGTCGCACCTCCGTCCCGCGACGGGACAACTCTCGCGTTTCCTGTTCCGCCTCGGCGCCAACGTCTCGACTCTGGCGTTGCACGAAGTCCACGATGCCTTCCAGAACCTGCTCCCGTACTGCCCGAACCTGAAGCGCCTCGAACTCGGACGTCCGACGCACCTGATGCCCACCTCGCCGCTCTTCTCGGCTATCCACCCGACCAGCCTCGACTTTTTGCGCATCATGGTCACCGAGAGCGACGTCAGCCTCGAAGCCTTGCACGAAGCACTGCCGCTCTTGGCCAACTTGCGCACGCTCGAGCTCATCGCGAGGTTCCCGCTCCATGGGGTCGACTCGGTCGCGTGGCACTCGGGCGGGCATTTTGATGACCTCGTCGAGGCGTGCAAGAGGCAGAACGTCCTCTTCTGCGTCAACGGGCGCGCCATCAAGACGCCCGGTGCACTGTGGAAGGCGATCTGCGCTGGTCACTCGGGGAGGGATGCGCTCTGAGAGATAAGGCGCCACAGCGAGGCACGCTTGAACGGAATCGACGAGGAGGACGGAGCGTCTGCATGCATATATGTCCAAGCTTCTCTACGTATATCCCCGCTTGCAATGGACTACATGTGCTTTCACTAACAACGCGCTCTCCGGTTTTCGCCGAGAGCATAGGGGGGAACAGGAACTATAAATCGCTCCGGCCGGAGACCAAATTCGCTCGCTCTTCTCGGCCGATAGAGACGTCGACTCGTCCGAGTCGCGGGTCAATGCGGACGAACAACGGACGAAAGCTAGCCCCTTTGACTCTCGTCATCCTTCTACACACGCACACTTGCACCAGTGGCGGGCTGCCGACATGACTTCTGCCCAGTCGATACAGGTACCTCAAGGTCCAACGACATCGGCAGAGACGCTCGCCATGGTCGACCTCGAATCATCCGCTCCGCCTGCTATCTCCTCTCCTGCCGACTTGCCCTCCAGACATACTTCAGACAAGCTTGATCGTGCCTCACATCAAGCGGACGATAAGGAAGAGCCGCCGGACGAGACGGACCCCAAGTCCGGACCAGTCGATGTCGAGCATGTTGTCGTCGAGAACGATCCACGAGAATGGACTTGTCACCGAAAATCGATGGTGCTGGCGTGAGTAGTCATCCTGCGCCCTCCGTAAAGGCAAGGAGAACTGACCAAGGATCGATGTTGCCGCAGAACTATCGCATTCACCGCCATTGGCGCCACCCTCACGGGATCGATCTTTTTCCCTGCGCTCGAGAGTCTACAATCCGACTTGCACACGAACGACGAGCTGGTGGCGGCATCGGTCTCAGTTTTCATCGCGGGCCAAGGCATTTTTCCTTCTTTGTGGGCGAGTTTGTCAGAAGTCGCTGGGCGAAAGTATTGCTGTAAGTCGCCACTGGATCCGCAACCGTCACGAGTTTGCAATGCTGACCGTCAAGCTCGCAGATCTCGCCTCGCTCCTGATCTATATCGTCGGCACGATCGTCTGTTCTCAGGCCAAGACCGGCGCCGTCTTTGTCGGCATGCGCGTTCTGCAGAGCTTGGGCTCTTCGGCAGTGCTCGCACTCGGAGCAGGAACGCTTGCCGACATGTACGATGTACGCACGATGCCCGAGCTTAGCTTCTACGTCTGATTACGTACGATGACGCAATTCCCGCCTTCAGACTCACGAACGCGGGGAGAAACTGGGCATTTATTACGCCGCGCCTCTGCTCGGGCCGTCGGCGGGTCCCTTGCTGGGCGGAGCTATCACGAGCGCCTCGAACTGGCGCTCGACGTTCTACTTCCTGCTCGCTGTGAGTCTCCGCGTCCGAAATGCGGATCCGCGCTTGTGACCTGACGAGAACCTGCCCGCCAGTACGGCGTCGTCTGTTGGATCCTGGCCCTCTTCCTGCCCGATACTTTCCGGCGTGAACGCTCTCTGGCCTGGCGCAAAGCGCGCGACCGAGCGCGCCATCATGCCGCCGAAAAACGCCTCAAAGCACGGTCGGCTTTGCCCCCGAGCGGCAACGTTGCCCCGACGGCGCCTGTCCGAGCACCAACCTTTGCGCCGATCGGCAAGGTCAAGACCGCCATGTCCTTGCGGACGAATCGCGACTTTAGAGTCAAAATTCGCTTTTCCGACATCAACCCGCTCGCGGCCGTCGGTGGCGTCGTCAAGCAGCCTACGAATCTCCTTGTCTTGATCTATTCAGGCTTCCTCTTTGCCTCGCAATACTGCATCACATTTACGGCATCTCGAACGTTCGCTGCCGCGCCGTATAACTATTCTCCGATCACCGTCGGCTTGGTCCTGCTCTCTTTCGGGACGGGCAACGTGGTAATGCTCCCCTACGACTTGCTTGATGTGCAGATTCACGAGTACTGACATCACTTTCCTGCACAGCTCGGCTCGGTCGGCGGCGGTCGCTACTCCGATTACATTCTGCGGAGGATGAAGGAGCGAAATGGCGGCAAGGGCGAACCCGAGGTGGGTGCGGCTACAAAACGCCGTCGCCCGATTATTACTCACGTGAACCTCCGGCAACAGATGCGCATCAAGAGCACGTATGGAGCGATGGTGTTCCTGCCGCCGCTCTTTGTTGCGTACGCCTGGACCGTCCAGAAGCAAGTCTCCATCGCAGGGCCCGTCGTCGTCCTCTTCTTCCTCGGCACCGCGATCATGGTCATCTACTCCTCGACTCTCGCCTTCATCGTCGACGCCAACCCGGGCCGATCGTCGAGCGCCGTCGCGTGCAACTCGCTCTTCCGAGGCGTCCTGGCCTGCGCGGCGTCGCAAGCCGCCGAACCCATCCTCGACAAAGTCGGCGGAAACGGCGCGTTCTATACCGGCTGGGCGGTCATACTCCTCATCGGGCAGCTGGCGCTCGTCATTGTCGCGATCAAGGGCAAGCGTTGGCGCGCAGCTTTTGCGGTGCGGGAAGAGCAAGCAGAGGCGCGCAGACGGGAACGACGTCAGGCACGTTTGGCCAAACTCGGAGAAGGAGTGCATTCATAGAGCTAAGAAAGTGGCATCTAGACTCGTCGTAACATATGAGCATCCCTCGTCGTGGCAGTCCCGAGTCGCGCTGTCAATTCGCGTGCACGTTGCACGTGAAAGGCGCTATTTTTACCAGCCAGTCCTCTCCTCCTCCCTGCTCCTCCGTTCTTTCGCAGCGATCGACCTGCGCTTGAGCCTAAAGTATTCGAAGTATGTATTTTTGAACCGCACAAGCCCCAGATCATCTGGCAGTTCTCCGAACCCTGCTCGATCGTGTGGACGGATCTACGTTGTCGCGCCAGCTTGCGAGAAGAACGTGCGCGATTCACGACTGGCTCTGCGGCCGATCTGGCGGACCCTGAAGTGCTTTCGTCTCCCACTTCTCTCCATCAGACGCGCCGTACAGTCTCGGAGATGTCGGATGTCCAGATTCAGCACCGCCCGGCGGGACAGGCAGGTGTCAAACCGCGCAGAGCCATGGGCAAGGTAACGCGCGTTTGGCTGGCGCCGGTTTCGACATGTTGGCTGACCAGTTCTGCTCTACAGCTCGCCATGGTCTTCTGCTGTGGAACTGCCCTGATCTCGGATGGCTATGTGAATTCCGCGGTAGGTGTTTCGCTGGCGACGTTTGGGCGACGGTTCCACCCCTGACTGACAGACTTTCCCTCGCACTCAGGCGGGAACGGTCAACCTTTTCCTGGGCAAACTGTACCCGAAACAATATCACGCAAACCATCGTGAGTGCGGTTAACGAACGGGTCTGTGTGGACTTGACTGACCCAACCTGGACGACCTTCGCAGACAGCGAGATCTTTACCGGAATTGCATACCTCGGGATCATTTGCGGACAGCTCGGATTCGGTGTTATCGTCGATCGCTACGGGCGCAAGTCCAGCATGCTCACCGCGAGCTGTATCATGATTGTGGGTTCTGCGCTGTGCGCTGGAGCGTACGGCGCGAACGGCTCGATCGACGGCATGTTGGCCGCCCTCGTCGTATATCGTTTCATCACGGGCATCGGCAGTACGCTTGATCTCTCTCAGAATAAAGCCGCCGCGCGCCGCCACCGAGCTAACGATTCCCCTCCTTCATTTCGTTCCACATCACGCCCGCTTTCCATTTGCAACTCTGTCCAATGCACGCGCGGCACGTGTTCCTCCTCGAAGTCGGTGCTGAATGTCAGTAGCACAATCCGCGCTAGCGACTAAAGGAAGAACACGCTGACCCCAGTGATGCAGACCCGTCGGGTTCCGTTGCCTGCTCGGAATCCACCGAGGCCACGGGAATCAACACGCGCTGGTCGCATATGTGGTTCGCCCTAGCGACCGATGTCAGTATCGATCTGGGCTTCGTAATTGCCAGGTGCGCTGCACTTGTCTCGCCGCGAAACGCGAATAGAAAGTGAGATTTCGCTCATCAGTGCCTGCGCGTTGCAGCTTCGTGCCGCTCGTGCTGGTCTGGATCTTTGGCGACACAAACCTCGAACCAGTATGGCGCCTTACCTTCGGACTCGGCATCATCCCGGCGGCGCTCGTCCTTCTCTGGCGCCTCCGAATGACTCGGGAACCCAAGCTACTCGGGAACCCGAGCTTTACCGCCGCTCGGCCATCAAGCGGAACATCCCTTATCGCCTCATCATCAAGCGGTACTGGTGCGTCCTTCCAACTGCATGGGCAGCGCTGACTGTGGTAGGATCAGGGAAACCTGCGCGGATCGTCAGGGTACGGCCAAGAAGGCTAACTCGAACAAACTTTTCGTGGCTGCGTTCCCTCACACCTACAGGCGCTCTCTACTCGGCCTGTCCATCGCATGGTTCATCTACGACTTCATAACCTACCCCTTCGGACTCTTCTCGTCCGTGATTGTCGACACCATCACTGGATCTTCGACAAAATTGACAACCGTTCTCGCCTGGAACCTCGTCATCAACGCGTTCTATCTCCCGGGAGCGATGTAAGCCCCTATTCGTCTTGGAGCGACCCCGAGTCGCCCTGAAACGGGTTCCCCGGCAGCACCGGGGCTTTTACGATGGACTGGCTCAAGCCCAAACGCCAGCTCATCATCGGCCTTGTCCTTCAAGGGATTGTCGGGTTTGCCATGTCAGGCGCGTACACGCAGCTCACTCAGCACATCGCCGGCTTTGCGGTACTCTACGGCCTCTTCCTTTCCATGGGCGAGTTCGGACCCGGTGATTGTCTCGGACTTCTGGCGTCCAAGTGCTTCCCAACGGCTGCGCGTGGCCAAATGTGTATGTCCCTTCGCTCTCGGACCGCTTCGGTGTCTTGCTGACCGGCTTCTTCTCTCTTGACAGACGCTATCACGGCCGCTGTCGGGAAATGTGGAGCGTACCTGGGTCCGTCAGACTGATTGCTTGTCTCGACGCCGGAAAGCACCGCTCGCTCACTCGCAAGAACGCTGCAGGAATCTGGGCTTTCCCGGCCATCATCGACTCTGTGAGAACTTTCTGACGAGTTCAGTCTGCAGCTCAACTGACGGAACTACGCCCACAGTTCCCGGTTGGACCGAAGCAGACTTCCGGACCGTTCTGGATCGGCAGCGGTCTCGCTTTCGTCTCTGCCATTGTGGCTTTTTTCCTCGTCAAGGAGATCAAGCGTACATTCTACTCGAACGGTCATTGCTGTGCGAAGATGCTGACACCGCGCTGCATCTACAGAGGACGGCATGCGGGAAGAGGATGAGGCGTTCAGGCAATACCTCGCCGACAACGGCTACGACGTTTCGCAGATGGGCGCGCCAGCGGAGGTCGACGATGAGTCGATCGACGAGGATAAGAAGGAGGAAATCTACTAGAAGTTGTCCGACTTGATTATTTGTCTTCGTCGGGCGGATCAGGTCGACGCGATCTCCGGATTTTCCTAGATTTCGCTGCGAAAGGGATGGGTTGTAATCACACTATAGTTCCAGTCTATATATCCGCTGTACTTGTACGGTGTCCAGAGCTTTCGCTACAACAAGCAACAGGCGATTAACACGAAAGCGAACGCGCTCACCCGGGAGGATGCAGCACTGTCCGTGTATCAATTTGGCCACGGTGAAAGATGAACAAGTAACAACAGGAACAGAACGCAGCCTACAACGTGGCACCACCTCATGCGCGCCCCCTCAACCCATCCGCCGCTGTTTGCGCGCCATCTCTTCCATCGCAATCTGCTCGACTGCACTCATCGGCGCTTTCCTCTTCTCCGACACATTCGAGTTCGAGCCGGCACCTCCACCGCTCCGAAGCGGGTTGGGCTTCTTGTTGAGCGGGTTGGATTTGAGCGGGTTCGGCTTGGCGGCGAATGGATTCGCCTTTGGTGTGAAACCGATGACGGGTTTGGGAGGAGGGGCGATGAAGGTCGATTTGGGAGGTGCCGCTGGAGCTGGAGCTGGGGTCGTCGTCGTCGCTGCTGATGCAGTGGGTGGGGATGCGGTCTCGGTCGCGGACGGTCCCGCTTCCGCCTGCGGCGGAGACGCCGAACCAGACGGAGAAGCGTCTTTTGACGACGCCGACGTGGTGGTACCGGCGGCGACGGGTGCCTTGAACGACAAGCTGAGGGACAGCTTTTCGCCCTCGTCACGCTTGAGCTCGTTACTGACTTCGGCCGAAGCGGACGGCGCGACTTCGGCCGTCTCGTCCCCTCCAACCGAAACGCCTCCAGCCTGCTGAGCGGCCACCTCCCTCCGTCTCCGCTCGCCCTCCTCGCGCGCCCGCTCGATCTGCTCCTGGATCAACTTGCGCTGCCGCATCTCGTCGTCCATGTCGCCGCGCTCCTTTTTCTGGTTCGCTTCCGCTTTGGCGAGCGCGCGCGGCGAGTTGTCGATCCACTGGATCCACCAGCCCTTCTCGGTCTCGTCGACGTGGCAGACACCGGTACGACCGAGGTGTTTGCAGAATTCGGTGAGCGAGAGGAAGCGCTGGGGTACAGAGGCCCAAGGTCAGTCTTGGACGGATGGGAACCTGCCACCGTCTGGAAAGGCATACTCACGGTTGCGTTCATGTGGAGGTGGTTCTTGTCCGTGATGTACTCTTGATAGACCTATGCGAGCATCGCTAGTCAGGCCATGTCATTGCTGGCGTCGAGACAAGAGACGCAGACGAACCTGGTTAACACGGACACGCTTCGTTCCCCACCTGATGAGGGTGAGAGTGCTGAATCAGCTTTCGTACCTCAGAAGTAGCATGCGTCGTGTACGTACCGCCTACTGAGCAGGGCAATGAACTCTGCCTGGAACCTCGAGGTGTAGTCGGCGATGTGTTTGCCGGCCGACTCTCCGACGAGGAGCATCTGCCGGAGATGGCTCTCGGACATGGTGTGGCATTTGAAGCCGTTCTCCTGCAAGATCGGGCGAGTCAGCACGGGAGTCAGCACGCGGTACAGCGAGGGCACAGCGTCGAATGGGCGGCCGGGCGGGGCTCGAGAGACGCACATCTCGACATTGCTTCTCGCAGACTTGGCAGTACCACCGGAGCTTCTGCAGTCCCCTGTGAGCGTACGCATGTCAGCTTGCGCACTCGGAGTGCCGCATACGCCGCGAAGGCGAGAGTGGCGGAACGGCGAAAGGGCGTCGGCTGACTGCGACTCACTTGCTCTTCATCTTGTTGGCGAGCGCCTTGGCGCTGCCTGCTTCGGCTTTCGGCATCTTGTCTGCTCGAGTATCTGGCGCTGATCAGCGGTGAGGCGAGGCGAGTGTAGCGAGTCGAGGTCGAAGAGGTTCATCAGCAGCCGAGGCGAGGCGGTGCATGGCTCTCGAGTCGACTTTACGTAAGCACAGCGTACATCCGCATATTCATCCTGAGACCTTTCCTAACCCAGCAGCAAAGCTTCCAGAATTTATTCCATTCGTCTCGCGATAAGCCGGAGAATTCTTTCTCGCGCCGGCCGGGTCCCCTTGATCAGTGAATAGCCACAGTCCCAGCGCTCGAAAGAGAGACGTAAGTGTTTCGTTAACAGTTGCAGCTACAGTCCAACAAAGCCAAGC
The DNA here is from genome assembly GCA_034406715.1 of Rhodotorula mucilaginosa. Taxonomy (NCBI): domain Eukaryota; kingdom Fungi; phylum Basidiomycota; class Microbotryomycetes; order Sporidiobolales; family Sporidiobolaceae; genus Rhodotorula; species Rhodotorula mucilaginosa. The sequence continues at coordinate 615,150 of CP137873.1, forward strand.
AGGAAGTAAGTGGATCCCTCTTGAGTGTACTGAGGACCACCGGCTGCGATCAACCCTCGTCCTCCGTTTCGCTCGCATTTCCGGGCGTAGGCGGGAACTGCATGCCGTGATGCGGACGATGAGGGAAGAAGGTAGAGTACCTGCAGTGCATCAGGTCCGGATCAGCCAATTGATCTCGACGCAAAGAGCCCCAAAGAAGCTCAGAACAGGCACTCACCTCGAGGTCGGGTTCCCGTTCTCGTCCTGGTCGTCGTCGTCATCCTCGTCCTCATCCTCGTCTTCGCCCAAGTCGCCGCCGTCCTGCGAATGATGTGGCGTCGATTCGCGGCTACCCCTCCAAGCCCGACTCGGATCCTCCTCCTCCTCCTCACTCGGCAAGCTCCCCCAACTCGTCGCCCTCCTCCGCCTTCTCCCGCTCGGCCCACCACCAGTACCACCGGCACCAGTGCTCGATCCGACTCCCGCGTCGCCTCCACCGCCACCAGCTCCGAGCGAGATGCCCTGCTTGGCCGCACGCTTCAAGTTGCGCCACCCGCGGCGAAGGTCGACCACGACCAGGGCGTCCTTGACCGCTTGCGGGACTTCGGGCAGCGTCTCGGTCGGTTCGGCGAGTACGGGCAACCACGGCTCGGGGAGGGCGCCAAAGAGGGCCGGATGGCCGTACCGCGTAGAGCCGCCCGTGTTGAGCACGCCCGGGTACATCTCGGACAACGGCGGCTGACTATAGTCGGTGCACGGATTCTGTTGACTCGGTATGTGGGAGTGAGCATGTCTCCAGCAACCGAGTAGGAGGAGAAAAGGCACGCACCTTGGCCACCGCGTAGACGCCATCACCGCGATGTCCGTACCGCCCCCGGTTCAGATGAGTCTGACTCTTCGTGACGGGATGGCCCTTCCTGAGCTGATCGACGTCGTTCGTGCCGTCTCCGTTGACGACCTCGCACGCCTGGGAGAGATTCACGAACCGCGCAAGCGGTTCGTACATCTTGCCGATGTGCCAGACCGTGTAGGCCGTGCCGGCGACGAGGGGGAGCATCAAGATCACAAGCAGGAAAACCTTGCGGACGGTGAAAAGGCCTGCAAGGGACTACCAGTCAGTCAGTTCCCGTCGTTCTCGAAGAGTAGCGTACGAAACGCACCGAGCATGAAGACCTGGAAGATGAGTAGGCCGAGACCAACTCGGTTGTACGCCAAAGGCCAAGCTTGTCCTCGCGACTCGTATGGGCGATCTGTGCGCAGGTATTGTGGGTCAGAGTCTGCTCCATCAATCTGCAAGCGTCGCCGCAAATCGAACCACTCACAAAACACAAACAGGAAGCGGTACTTGTAGACAAAGTACGCCAAGCCAAAGTAGAGCATGGCAAAGGGCAGGATGAGCGGCGTGATGATCGAGTAGGTGATGCCGATGGTCCAGATGAGGAGCGCTTGAGGGTAGACGACGCCGAGGTTCAAACTCGTCGGAGCGTTCAGGGTGGCGTGGTCTGTAAAAGAACGCCAATATGAGTCCGGATCATAGAGTACCTGTACGACAAGGCCAATCTCCTGGAGAAGATTGATGCCACATCGAGGACTGGACCTGTGCCGACTCACCTCGAGGGGTCCGCGTCAGGAACAGCTGATAAAACATGCGCGGAATCACGGTAGCGAGTTCGAGCAACTGAAGCGGCAAGATGGCGAGACCGGCGAGCATCACGTAGGACACGAAGAAGTTGCGCGAGTCGGGCAGCGTGGTGGCGAGCTTGTCGAGCACTTTCATCGGCGACTCGGAGATGTCGCGCAACAGGGTGATGGTCGACGTCGTGATCTGGTGTGAGAACGTCGAATCAGGTCTTGTCTGAAGGATGCCGAGTGGACGCGTTCAGGGTACTCACAAAGACGAAGAGGGTCGTGAAGAGCAGCGAGAGGTGGTACTTCTTGAGCTGGCTCAGCTCGATCCAGCTGCGGGCCTGCAAGCCCTGGAAGACCGAGAGCGCTTCGAGGAACATCGGCAAGACGTTGTTGAACGCGACCATGGCGAGGGAAGGCAGCGTCGTCTGCACAAAGGACCGAAGGCGCGGGCTGATCGGAATCGGTGTCGAGCGGAGTCAAATTCCGCATCTCGGCCAGGTCAAGAATCCGGTTCGTTAACGAGAGGAGGACGAGAGCACATACCTCTTGCCTAGAAGCTTTGCCAATCGTGGCGCAACGTCGTGGATGGTGTCCCAGCTGAGAAGGGAAGCGAGGGCCGCGACGGGTACGGACCAGACCGAGAGGAGGAGGAGGAGCGTAAGGCCGACCAAGATGTGGCGAATGAAAACGGACGTGGACGACAGGTTCAGGTTGAACCAGTGGATGTCTCTGGGCTCCGGAGCTGGGAGACGAGAGGGGTTCGTCAGCACGATCAAAGAGCCGAAAAGCAAACTACCGAGGATGTTCGCAAGCCTCACCGAGTTCAGTGTGGAACTCGTTCGGCGAAGGGTAGTGCACAGTCTGAGCCGCCACCTGCGCCGCCGCCATCGTCTGAAACGTGACGAATGCGACCCCCGTCGGGCGGAACTTGCCCTTCCTCCTCCTCCTGACCGCCTCGTCCGCGCGGCGGAACTGCTCCGTGTAATAGTCGAGCGCGTCGACTTTTTTGGTGAACCAGTGCGGGCGGATCCGAGGTCGTTTCCGCGAAGGGTTCACGATCGACGGACGTGCGGGCGAGAGCAGGCGGGCTTCGAGGTCGTCGTCCGGGTCGCGCATCTCGGTCGAATCGCCCCCGACATGGTCGTGGTCCTCGTCATCGACATCCACCAGCCGAGCGGTCGCCGGTTCTGTCGACGAAGTTGCCCCGCCGTTCGTCCCCGCAGCGCTCGGCCCTGCGTCGACCGGTCCGTGCAAGATCGCCTCAACCTCGAGGTCTCGCTCGTACCCAAACACGGCCTTCTTGCCTTCGACCGGTACCGGGTTCCCGAGGTATTTGCTCCAAGCTTCCTCGAGGGTCGTGAGAGCCCTAGTCCGTCGCTCGAGCAGCTCCCTCATCGAGCCGATCGCGCGCGTGACCACTACGCTCTCGACCGCCAAGCCGGGGACCACCGCCGCTGAGCCGCTCCGGTCAGCAGCGGGCGCTCTCGGCCCGAGCTGGAGACTCTCGAAATAGTCGGCGAGGGCGCGTTCGGATCGGAGATGCGGCGGGAGCGAAGTGACCATGACGGTGCGCGCCGGGATCGACTGCGCGAGGCCGAGCGAGAACAGCTGGCGGAGCGGGATGTACCGTCTCCAGTTGCGACGGAGAGAGATGATGGTGAGGATGGTGAAGAGGTAGGTGAACAGGAGTTGCGTCGAGAGGTAGAGGGTCGAGCCTCGCTGGACGCGCGGCGCGTGCGCCAGGAGCGAAGGCGCGGTGGCGAAATCCCGGAGGAGGATGGAAGAGGTACCGTTCGCCGGCAGAGGTGGGACTCCCTCGATCGTGCCGTTCTCGCGCCAATTGACCGGCACGAGCAAAGCGAATGCCAGGACTGAGCAGGTGAGGAAAAAGTAGAAACCGGTCCTCAAGAACGACAAGAGCTGTGGAGGGCGCGGCGTCAGTCTTGTAGACCACACACGAGCAGATTGGGTTCAGGCCGTCTGAGAGGACGCACGACTGCGGCATCGAGTCCGACGAGTTGCAGCACGACGAACTCGGAGGTCCGTAATGTCGGCAGGACGAAACCGAAGAACGATTCATGGTCGTGCACTTCGTGCGCCGCAAAGCCTGGAGGTGATAATCTCGTCAATGGTTCGGAACAAGAAGCGGGCTATAGACTTTGAAGTATCCTCGTACGTACCTTTGAGCATCGTCCTCGGAGCGTAGAGGACGCGGAAGCGCTCGTACCGCCTGAGCCAGCAAAATGTGAGGAAGCTCACGACGCCGACGGTGAGCGAGAGCGTGAGCTGAGTGCTGAACCATGGTCCCCTTTTGTACGTGACCGCATTGGCGTGCGCAGGCGAGTGATGAAGCAGACACAAGTGGGGAGAGAGGGAACAGGCCGCAGTGACGCTGGGTCAGTCCGAGGGCTCCCCCTTGACGAGCGAGGCAGGATAAGCGATGGCCGTTACGCACTTGTACTTGTCGAGCTGACCAGTCGGCAGACCTGTACGGGCGATGCGTCAGCGTGAACGCGGTCCCCAGCAGCTTGATGACCGCATCGACGGCGAGTCGACTGTAGTGAGAAGTTGCCGAGGACTGACCTGGATTCTGCGGGTCAGAGTCGACCAGCGCATACAGGTAGCCGTCCATATCGGCTCGCCTGCGTTGCCTTGACACGCTCTGATCGCAGAGCCGGATTGAGAATCGTCTCTCGCCTCTCGGCGCCACTTTCTCTCTCGTAGTTTTCGTACACGGTTTCGGTCAACCCCATCCGACGGGAGGGCATCCCTTACATATGACAGCAGCAGACTAGGGGAGCGCGGAGAGCAGGAACGAATCCGTCACCGTTCTGTGGAAAAAAACAAATGGCAACAACAGCTACGCAAAATACACTTGACCGAGAATTGAAGGAACGACGCCGCACAGAGATCACATCTCTCTCGGCGGCTCACGGCTCTCAAAGTATGGCCGCGCCGGCAACCCCGCCTTGTACGGATCGATTTTTGCCGTCGCGCCGACGCCACCGCTGCCGGACGGCTCTGCTGGCGCGGCACCGGGCGTCGAGTCTCGAGAGCTCGGGTTGCTATTCGGGTTCGATTGGCGCATGGCGGCGAGTTTCGCTTCGAGGGCGGCAATCTTGCGGTTCACCGGACTGGGGTGGCGTTGGCGTGCAGTCAAGAGTCAGCGCCCTCGTCCTGACTGCCCGGACCTTGCTTCCTTCCGCGAGAGATTGGAGAGCATGGTGCGACTCACGCAGTTGCTACGCCGGAACCTTTCAGCAATGAGATGGCGGTCGGCCTGCTCGCCTCACTCGGAGGAGGTCCTCGCGGTTTCCACGTGCGCGAGCTCGACGATTCTTGTTGCTGCTGCAGATGCGAGGCGGAGGGCGCGAACAGCGTAAAGAGGATTAGAAAGAGCAGTTCTCTTTCGTTTGCAAGGGTTCTGCGTTGGCGCTCACCTGCTCGGACGCGAACGAGACGACCATTTTCCTGCCGCGCAAGAGTCTGTCCGAGAGGGCGGCTAGGGCGCGGTTGGCTTCCTGGGCGATAAGGGTGCGGTGCGGCAGCGCTACACGTCGTCAGTCCCTCACGGCGCTCTGTCAATCTAGCATGCGAGGTGGACGGACCTGGTTGGTGTCATACTCGACGAAAGCGTAGCCCCTCGGTTTGCCCTTTTGCGGGCCGGCCTTGTGGAAGAGGTAGTCGAGCTTTTTGATCTTGCCATAGCGTGCGCATGTCTGCATCAAGGCGTACCTGTGATCCGGGAGTGAGGTCAGTTGCTGCCACGGTCAGTTCGGAAGGAGAGGCACTTGCTCGTCGACGCTGGTTGCGAGGTTGCCGACATAGAGACGCTTCTCGCTCTTGACCTGCGAGCTCATCTTTCTCGCCTCAACCCCGTGTGTGCGGGTGAATTGGCCGAGGTCGAGGAGCCAATTCGACCTTTTCTCTCGCTCTTCCTCCGACCCTTTGAGCACTCAGAGTCCGCGGTCCAGACGAGCGGGGGCATCGTCCGAAGCGTGAGGAGATCAGCGGGCGAGTACATTATCCTACCGTGCCCTGCCCTACGTCTGCGCCCGACTGACCCGTCTCTCTTGCAAATAGGCCGCTGCTGCAAACGATGCATGCACCGCGACTGGGCTTACGTGCGCTGCCGCTAAACGTCCAGAGCTTGATCCTGTCATTCCTGCCTGCCCTGCGCCCGCCTGGACCGGCACCGAGAGGAGCAGCGCGCTTCTCGTCGAGCGTCTCGCTCCTCGACAACAACCTCAAGCAAGCCGCCGCCACGCCCGCCTTCTTTGCTCAGGCGACAAGCCCAAGTCTAGAGCCGGAGCTGGAGCAACACGGCTCGGTGTTTGAAGTCGACTCGGACGAGTACAACCGCGTGCCGCTCTCGAAAATCGATGTCGCGATCACCGCGACGCCCCGAACGCCAGGCGACTCTCTGCTCTCCCTGCTCGCGAGTCGCTCCTACGCCGAGGCGCACAAACTCCTTGCCGAATTAAGGGCGTCGGGCCAAACCATCGAGCCTCGGTATGGCTTTGCGCGCGAGGCGGAACGCGCCGTCGCTGGAGGAGGAGAAGGAGGAGACCAGGACTGGATCGAGTGGTGGGAACTCGCACCGGGAGTCACAGACTCGGTTCACGTCGATGTGCAAAACCTCCGGACTGAAGACGCGCTGATGGCCCGCCGCGCGACCCGCATCGCGAACCGTCTCTTCCAGTCGTTAGCCGCCGCCGCCACCACAGTCGAAGCCTCGGCCCCGAACCCGGCCGTCGACTATGCCCTCCTCGAACGCTTCGCCACTATACTCTGCCGGCAAGGTCACACCCGGGTCGTCGCAGAGCACGTACTCGTCCGCCTCGCGACGTATGCCCCTCCAGAGTATGCAGACCGGATCTGGACCGCCGCCCTGTCTCGCCACGTCGCCGAACATGGCAACACCTCGTTCCGCGTCTCGGGATCCTACCTCGGCTACCGGACTCGTCCGGTTCGCGCAGCGGAAGCGCGCGTCGGTGTCGCCGAGCGGAAACGGCGCGAGGCCCACCGACTCGAGAGCAGGACCGAGTCGACCCTGCTGTGGTACCTGAATCGACAACACGAAGCGTACCGATCGCTCGTCCGCGCGAGGGGTCGCATGGTCTTGGCGCAGGCGCACCTGGGCCGGCACGACCTCGCCGTCGCGCTGATCGAGGAGCAGCACCAAGTCGTCGACGGCGCGCGGATCAAGCTCTCGAACGAGACCTACCTGTCCCTCTTGCGCATCTTGGCCGCCGCGAACGCCTTCCCGCTCTTTGAACGGACCCTCGAGGTCTTGTACTCGCACCAGCGGAGGTTGCTCCGAGTCCCCGCGTCGCACCGAGCGGGAGTCCGGATGCCCTACTTTGTTCGGGCCGCCGGCACCTTTCAGCACGAACCGGAACCCACCCCGGTCGAAGCGTTCTCGACCTTTCGGTATCAGCACGTCGTCAGCACGATCGAGGAAGGCGAAGAATCGCTCTTCGAGAAGGCGGACGAAGCTCACGACATGGCACCGAACGAGATCAGCTTTGAGGAGGAGGACTCGGCGGCTCTTGGGCGCGCGGCGACTCGTACAGGACGGCGACGTAGTCGCGAGCTGGTCTCGCTCGTCTCGGAAGGCCGCCTCGCCGACGCGACGCACCTCGTCGGCCGGGTTCTCCTCGGTGGACCGCTTCCCTCGTCCAACGCCCTCGCTTCTTACCTCGACGCCGCTCGCATCGAAGCTGCGTCGTCCGAACGGGTCGGTCTCGCACTGCACGTACTCGAACGTCAAGCCTGGAAGCGGAGCGAGCGACGAGCGTGGTGGTCCACCGCCGAGATGCTCGCGGCTGTCAAGCAGGGACGCTACCGCGACGCGTTTATCGCCTACAAGCGAACGTTTGCGATCGCCGCGCTGTCAAGATCGGCAAGGCGGGCGGTCTGGCTGGCGACTCGCCGGATGGCGGCGGCAAGGCCTGCGCAGATCGCGGGGGGCTCGTCTCCTTCGGCGGACCTGCTGCTTGTGCCGAGCCCCTACACGGTTTCGATCTTGCTGCAAGCCCTCGTGCCGCATCTCCGTACGGTGGCCGAACAAGGCGAACGGGACGCACGGCCGGGCGCGCTCGACTCGGCGGATCGCCTGATCGACGAGATCTACGCCGAAGTCGTCGCCGCGAACGAGCTCAAACTGTGGTCGTCCGGTAGCGCTGCTGCCATCCACGGGAAACAGGCCCCCAGCACGACGACGACGCCTTCCTCCCACCTCGACCCTTACACCTTCATCCCCTTCTTGCGCGACCGCCTCGCAACGCACGCGCCAGCGCCCGCGTTGCTGCAAATCCTCGCAGACATGTCTCGTCTCGGGATCCAGCCGCAACCGCCGCACTATGCCATCGTGTTGCATGCGCTCGCCAAGCAAGGCGGGAAAGTCCCCCCTGGCAGCCGGATCGAAGCGCAACGAGCCGTCACTGCCGACCTTGCGCATGTGCTCTCGCTCTTTGAAGGCGCTGCCGCCCGCAACGGTCGCCAGTCCCTGTTCGAGTCGACCCGCGCATCACCGTCCGTACGCGCTCTCACGACGGATGACGAGGGTCGCCTCCTCCTTCCGACCGAACCTCTCTCCTTACACGCCTACACGGGCGTCCTGCGCGGTTTGCGCGAGCGCGGCGCGTCTGCGATCGCGGGCGAGATCATGGCTCGACTGGCCGAGACGCGCAGTGCAGAGATTGTGCGCTGGATCGAGGAGGATGAGCAGTTCCGAGACGAGATGAGGAGGCTCAAACGCGAGGGAGTTCTATAGACATATTGAAACGCACGCGTTTTCCCGCGACCAACAGCTACTGGATTCTACCACGAAGGCACTGAAGAGCTCTTAGGGCGCTATGGCGCTCAGCTGGCGCGAAGGAAATCAAGCTCTTTTGTGCAGGCGACGCGACGCGAGCAAAGAACGCGTCGCTTCCTCTTTCGCCGCCGGCCTTTTCGCCTCTGAGTCCCGTCCCGCCGTTGCTGCAGAGAGCGCTGGACGCCGCTGCCGAGCACTAGAAGCGAACACAGACTTGTACTGCGACGACAGAGAGTCTTCCCACGCCTCGTACCGCCGTCGCCGCAACCTCGCACTTGTTCGAACAAGCTCCTCGCACGATGGTACGTCTCCGCGCGTAGATACCGCAGCCCAGTGAGATGAAGTAATTGACCACCGTGCACGCATGCAGGCTCCTCCCGGCTCTGCTCAGAAGCGCCCGCGTTCGCCGTCGCCGAACCGTCGCGGTCCGGCTGCTGCCCCTTCGTCTGATGGCCCGGCACCGACCCCAGACGCGCAGCCAGTCTCGACTCCGGCAGGGTCTCTGCCCGGTAGTTCGCCGCCGCCCGCGACGAGTGACTTTGAAGACGAGGACATCTACGGGCTTGCGGATGGAGACCTCGAGGACGTTGAAGAGGAGGAAGGCGAGGACCTGTTTGACGACGATATGCTCAAGTGAGTTGGTCAAGACCGAGTCTGCAGAACCTCACGCAGTGAGCGAGTGTTGACTTCGTGGACTTGCAGCGATTACATCGAGAACCGCAAACTCGACGTGTACGACAAGGGCGACCTGAACGACGACGAGCAATTCTCCGACGACCCCGATGCGCGTCGCGCAGCTGAAGACCGCATGGACCGACGCGACCGCCGCGTCGCACGTGCAGCGGGTGCAGCGGGAGACCGGCGAAAGGCCCGGATGCCCAAGTTCCTCGCGAGCGACGAGGAGGACTCGGAGGACGAAGGACAGTTGCTCGGGCGCAGGAGGGTCAGGCGACTGTACGACGAGCCGTACGGCGATGACGATGCTGGCTATGATGAGGTACGTCCAACGACCCAAAAGCACTTGGCAGGGATTTACGCGATCTGACCATCTCATCACCTCGGACCCCGCAGGAGATGCCCATCGAGCAACTGTCCGACATCCGTGCCGACTCGCTCGCACAATGGATCGACGAGCCCCGAACGCGCCGGACCATCATGCGCGAGTTCAAGAACTTCTTGCTGACCTACACCGACGACAACAACGAGTCGGTGTACGGTTCTCGCATCACTCAGCTCGGTCAACGTGGGTTTCCACTTTCTGGCCTAAAGTATAGCCGCCGCGCGAGACTGACGTGCTCCACACCGCAGTCAACTCTGAATCGCTCGAGGTCTCTTTCCTGCACTTGTCCGACTCGAAGGCGATCCTCGCCTACTTCCTCGCCAACTCGCCCGCGGCGATGCTCCCCATCTTTGACGAGGTCGCGCTCGACGTCATCCTCCTGGCTTTCCCGCACTACACTCGCATCCACGCTGAAGTCCACGTCCGCATCACCGAACTGCCGACTTCGTACACCCTCCGCGACCTGCGTCAGTCGCACCTCGACGCCCTCGTTCGCGTCAGCGGGGTCGTCACTCGCCGCTCGGGAGTCTTCCCGCAGCTCAAGTACGTCAAATTCGACTGCGGCAAGTGCGGAGAAGTGCTCGGGCCCTTCTTCCAGGACGCGGCGAGCGAGATCCGGATCAGCTTCTGCAGCGCTTGCAACGGCAAAGGCCCTTTCACGGTCAACTCGGAACAGGCAAGTCTGGTGGAGTCGGTATGGCTGGTTCGTTGATACTTGCACGGACTGACTCCCATCCATACATGCAGACTGTCTACCGGAATTACCAGAAGCTCACGCTGCAAGAGTCGCCCGGCTCGGTTCCGGCCGGTCGCCTGCCTCGCCATCGGGAAGTCATCCTCCTCTGGGACCTGATCGACTCCGCTAAACCGGGAGACGAAATCGAAGTCACCGGCATCTACCGCAACAACTTTGACACTTCGCTCAACGTCAAGAACGGCTTCCCCGTCTTTTCGACCGTGCTCGAGGCGAACCACGTCAACAAGAAGGAGGACCTGTTTGCCTCTTTCCGCCTGACGGAAGAGGACGAGCACGCGATCCGGGAGCTCGCGCGAGATGAGCGGATCGGCAAGCGGATCATCAAATCCATGGCGCCGTCTATCTACGGTCACGACGACATCAAGACGGCCATTGCCCTCTCCCTTTTCGGAGGAGTGCCCAAGGACATCAACCGCAAGCACCGCATTCGTGGCGACATCAACGTCCTCCTTCTCGGAGACCCCGGTACCGCCAAGTCGCAGGTGCTCAAGTACGTCGAAAAGACTGCGAACCGCGCGGTCTTTGCAACTGGACAAGGTGCCAGTGCGGTCGGTTTGACGGCCAGCGTCCGCAAGGACCCCGTCACCCGCGAGTGGGGTCTCGAAGGTGGTGCACTCGTCCTGGCCGACAAGGGCGTCTGCTTGATCGACGAATTCGACAAGATGAACGACGCGGACCGGTACGTTCCTTTTGCTGTTCACCTGCAGAACTGTCGAGGCCGACCGCTAAACGTCGTCGTGCCCACAGAACTTCGATCCACGAAGCGATGGAACAGCAGAGCATCTCCATCTCGAAAGCCGGCATCGTCACGACTTTGCAGGCTCGCTGTGCCATCATTGCCGCCGCGAATCCTATCCGCGGACGCTACAACCCGACTATCCCCTTCAGCCAGAACGTCGAGCTCACCGAGCCGATCCTGTCCCGTTTCGACATCCTTTGCGTGGTCAAGGACGAAGCCGACCCGAGCATCGACGAGATGCTCGCCAACTTTGTCGTCGGCAGCCACCTCCGGTCGCATCCCAACTTTGACGCCGAGGTCGACGAGGTCAACGCGAGCGGTTTGATCGACGCAGATGTACGCTCTCCTCACCGTCGGCAGCGCTCGGCAGTCTCACTGACCTGTGTATGGACCTTCTCCGCAGCTGATCCCGCAAGACCTCCTCCGCAAGTACATCCAGTACGCGCGAGACCGCGTCAAGCCGCAGCTGCACATGATGGACCAGGAAAAGATCTCGCGCTTGTACGCCGAACTCCGTCGCGAGTCGATCTCGACGGGGTCGTTCCCGATCACGGTCCGTCACCTCGAATCCATCATTCGCATGTCGGAGGCGAGCGCCAAGATGCACCTCCGCGAGTTTGTCCGGTCCGACGACATCGACCTCGCCATCCAGGTGACGGTCGGCAGCTTTGTCTCGGCGCAAAAGTCGAGCGTGCGCAAGCAGCTCCAGCGCGGCTTCCGCAAGTACCTGCGAGTCGCCAAGGACGACGAGGAGGTTCTCGCGTTCCTCCTCGGCCATCTCGTCAAGGACCGTGCCCGCTTCCTCATGTCGAAGAGCGGCCGCAACGAGATGCCGGATTCGGTCACCATCAAGGTCGACGAGCTCGCCAAGAAGGCCGCCGAGATCGAAGTGCACGACATCCAGCCGTTCCTGCGCTCGGCGCTGTTCAACAAAGTGCTCCGGTACGAGCACCGCGGCGACCAGATCTTCAAGTCGTTTGTGTAGATGATGCTTCCGGGGCATGGGGTTGTCTGTTGTAGCATGTTGTCTCCTTGGTTGTAACCGCGTACTAGTGAGTGAATCGAAACAGTGGCGCTGTTACAAGTTCTTGTTGAGCATAGACAATACGACAGGTGAGCTATATATATTTACGGTAATTCAGGAGCGAGAGATAGTGAAGGGGTTAGGTCGAGGTCTCCTTGAAGTGCAGCTGCTCGTCGATTTCGCCCAGGCGTTTCTTCCAGGTTTCGACTTCGGCGAGCTTCTCCTGCAAAGATTGAATCTCTTTCTGGAAGGAAACCGAGCTGCGTCGAACAACGAGATTAGCCCTCTGCTGTTCAGGTTCCGGGAAGATTGGACCAAACGCACTGCTCTGCTTCGCCGATTTGGCTCAGCTCCCATTGTCCTCCGACGCCAGTGAGGCGCAGCAAGTACATGTGATGCTGGTACAAGCTCGGGCGGTGCGAGATGGTGACCAGGGCTGCGAGACGGCGTCAGAGGTATGGTCAGCTGCGGCAGGAAAGATCACACGGGCCGCAACAAACTCACTGATCCCGAGGTCCTTGGCGTGTTGGTACATCGACCCTTCAACATCCGTCGAAACCGCCGAGGTGCACTCGTCGAGCACGCCATACTTTGGCAGGTGGTAAAAGAGGCGAGCCATTCCCATCTAGCGATGAGCGAAAGTTAGTTCGCTTTTCGAGCCTAGAACTACTCCGTCGGGGTCGCACTCACCCTTTGCTTCTCGCCGCCGGACAGGATATCCTTCCACTCTTTCCGTACGTCATACCCTGGAGTGCGCAGTAGAATCAGCGCTCCTGAAGAACCAACATGATCGCAGCTCAAACCGTGGGAAACTCACCGCCTTCGCGCTCGGGCAAGTAAGCCAGATGAACCTTGCGCAGGATCTCCAGCAGGTCATCGTCCGTCTTACCCGATTTGACAAAGTCGGGGTACGAGTGCGGATAGATGATCCTGTGTGGTTTCTCGTGGTGAGTACGTCGCCGAAACGGTCAAGCGACAACTCGCCGACGTACTGATCGCGCAGACTTCCACTTGAGAGGTACGGCCTCTGCGGCAGGAACATGATGTTCGAGTCGTCCGGTCGCGAGACGAACCCTTCCCACACCGGCCAGAGACCGGCGAGAACCCGAGCGATCGCTGTCTTGCCCGAACCGTTCCCTCCGGTAATCAGCAGGTGCTCGCCCGGCTTGATCTTGACGCTAAGTTGTTTGACTAGCTCTTCGCCGCCGCGGGCAACTCCGGGGGCCGGAGCAACGATCGGCACCTTGTCGAAAATGACTCCTTGTTCGGGCGGAGCCGAGTCGACCAGCTTGCCGTTCAAGGTCCCCAAGTCGTAGAACGGAGCGTCGGCAGGCAGGTCGAGCGGGCGAGGCATCGACGCATAGGACGACACGGACAGGTCGTGGAGCGTCGAGAGGAGCGTGTAGACTCGCGAGGTAGACCCGGCCAATTCGGACAGGTCCTTCCAAGACAGCATGAGCCGGCCGCCGGCATCGGCAAGCGAAAGAAGCAGTCGACGGTTCGAGATGTAGTCTGTCGGTACTCTGCGTCAGCGACCCTGCGTTCTTCTTTGGGTCGGCTAGGTCGACTCACTTTCGGTCCGCTGCGGGATGGAAAGTCCGTCCTGCTTCTTGCCGAGGGTCGGAATCGCAATCAAGCAGTACCCGACAGCCGACCACAGGTACTTGACCACAAAGTCCTCGGTCTGCGACGTTGAAGCGTCCTCGTCAGTCTTCTATTGCGCCCTCTCGCCGCGTTCAAAGAAGCCAGACGTCGAACGCAAACTCACCATTCCGTACACAATCCGAATCTGCGGCCTCATTTTGATCAGTGTCCTATCGTGATCAGTTCTTGCAAGACTGTCGAGCGCACCTTGAAGATAGAGTTGACATGCTTGATCAGGCGCAAGTAGGCCCGCGTGAGGATGTCTTTTTCGATGGGACCGCCTCCGTAGAACCTGCATGCCACACAGTCTCAGTTACGAGCAACGAGTGCATCTCGGTTCATCTGGGCCGAGAAAAACGTACGCGACCTCCTCCGAGTTGATAATCAGCCTCGAGTGCGCCGCCCGGAAGTCGCCTTCAAGTTTCGCCTCGACCGCAGCCAGTTTGCCGAACGCCGGCGTCACTTTTCGCAGGATCCAGGCCGTGGCGAAATAAGAGGCAAAGAGGCCGAGGGATCCTTTGCCGCCGAGCGAGCGTCCGAGCTGAATGTTGAACAGGATGAGGTCGAGGACCGGCTTGGACACGTTCGAGCTGGAACGTCGTCGTCATCAAAGTCGATCAGTATGCGCTAAACCAACGCTCAGCAATGTGTGGACTTACTAGAGAGCCGACAGAGTCTCGCAGAAGCGATTGATGTCGGTCGTGACAAACTGGTCCGCGCCGTTGGCACCGATCCGTGCGTCGAGGTTCAGAACTTTGTAGAACGTATTGTTCTTGTCGAGGTACAAGTCGTGGACATAGCGAGTCAGGCGAGTTCGGAACGAGATGGCCAGCTTTGACTGGAGGAAGCGGATCATGGCGTTGGTGTAGACGGAGGGGATCGCCAGAAGGTACCAATACACGAGACCTCGGAGGAACCCCTTGCCGTTCGCCGAGACCTATCCGACGTATGAAGGCGAGTCAGGATCCGCTTGTACTCGTAGAAGCTAGTCGCACGCGAAAAAATAAGAGACTGACGAGATCTCCGACGAGCTTGCCGTCGAGCTGGGCGACGAGAAGACTGAGGTAGGTGCGCAAGAGGAGGAAACTCGTGTGGACTCCGATGAGCCACACTTCTTTGCTTGTCGCGCGCGGGACAATGATGCGCCAGATAGCTGCGAGTTGGCGGAAGAACTCCTTGTTGACGCCCACGCGCTGCGCCGCCGCGTTCGCCGACGCTGCGACCGACTCTCCGGCTCTCCGAGCAGCGACAGCGACGGGTCCGCCGGCGGCGGCGCGACGAAACAGCGGTCGGTGCGCGGCAAAGGTGGTGGCTTTCGTCGGCCGGATGGTAACTTTCGAGACCCGTCCGCGGTTCGGGACGAGCAACTCGCGCGCTCCACCCGGCAAGGGGTTGTACAAGTCGCGCTGGGCGAGTTCGATCTGCGGGGTCGTGAGCAACTGCTGGTTCCGTCTGTCGGCGGCTTCTTGCGCGGCCGAGACGACCTTGCGTCGCAAGTAGACGAGGGCGAGCAACGTCGCTGCGACGGCGGCTGCTCCGCTGCCGCTTTCGAGGTTGGCCCTCAGCGAGCGGCTCTGCGCCAGCTTTGACTGGGCGGGCGCCATCGCTGTGCAGTGCGGGTCGAGTCGAGTCGAGTCGAGTTGGCGGCCCTTTCACGCTCAAGTGCGATGACGGATTGGCTCGGCAATTCGCAGCAAGCTCGGCAGAGGCTGGCAGGCTTTATTGGGGTCTTCTGCAGCCGCAAGTGGTGTACAAGGCTTGTCTCAGGCTATGCCGGAGACTCGGCGGAGTGGTGAAAGACGACGTGCGTGCACCGGCTGCAAGTCAAGTGGGGCGCTCATGACGACCGATGCGCACTCGAGCTCTCGTCTCTCCTTCTATTTCGGCTGGTTTTCGTGATCGTTGTGACACCCAAAAGAGCGTGCGGGTCTACGCCCGCTGCTGCTGCTGCTGAGCCGCCATCGAAGCCCGCATCCTCCTGCCCATCTCGATCCCTTCCTCCTGATCCCGAATCAAAGTCCTCAACATCGCCGCCATCTCGCCCCCCTTCATCCCCGGCCGCACTCCCTCCCCTTGACTCCCATCCCCAAACGCCACCTCGACGTGCTTCAAAGCCGCGACGAGCGCATGAACGTCCGCCACGCGTCGGTCCGTCGCCATCCAGTACTGCATCTCTTGCTCCGGATGCGCTGGATCCGATGCCGGAGGAGTCGTCAACAAGCGAGCGTGCGTCGTCATCAAGAGAGCGAGGACTGGATGCCCGCTCGGGAAGAGGGCACGCGCGCCGCGGAGGGCGACCGACGAAGTGGCGAGAGCCGCTTCGAACTGGTGAGAGTGCAACTGGACGGTGAGCAGGAGTTGCAGAGCCGAATAGAGCGGGTAGGCGGACGGCGCCAAGCCGGGAGTGGGAGTCAAAGACGTCGTCAAGGCCGAGATGAGGTTCGAGAGCTGCAGCGCGGCCAGGCGCGGGTCTGCCGACCACGATCGGAAAACTTTGGTTAGTCGACGCGCGCGCGCGAGAGAGAGAGAGAGAGTCTGATTGCAAGTACCGGTGTATTCTGCCTTCTCCGCGTCCGTGTATGCCTTCTTGGCTGCTTCGATTGCCGGATGCACGTCCCGGTACGGTGCGCTCGTTCCGCACCTTGGACAAGTCACCGTTTCAAGCTTCGATCCCGAGGCTGACGGGCAAACGGTGACACGTATCAGCCGCCAGCTTTTTTCGACTTGTATGCGCCCTGCTGGAGATCCGTGGACTGACCTGGGATAGCGATCAAGCCTTCGCAGCTAGACTTGGCCGCAGCGGGGCACAGCATCGCTTCTCTCGGATCGACTCCTGCCGAGTCGCTGCACCCCTCGCAGTGACAAACAAACTTGTACCGTTCCTGCAACTCTTTCTGTCGCTCCTCGCGCGGGAGGGACAAGTCGACGTAAGAAGTGACGACTTCTTCCCCGCGTTCGAGGTCGCGCAACGCGACGACCGCCATGTTCTTCGAGGGTGAGGGTGAGGGTGCGGATGACGGAGCCGCACTTTTCGGGAAGGAAGGGAACACGACGACGGCGTTGGGGACGCAAGAGTGGTTGATCAAGGCGGTGAGGGGCGAGATCGAGACGCCAATGTTGGACAGGTCGGTCGGGCAGGTGAGCGCGAACGAGTTCGAGACAAACTGGGGCGGGCGAGGCCGATTCACATTCTCTTCAGTACGAGATCTCTTCTTTTTTGATGGGGGGGGGGGGGGGGGCGTTTGCTCTGCGGGACTCACGCGCGAGCAGAGGTCGATGACGGCTGCCCCGTCCGGACAAGATTGCGCGAGCGTGTCCTGCCCGACATAAGCGGACAACGAGACCGAGAGCTGGAAGAAGCGCTCCTGCTCCTCAGCAGTCAAGTTTGAGCGATCTGCGAGCAAGTCGGGAAATTCTTCTCAGTTGACGAAATTGGGCGGAACGGGGGGGGGGGGGGGGGGGGGGGGGGGGATTCGCTCACGCGACTCCAAGGATTCGACTTGTTGCCACTGAGGCGCGAAGGCGATGGTGCATCAGCTGCAGAGACGCAAACAACACGACGATCGAAAGCCTCAAGTGCTCACCAGGTCATTTCCTGCGAGCTGAGCCGACCAGAGTAACCGAGCGAGCGCTCGTAACGGCGCATCCGGCAGGAGATGTTTCGAGCCGCTCTCTTTGCGCCGCTTGATCGCAGCTCGGAGGGCGACGCATTCCTTCTTGTGGATCGGCCAGTCTGCGGTTTGACATGCCTGCCCTGGCGAGAGTCCAAGTCAGCGGGAGACGAATTTGTATCTGACTGACTGTGTTGCGCGCAGTTACCGATGAGCAATACTGGAGTGTGTGGCAGAGGGAGCACTGCAGTAAAAGCTTTGGCGGCGTCGGATACTGCGAGTCGTGAAAGTCGTCGACGGAGCGGAAGCAGTGGCTGCAGCGGTGCGGCAAGTTGCGAGCGTCGAGGACCGAGACGAGCGGAGCCGTCGCGAGCAGCGTGGTCCCCGCTTTGGCTCCGGCTGGTGCGACGAGTCCGCGTCCGCGCCCGCGGATCTGCTCGACTGCGAGGGTCGGCGGGAGAGCGTTCGAGATCCAAGTGTCGAGTTGTTCGAGTGGGCGTGGTGATGCCGGAGTTGGAGCAGTGCGGTCCTTGGCGGCCCTGCGTTGCTTCAGCTGTGCCCAGTCTCCCGGCATCCTCTCGCTTCGAGTCGATGGACTGGAATGGCTCAGGTCAAGGGGCAACTTGACGACAACTCGCGGCTCTGTCTCTCTCCACCTCTCAACTTTCCCAAGTACATACAGGGACACCCGCCTAGCCATCGCCATGTCTACTCCGGAACAGGTCGCGCAGAACTACTCGTTCGCGGGCACGTTGACAAAGTACAAGGGCACGGCTCACTCGCTCGGAGGCCTCGAAACCCAGTTCAACGTCTTCCTCCCCGAGCAGGCACTCAACGGGGAGAAGGTCCCGTGAGTCGGACTGTGTCTATCTTGCGCTTCTCTCGGCCTGCTCTCTTGCACGGCGACTCGCTCGCCATGGAGGATGCGGTCATCAATCCGCGCATGTGGGGGCGGAACTAGGCACGCACGGCCAGCTACAGCCACGCGGCGACGAGTAACGGAATAGGTTCCATACAAGGTACGTCCAGCGGGATTTCTACCCCGGCAGCGTAGGCGCACTCGGGTTGCCCTCTCGTCCTTGCTGCCTCCTCCGGCGCTCGGCTAAACCATTCTCGCTGACCCCCAACTACATCCCTCCAGGATTCGCATTACAAGACCGAGTCAAAGCATCTATCATTGGGAAGAACGTCCGCTGACCCGGGGATCGCGTCTTGGATTGGTCCTGCGGCGACCACAGCGTGCTCTACTACCTCGCCGGCTTGACCTGCAACGAAGACACGGCGTGCGTGCTCTCTCTCTCCGCCATTTCGGCGCTCGCTCACTCACTCACACCACGCTCGCGCTTCTACAGACCCTGGAAGGGCGGCTTCATCCGGGATGCTGCCGCGGAAGGTGAGCAAAAAAACGAAAGAAAACTGGAGCCACCGTAAGGAAGCCCTGACGATGCGCTCCCTTCACGCCCAGGTATCGCGCTCGTCTTCCCCGACACGTCTCCCCGCGGCGCAAAGATCGAGGACGAGGACAAGGACTGGGACTTTGGTAAGTTCCCCCGTTCCGAGCTGTTTCCTCTCTCTCGCGGGGTGGGGGACCACTTTATGCCAACGATCCCTCGCCCGATGCAGGTACCGGAGCTGGCTTCTACATCAATGCGACTAAAGAGCCGTGGAAGAAGCACTACAACATGTGAGTTTCTCTGACCCCGAGCTCACGCATGTGCTCGGCTGCTCACGTCCACGCCCGCCGCCACTGTCATTCAGGTACGACTTTGTCACCTCCGAGCTTCCGCAACTGCTCGAGAAGCTCTCCCTCCCGCTCGACCTCTCGCGGTCTTCCATCTTTGGTCACTCGATGGGCGGCCACGGCGCCTTGACCCTTTACCTCAAATCGGTCCTCTCGTCCTCTTCGGCAACGGCGACCACCAAGTACCTCTCAGCTTCGGCCTTTGCTCCGATCGCGAACCCGACTCAGTGCCCGTGGGGAGAGAAAGCCTTTGGAGGTTACTTGAACGGCGGTGTCGAGGAGGGCAAGGAGTACGACGCGACAGAGTTGATCAAGCAGGCCAAGGGCAAGGACCTCAAGATCTTGATCGACGTCGGGACGGGTGACAACTTTTACAAGCAAAAGCAGCGTGAGTTGGCCCCCTGGGTGGTCGGCAATCCTCTCCTCCACCGCTGCCTAACGTGCTAACCGAGACTGCTCCTCGTTTGCTCTTCCTCCCTCCGGTTCCTCCTCCTCCTCCGGCGTGTGTGTGTGTTTGTGATGTTTCCTTCTTCCAGTCTTGCCCGAGAACTTTATCGCCGCGCGCGACGCCGCCGGCTTCTCGGACAAGGACGTCTCGGTCTCGCTGCACGACCACTACGACCACAGCTACTACTTTATCTCGACGTTTGCACCGGGTGAGTACCATGCGCCCTCCTCAGATTCCAAAGTTTCCTCCTCCGGCGAGAGAACAGAGCGACTGACTGTGATCTCTGCGTGGTTCGCCTCGCCTTGCTCACTTCACAGCGCACGTCAAGTTCCACGCTCAGATCCTCAAGGGCGCGTCGGGCAAGCTCTAGATGCATGCGTGACTAGACGAGCGGAATGATACATATGCAGAATGAAATCTTCAAATCCCCCGAGATACGGCGGGTTCTGTCCGGTTCGGGGACGCCCCGGATGTAGAGCGTGTCCTTGAATCCTCTCTCTCGCTCTCTCTCTCTCACTACTCTTCCGGGCAAGCTGTCGGCTGTACTCTGCGATCGGAGAGGGTTGATGACATTCGTTGAATACGAGATTATGTAGAGGGAGGAAGAAAGAGGGAAAACGAGATCCGGAGTTGGTGACGACGACAAGGGAGAGGAAAGAACAGATTGGTTTGGGGTGATGGGGATTTTGGAACCGGTGCTGGCACAAGCAGAGTGAGTATGTACGAAATCGTGGTATCAGAGGTTTTGTTCTGGGTAAAGAGGGAGTGGGAGATCCGGCAAAAGTCAGGGAGGACAAGTCACATTGGAGTTTGGGGTGTATAGACACGGACGAAAAGAGGTATAGACAGATGGTTTTGGTCCGTCGGTAACGGAAGGGGTCAGGAGCGAAAGGCGAAAGAGAGAGAGTTTCTATAGAAGGGAAAAGGCTGGTTTCAAGCAGCTCGACGGAGCCTCGCCGGATTGGTGTCAAATGATTCGAGGTCTCAGGCCGGCTTGCGAAGCGAGATCGCGCGAGCGCGCCGACTCTTGAGCGCAATGTGTTCGGCCTCCGACTCGTCGCCGTCCGAGTCGTCAAAGTCGTGGTCGGAATCGAGACCGCCGCCGCCGCCGCCCGTCGCATCTGTTCCAGCAGTATCGTTGTTCACCGCGATTGAGGACGAACCACGAGTCGCCATTCCTGGTCGAGTCGGCGCGGACGGGCTCGCGCTAGCCCCACCGCCGCCGCCGCCGCCACGGACGGGGATGGCGCCCTTTGCGCGACCGACGACGGGCTGCAAGTCGTCGACGTCCATGTCGCGCGAGCGGCGCTGAGAAGCCGTACGACCCGCCGCTGTCGCCGCCGGCGACGACTTGCCCTTGGTAGCCTTGCCGGTAGTCAAAGTCGTCGACCCCGTGGCGGCGGCGGCAGCGGCGAGCCCCTCCTCTTCAGGCAAGTCACCCAATTTGCCTCCGCGCGTGATAGCCTCGAGAGCCCTCAACTCGATCGCACCAGCGAGCGCGTCGTCTTCGCTCCCCCACTTGGGCGGATGCGTATAATCGCGCTCGAGCGTCTTGCCGGCGCCGTACAAGATCGCGGGGATGCCTCCGCCTTCGGCTTCGCGCGCGAGGTACCCGTTGACGTGTTGGCACGAGCAGGCGCCTTGCGGGTGCGCTTGCGACATGTAGGTGCGGAGGTTGTGTACTTCGGCGAGGAGGGTGCGGCACTCGGCTTGAAGCGCGACGTTTCGCGTGCACAGCTCGGCAGCAGCTGAAAAGGAGGAGGAAGCAAGCAGCTTGTCAGGGTTGTGTTCGTTCGGGCTCATCCTAACGCGATTCAGAGAGACGACTCACCATTCTCCAAGAGCTCGACTCGCTCCTTCTTGCGCCTGCGACTCTTGCTCGCGGCGACGCGGTTCCGTTCGAGCGCGAGCTTGCGCTGCTTCTCTTGCTCCTCCGGGTCGAGTTCGACAGTCTGTTCCGTCGCCGGGTCCCAGTTCTTGGGCTTGCGACCGCGCTTCTTCGGTCCGGGAAGGCGAGCGGGTACCGGAGTCACGGAAGACCTGTCGTTCGCCCGGGCTCCGTCGTGGCTTGTCGTGTTGCGCCCCTGGGCGACGGGGGACATGCTCGCAGCTGCGACGGAGCCCCTCGGGGCGTGTGTGCCTCGTGTTACAACTGCCGCCGAAGGATTGACGGGCGCCACCGAAGGAGGAGGAGGTGGAGGCGGCGACAGTGGTGGTGCCGGCAAAGCGGGATAACCGGAGTAAAGCTGTTGGTGGCGAATCGACACGTCGGCGGAGGCGGTGGGGTACATGACCGATTTCGGGATCGCCAGAGAAGGGTCGAAAGGGAGGTGGGTGCCCGCCGCCGAGAAGGAAGGGACGAAGTACGCCTGTTGCAGCTGAGGGTCCATTGGCGCAAAGCCGGCGCCGAGCTGGCCGGATGGAGGTGGCGGCATGAACTGGGTCGGCCCGTTGGCGTCTGCACCGTAGCCGAACGACGTCGGCGGGCGTACGACTGCGTTCGGTGCGACCGAGGTTGCGGCGACGATTGGAGCGGGCGCAGAGGAGTAGACGACGGGGTGGGCGAAAGCCGTCGTCGAGGGAACGATCGGCATGGAGAACGGCATGGGCTGCGTCTGGAAATGCGGAAGACTGTTCCTGTTGTTGTTGTTGTTGTCGTCGGTGGTGGTGGCGCTACGGCCGTGACTGACGGCGTAGGCGTTCGGAGGAGGTGGCGCGAGGGCAGGTGGGCTCGGACCCTGTTTCGGAGAAGGCGGAGACGGCGCGACCGAGGTGTCGGGCGACTCGGACAGGCTCGCGCCGCGACGGTGGCGGAGGAGACTCGATCCGGAGGTCGAGTCGAACGAACCGTTCACGGACGTACGGAGCGAGTACGGACCCGAACCGAGGTCGCGGTCGTCGAGCAATCCGACTCCGCTATCCTGGTTCCGCACGCTCAAGGTCGGCCTCTTGGCCTTTTGAACAAAGTCTGCGAGCGCCCCATCCCCCTCTCCTGCGAACATGTGGGCTGCTGACCCGCCCGGGGTCAACACGGCAGGCGACGAGAGCGCGCGCTTGCGTTTCCCGGCCGCTCGCCCCGATTCGTTCCGGTCCATTCCCTGCACCTGCATGCCGTCACCGTGTCCTGCATGTGCTTCGGTGCCCGGTACTCCATTCCGCGAAGTAGTCGTTGCGACGACGGGTTCGAGGACGGCAAAGCTGCGTTCGAACGGGTTGATCTCCTTGGCGTGGGTGAAGAGGCCCGGCTGGTGCGGCACAGTCGTCGACTCCTTCAAGGGTGACGGTGCTACGGTCGCACTCGGCTGTCCGGGCGTCGAGCGTTGCGAGAACAGGCTCGGGCTGAGGAAGCGGGACCAGGGCGACGGACTGCGCTGTGCAGGCGCCATGCGCGCTGCTGAAGCTACAGCGACGTCGGACATGCAAGTCGGACTATGTACGTGGTCGAGTCGAGCGTATATACAAGTGGCTCTGGGCAACGAGTGAAGCGTACGGGCGAGTTGATCTCTCAGCTGCTGCTTGCTTTCCCTCAGCTTCTCTTGTCACGGAAATCAATACTGGATCGACAACCTTGTGGGGCCCACGTTCTCCTTGCCAGTACTTGGCCGGCAACCGGGTCTTTGAACGTCACCGCAACTGCTTCCCAGCTCACGCGAGTCCGTTCGGAGACGTGTTGCAGCAGCTGAAGGTGGTCCCGTATCGCGTGCGCAGCGCTCCGTGACTATACCTCTTGCTCAGCAGGCTTGTAGAAGAGGAGCTTCGGTCGGATCCGAGGCCGGTTCCTGTGCGTGCGAGCGATCGTGATTGCATCGCGACCTCCCCTGAGGCACTTCTGATTTCACGCGCGTCGAATCCCCCTCCGCCGCTGCCGCGCCAGTGGCGCCGAGTTCGGACTTGTTCGAGCTCGAGTGCACATGACGCCCAATCCGCGGTCATATGCATGCATGACGCGATGCGCCTTGTTTGAGTGATTCCAATCTCGTCATCAGTCAGTCTATTACAGGCAGCTGGTAGTCGTCCTCGCCAGGTCAAGCTCACCCTTTTTGCAAGTATGTACGGGATCAAGCGCATCGATGATGCGCAACTTCAGGCGCAAGCTGCCTTGGAACCTCCTCCTTGCATTCTACTGCAAGGGTCAGAGAAGCCGACCATGTACTTGCATGACGGCCAGCTGCAGCAGACAAAGCCAGCGTAGTGACTCCCGGGGTAGCCTTCTCAGTTGGCGATTCGTGACCTTTTCCCGCCCAAGCATGACGCCCGTGGCGTGAGCGAACCTATACAAGATACCCATAGACGACGTGCATCTCTGTGCGGGGCGCGCAGGGGCTGGACCCCTTTCAACGCCAAGAGGTGCTTACTTTCATTGCCGAAGGCAATCGAGCTTGCAGCGAAGCTGCGACTTGACTTTTCCGGTCGTACCGTACTTGAACTTCCATACGGAGATCACATTGACTCGAGGCGTCTGCTTCCTGTTCTAAGTACCCCTGGAAACGAATCTAACCGAAGCTGAGATGCACCGTAGACTTGCCAAAAGAGAAAGGGAGAACTTCAATTAGAGAGCTAGACATTTACACACGTTATAACTGCCGGGTCTCTTGGGCGTGGCTAAGCGGTCGACGACGGATCCGGTTTGACCTGAACGGCCTGAACAGCGCCACGCTACCGCGTTCTGAGGCGCCGGACAAGATTCAAGTGAGCACGCTCCGCCAGAAGAAGGAGGTATAAAGAACCGGATTGTACTCACGGTAGAAAGGACTGCGCCTGTGCGGTCCGGGGAGATGCATCTTTGTCAGGGGGCTGCAGGCAGGCGGGACATGAAAAGGACAACTGACCTGGCAGTACATGGCGTGCGGGCTCTGCTTCCAAGTGGCGAGCGCGGCAAGAATGAAGCCGACAAAAACCAAGAGGGATACCGCAACGTATAGGATGGTCCACCCTGCCGGGCTCAGGCGCGGCATCGCTTCAAAGTGTAAAGCCGGGCAGCAAGGGTTCTGTTTCGCAAAGAATGCATCATCGGCGACATCCCAAAGGCTGTCACGTACGCAGGAAGGTGGTCAGGATTCCTCGCAGCTGAATGCGCTATAAGGGCTTTGCGTACACGTAGAAGCTGTTCATGACGCCGAGGAAGAGGATAAAGAAACGCAGACCCCAAGCGTGATCTACGAACCAGAGCCCAATCTGCATTCGGGTTACGCTTAGCAAAGAAGAGGTTTTCGCCCGAAATCGACGGTGACATACCATCAAGCCCACGGTCGCCAGCGTCAGCAGCTTTGGAAGCGCATCCACCCACAGGAATACGGCGACGAACCCGAGTCCGACGATAAAGCTCGCGACTTTGCTCGCGAGCGTGTTGAACCCGCAAAAGGTCAGCAAGCCACCGACGACCATGGAGAAGACGTAGCCGGCGGGTAAAGCGGCGAACGGAATCCCCTCGATCACATCCGCCGCAGCGGGTTTGGTCCGCGTCAGGCCGCCGTCTTTCGGATTGATGGTGAACAGTCCGATGCGGTAGCCGAGACAGACGGTAACGAGAACGTGACTTTCCCGCGATCCGCACAGGTCAGCGCTTCGCTTTGGCTCTAAGAGGAAACAGGCAAACGGACCCGACTTCGTGAACGCCCACAGTGAAAGTCTTGCAAGGAAAGAGGAACTGCAATCGGCGCTGTGCTGTCAGCCTCGACCCAAACCTTCAATCGGCTATAGCCACACTTACATCGCGGATGATGGCGAGGTTCCAGCCGATTCCAATTCCGACGATACTGCGGGTAAGCGCGGCCAGGCAAATGTCCAACCTCAGCTCGGTCAAGGCTTCGCCAGCCGTCGAAGCCCATGAGCGAAGGCGGTTGAAGCAGCACGCACTCTGCGCATAGAGGAGGTCAGCACGGTAGGCATTAACCCCAATCGGGAGAGAGGGGTCCTACAGATTGCAATGACATCTTGCCACGGCGGCGAGCAAGGAAGGCAATTTCAGCCGGCCGAGCCACGATAGCCAGTCTCATGTGGACGTCTGCACACTCACAAAGTGTAGTCGACTGGTCATGTGTGGGATCCAGACCGGTAGCAGCTTTTTCCTCCGCATCTTCCGGCGCGCACAGAGTCGCAGTCGCATGAGTCGCCACTTGCGCATCTTTCGTCTTGGTCTTGGTCGCCGTCGGGATCGTCGTACGCGAGACCGCATAGGTCGTAGTCGTTGGATAAAAAGTCTAACGAGGCGAATAATGAAGCGCATGAGTTGACAAGAGGTCTGAGGCAAGGCTCCGTGCTTGGAACTCACGAGCGTGAGGTAAGATGGACCGAGAACGGTCAGGGTCGATTCGCCTTTGTAAACGGTCTCTGTAGTTGTGCCGCCGTCTACCATCGGCGATTCTCCGTAAGTCGTATAAACTGTGAGGATCTCGGGTACATCACGCGTACTGCACTCGGGGCAAGTGACGGGGGATCAGCTCCCCGTTGCCACTCGTTGTGCGACGACGACAGAGAAAAGAGTGGACACACTTGGTCACCCAGACGGTCGAAGTGGACGTTTGCCAACCTGAGGGCGCATCGAGCCGATCTCGGTCAGCAGCGGACTCTCTTACACTCGCCGGACGGCGAATCTTTCGCTTCACCTTGCCACCGCTTCTGCTGTCCTTCCACCATAGTGCTCTCCGCGTTCCTCTCAGCTCCGAGTGAGGGTTCAGTCGGTCGGCAGGTGGCAGGTTCCAAGTGAGACGGGTGCGCAACGGCTTGCGTCCGAGGTCGAAGTGGCGAAACGCCGGTAGCGGATGATGTAGACTCGGGAGTCGTAGCTAGCATGGCTTGCTGATCGCGGGGCTCGAGGCGATTCGCGCTGGCTCGAGTGCTGATGTTGATTGATGCCAATGGGTCGGCGCCTTCAGGAGTGTCGCCCGCAGCGGCGCGGCAAGTGGCAAACGCGAGCAACTGGAGCAGAACGCTCGCCCTCACCCGCCTGAAAATGATGTACCGCATAGCGCAGAAGTCGAGTAGCAAAGAGCGAGAGCGCTGACCCGCGCGTTTGAGAAGCAAACATCCGCGGTGTTGAACGAAGGGGTCAAAGCGGCACCTCACGCGGCTGATAATCCCCACGGACGTCGTGGGTGAGCGGGCGCAGCAGTCCCTCGCATTGACTGTACAGCGTTCGTAGGTCTCGTCGACGACATGTTGATAGAAGCAGTGTCTGTATTTTGCGTCCCAAAATCTACGCGGCGCTCGCCTAATCGGCAGTTTTAGCGGCTTCGGCGTCCTTTTCTGCTTTGACGATGGCTGCGAGCATCTTTTCGACCAGCTTCGACTGGCTTTCCCAGACTTGAGCGCTGGTCGTAGGTGGGAGTGCTGCCAGAAGTGGCAAGCTGGAGACGAGACGAGCAATGCACGACGTCAGCGCTCTTGCTGGCCTTGGGGGACAAAGCAACCGCAAAGACTTCAAAGACGGCGGGCTCACTTGACTTCAAGACCTTCTCGGTACAGTGCGCCCGGCCTCACGAGAAGCGGCGGCCGGTCCTCGTCCAGAGGGGCTCGTTTGCCCCCTTCGTCCGCGAGAGTCTTGCCGTCCGGTCCTCTCGCCGCCTTCTCCGTCTTCCGGCGCCCCTGCCCTTGCCCCTCCTTGTATACGTCCGCCATAAGAGCCGCAAGGACGACCTGCGCGCCTTCTTCGGCGCTTTTGGCAAAGATCCAGACGAGCGGGAAGACGAGGAGATAGGCGGCGCAACCCAAGACTGAAAAGTTTGGCGAAGACGGGGAAGCACGGAAGAAGGATCGGATGGTGGAGCGGAGAAGACCGGAGCAGACCGAGAGGGCGAGGATTGGAGTCGCGTCTGCTACGTTCGAGAGGTGGTCGTCCGTTGAACTGGCTGCGGCTGACGACGTTGACGACGCCGGCTGCGCGTTCGCCCCTCGTGCTGTTGTTGCCGTCGACTTGACTCGCTTCTGGAATTCTTTCCAGAGCAAAATGCTCGCGAGAGCGATCTGACCTTGCGCCATCCACGGCTGCGAAGCAGGGTATTTCCTCGGCGCGTGGTCGTCCGAGTCGGACCGGAACTCGAGGTCCTCGGGACGGAACGTGGCTGCCGTCGCGGTCGCGTAGAAGGGGCTGACGGTGTTGATGATGCGGAGAGGAGAAGCCGAGGTCGCGGCGGAGCGGAGCAGAATCGGCAGGAGGAGCTGGACTAGGGCGTGTCGACCGGTCAGGCGGGTCATGCCGTACGCGCTGACCCGGACCTCCTCGGACGCGCCGCCGCCGCCAATAAAGGCCGGTCGTACTCCTATCCCAGGGGTCGGTGCCATATCTTCCTCATCACACAGGATGACCGCATCGATCCGTGCCTCGAGGTCCTGCACCATCCCACTCCTCGCGTCCTTCTGCCATCCGCCGACGAATTTCCGGATCGAAGCGACGTCGGCAAGGTCGCACTCTTCGGCGTACAGGCGCTCGTTCTCGGTCGCCGAGCGCAGGAGGAGCAAGAGCTGAATGACCGACGGGGAGAGTGGTCGTGGCGTGAGGATGACGACTTGGGCGCCGGCGGCGGCGAGGTACTGCAAGACTGATAAGCCGACGCCGGAGAAGCCTCCCTACATTTTGCGGTAGCAGCAGCAGCAACAGCAGCAGCCAACAGCAGAGCGGTAGCCACGAGCAAGGGGAGAGATGCAAGTGGTGAGCCCGAGGAGCGCACGGGGTGGGTCCGTTCCCGATTCGGAGTGGCACGCACAGTGAGGATGTACGTCTTGCCAGCGAGCTCCTTCTCCTCCCGGCAGACGTAGCCTTTGCTCCACGTCCGCAAGCCCCAGACGAGCGAGAGCGCCGAGAGCCATTTCGTGAGCGTCCACCACTGGCCAATGTCGCCGCCGAGGAGGTCGAACGCGTACGCGACCGGCATGTCGCCTTCCCCTGATGCTCACTCTGTTCGAGATTGGACTCGAGAGGGACGATACGCAAAGCGATGTGGAGGTGAAGAGGGGAGAGGGCATTCTTCAATTCCTAAGGCCAGAGACAAGAATCCAAAGATGCAGCCTTGTCTCTCTCGAAGACGTAGCCCAGAGTCACGTTCGCCTCGTTCTCTGTTTTTAGGGAATTCGACATTGCGGGCGAAGACGGCCAAGACTCGCTCGCACCCGCCCTCTCTGAACTCGGACAAACCCACACATCCTCGCGCCGCCGCCTCGGGGCCCACCTCGCACTCGTTCGCAACGACCTCCGCGTCCCGATCCCAGAAACATATGCCCTCCCGCGTTCCGCCTTTTCCTTTTGTCCCCCGTACACAAAAAAACCCGAATCGGGGGAGGGGTTGGAGAAAGGCGAAATCGAAGGCGGACAAGAAGAAAAGGGTCGGGGTGCGTCGTCGTCGTACAAGGGGAGCCCTTTGCCAGCGAAACAATGGACTGTATCGATTTGACGAGCTTAGAGCTTGAAGCCACGCGACTTGCGGCGACCGCGACCAATCTGAGCGAGACACGGGGGTGGAAGGCAGCCGGTCAGCGCCTCTGCTCGAGACGGGGAAACGAGCCGTGAGGCGAGAACGCACCTCCTCCTTCTTGCCCTTGCTGATGACGTAGGGCTTGGCGTGGGTGATACCCGAGCCTGTCATCATGGGTGAGTAGGTCAGCTTCCTGGGAGGCCGAGAGTGCGATGGAGAGTAAAGCGGATGGGGACTGACCAAAGTGCCTGACGGCCTCACGGGCGTTCCGCTTGCCGCGGAGGAGGAGGGTGTTGGCACCGGTCGGCTTGCGGAGGGCAAGCTGGTCGAGGGTGAGGCACTCTCCGCCGGCCTTTTCGATGCGGGCGCGCGCGGTGCGGGTGAAGCGGAGCGCGGCGATCGAGAGCTTGGGGAGGGTCTCGAGGCGAGCGTCGTCGGTGACGGTGCCGACGGTGACGACGGTGTGCTTGTCGGTGTAGGCCTTGTTCGACTTGCTGACCTGGCGGGCGATGCGCGAGACCGACAGGGGCGGGCGGTTGACGCGCGACTGGTACAGGCGACGGAGGACGACCTTGTTGAAGCGCGAGTCGGTGCGGCGGGCGAGGAACCGGTACAGCTTGACGAGCAGGAGCAGGTACGGGTCCTCCGACTTGGGGGCGGTGCGCTGGCCCTTCTTGACGTGGTGGCGCTCAATGTCGATTCCCTGCGCGCGCGCGGGCCCAAAAACACCGTGTTAGTCCGTAGTCTCTCTAGCCAAGGTGTACCGTGCTGTGAGAGCTGCTCTTTGAAAGGGTGAGCCCCGCGAGGCGGCCGTGTTTCCCTCCCGTCCCAGCTCGCATGCCCTGCCGCCCGCCCCCCTCGCCGCGCAGCCGTGCATCTGTATGCCTAGACTCTCCCTCAGTAGGCTGACCCGCGCGCGCCACGAGGGCGAGACCGTTCGCAGCGAGCGGCGGCGAGTTTGGCGGCCGGTTTGGTCCAAGTCGAGCTGCGCTGCCTTGGCGTGCCCGCGTCCTCGCCCCGCCGCGCCCTCGGGGGCGTCTGGCGGCGCTTGGCACCTGCGCCTACATGCTCGACGGACAGGCAGACTGGCGAGCGCGACGAGGGAGAACGGGTTTGCGGGGTCTGGCGGCATGTCGAACTCGAGCTCGAGGTTGGTGGGAACGCGATCGCTCGGTTCGCTCTCGTTGCTCGGGCGCGGCGGGCGGTTGGGTCGAGGTAGGCAGGCGGAGGGGTTGGACAGAACCACACCAAGGGAATCAGCTTGCCATTGTTGACGAGTCCTGGGGTGGTGGCCGTGAGTCGCAAGGAGAGCGAGCGAGCCGCAAACGCGCACGAGCGCCCGCCCCTCCTTTGGCCCATTACACCATTACAATCCATTACAAATAGTCGCAATCAACTAACTTACCCTCGACATTGGCCACCCCGTCGCGCTGCTCTGACGCAACCGCTGTACGCACTCATGGCCGACGACCCGTACGCCGCCGAACAGCCGCGCGGAGGCCATCTCCGCGACAACTACGCTCGCCCAGATGACCGCGAGCCCTACCACGCCGACCCGTCAGTCCTGCTCTCTCCTCCCGCCCTCTTCCCTTGTCTCTACTGTATGCTGACCCCATGCCTACCATGTGCCACCGGGGTGCTACAGCCGCGACTCTGCGCCTCCTCCTCCCCGCTCGGCCCCAGTCGCGCCGCTTCGTCCTCGTGGTGCTCCCGTCCGTCAACCTCGAGTTCCCGCTCGCACCCCTTGCCCACCTACTAACCCTACGCATGCCCCTCCCACAGGTCCCGCAGCCGTCCAACGTGCTCGGCGTGTTTGGGCTCTCGATTCGCACCCAAGACCGCGACTTGCACGACTACTTTGGCGCCAACGGACGCCGCGTCGAAAAGGCCCTCGTCGTCTACGACCAGCGCGTGC
Organism: Rhodotorula mucilaginosa; assembly: GCA_034406715.1. NCBI lineage: Eukaryota > Fungi > Basidiomycota > Microbotryomycetes > Sporidiobolales > Sporidiobolaceae > Rhodotorula > Rhodotorula mucilaginosa. The sequence continues at coordinate 645,924 of CP137873.1, forward strand.
GTTCTCGTTCAGACTCTCAGCCGCGGCCTCTCCCCGGCTAACAATTGACTCCTCCCCGGTCCACAGTCTGGTCGCTCGCGCGGATTCGGGTTCGTCACCATGGGCAGCGTCGAAGAGGCAGAGGCCGCAATCGCTGAACTGAACGGAATCGTGAGTGTCTCTCTCTCGCTCTCCCTCGAGGGTCTCGCCGCGAGTTGCTGAACGAGAAGTGTGACAATGGCAGGACCTGCACGGGCGTCGGATCCGTGTCGACTTTTCCGCCACCCAGCGTCCTCATGACCCGACCCCGGGCGAGTACCGCGGACCGCGCCGCCCCGATGACGACTACGACCCGCCTCGCGGTGGTGGGTATCCTCCGCCGCCGGGTGGTGACCGCTGGGCATCGCGAGGTGACCCGTACCGCGGTGGCGGTGGCGGTTACGGAGGCGGAGGTTACGGCGGAGGCGGACGAGGAGGAGGTTACGACGACCCGTACGGCGGCAGGTCGTACCGCGCCCCTCTCCCCAGCCGAGGCGAAGATGACCGCTACGGCTACTCGAGCGGCGGTCGCTCTTCGCGCCACTACGACGATGACGACGGCCGCGGCGGCGAGAGGCGCAGCAGTCGTCGGTACGACTCGCGGTCGCCCCCGCCGCCGCGGCGGGCGCGTTCGCCTTCGCGTTCGAGGAGTCGCTCGCCCGTTAGGAGGTCTCGTGGTGACTATGCCGACGAGGACGGCATCAATGGGAGGAGCGGTCGGAGTCGCAGTCCGGCGGGAGGACGTCTGCCGCCTCCGCCGCGGGACCGCAGTCTGACGCCTACCGCGCGTGAGTACTGAGCTACAGGAACCAGGATCGCAGGAGGGCGGTCTTGCATGAACGGATGATGCTTGGCTTTGCCCCGGAGGTGAGAACGCGGAGGGACCACCCACATGCCCCCGGTCTTTCGTCGTCGTGTTGTCGTGCAGTTTCTTGCTCCTCCCCAAGATTTTCTCTCTCTCAAGCTCAAAGTTTACCCCACCCGTCGCATCTCAAGACTCTTCAATCTCGTCCCTGCACCCGCGCGCGCAATATGCAAAATCATGGCAAGTGGTCGCAAGAAGTCAAGTGTTGGTTTTGGTCGAACGAATGGAGCAAGAATCTCGATCGGCTTTCACAACTTGCGAGCCTTCGCTCCATATGGACATGGCCACGTTTTCGACGCGCGGTCGACAGTGTCACTGGGCTGCCACGGCTATTTCTCCTCGTCTTTGCTCGTTCAAACTCGCATTAAGGTTGCCGCCACTGCCAACATTCCACAAGGCGACTTAGAAGCGCTCGCGCGATGTAGATCGGAAATGACTTGCGGTTGCAATGATATATCTGCTGCTCTTTTGTCAGGACCTGGTATACGAGAGAGGCTGGTCGACGCGCTTAATCCCCCCCACAAAGAAGGTCTCTCCTTCCTCCGCCAGCTCACGGCGCTGCTCTCTCTCTCTCTCGCCGCAACGCACAAAGACTCGAAATGGCCTCGCACCACCGCGCGACGGCGACCAGCTCGCGGGCGACCACGTCCTCGCCTTCGCCGCCCCCGTCGGCGGCGCGGTTCGGTCAACCGCCGACAGCAAAGGAGACCCTCGTCGCCTACATCGGTCAGTCCCCGCGATAGAGTCGAGACTCTTGGGCGAGTAACTTACCGGAAAGTGAACGGATCACGCAGAACGCGCGTGCGACCCTTCGCTGCACGAACCGAACCTCTCGCTCGACTTGGAGATTGCCGACCTCATCAACAGCAAGAAGGCAAACACGTCCGTCTGCACAGCTGCTGCTGGGCTCATCTTTATACGCTGTTGGCTATCAGGGTAGGATAACACTGACCCCGGCCCGTGTGCAGTCCTCGCGAGGCGGCGGTGGAGGTCGTTCGCCTGATCAACCACCGGAACACGCATGTCGCCATGCTCGCTCTCCATGCAAGTCCCTCCCCGCGCACCGTTCATGGGCTGGTACATGTAAGTAACGCAGGGTAGCAACAGAAGCTGACGCGAGACCAAGGGGAAACCGGACTGCGCATCCACCCACCCACAGCTCCTCGACATCCTCGTCAAAAACTGCGGTTACCCGTTCCACCTCCAGATCAGCACGAAAGAGTTCCTGAACGAGCTCGTTCGCCGCTTCCCCGAACGGCCGCCGACGTTCCCGCCTCCGCCGATGAAAAAGATCCTCGAACTCGTGCACGAGTGGAAGAATACCATCTGCGTCACGAGCAAACACAAGGAAGACTTGGTCCACATTCGGGACATGCATCGTTTGCTGAGCTACAAAGGTGCGCCGTCGCTCTTGTTGTCCGCAAGTTGATCCGGTGACCGGCCTCACGGGTGGGCATGCTGACAAAAGGTCGCCTCAGGTTATCGCTTCCCCGACTTTGATCGACGAGCCGTACAGGTCCTGAACCCCACCGAGGTGAGTTCTCACGCGTATCTACTCTATTCTCGAATTCATGCTGATGCGAACCTGTGCTCGCCATGCAGAACTTGCAAACGCCGGACGAACTCGAAGAAGAGGACAGAGAGGCTCAGGCGGCTGCAAGTTTGCTTTCGTGTGTCCGGAACATCGACCTCACTAGGCTGCGGCTGACCTCGTGTACCTCGTCGAAAACTGCACAGAAACTGCAAGAGCTGATCCGACGAGGGACGCCGAAGGACCTCGCCGCCGCCCAGGAGCTCATGAAGATCATGGCCGGAGCTGTGCGTCCTAAACCCCCTTTCAACGGAGTCTCGAGATTGCCTCTCTCGGAATGGGAGAACTGAAACGCAACCCCTCCGTGCACAGGAACCCGAGAAGAAGCCGAATTACGAAGCCCAAGTCAGCAAAGAGCTGGACCGTGTGCAGCAGCGCGTCCTCCTGTTGAACGAGATGCTCAACAACGCCGCCCCGAAAGAGCGCTTCGTCGAAGGAGACGCTTATGATGTATGTCCTTACGTCTCGGGATCGCCGCGCCGACCGCCCTTGTAGCTAATCTCTTTCCACCTCATTCCCCCATTGTGACACAGCAAATCGCCAAAAAGTGCCGACACGTTCAGCCAAAGCTGCAGAAGTGGATCGCCGACAGCGCAGAATCCAATCCCGACGCGATGGGTAAAGTTCCCGCCGTCTTCCTCATCATGCGGTAACAACGGCTTGAGCGGAGCCAGCTGACGAGATTTGCAATCCCTGCGTACTCAGATCGACTGTTGTTGATCAACGACTTGATCAACAACGTCATCAAGCGCTACGACGCTTTCAAGGCCGGGGACCGGTCCGCTACTGCCGAGATTGACCCAGCGTGCGTCCCTCGATCGGAAGGATGGAGTTCCGCTCTTCCTCCAGTCAGCATCCACTGAGCTGTCCGCTCAATACAGACTGTCATCGGGAGGTGCTGGTTCGAAAGCCCGCGCGCAGGCTCAGCAAGTCTCGCTCATCGACTTTGACGACGACGACGCCTTTGCGGCTCCGACACCGCCCGCGGTGTCGACCCCTTCCGCGATGACGACGGCCAACAACAACGCCGGTCCGTCGAACCCGCTTGACGACCTCGCGAGTCTTTCGCTCGGCGGCGGCGGTGTCGGCGGCGGACTCGGCTCGGGACAGTCGCAGCAGACCAACGGCGGTGGAAGTGGTGGGAGTCTCTTTGACTTGAACGCTGCATTCGGCGCACCTGCGCCTGCGCAGCAGCAGCAACAACAGCGACCGTTCGGAAGCAACACGTCGTCGTCCATGATGATGCCGTCGTGGGCCAACGGATCAGCATCGAACGCGCCCATGGGTTCCGTCCGGCCAATGCAACGGCAGCAACCCGTCGCCGGTACATTTTTCTCCAACCCGGCGGTACGGTACTCTTCGCCGTCGGGATCAGGCTCACCTTCGCCGTCGCCGTCGCCTTCGGTCACGACATTCGGAGGCGGCAGTTCGTCAGGACTTGGGAGTATCTCGCTGGGAGCGCCGGCGCCGCCAGTGCCGCCAAAGCAACAGCAACAGCAGCAGCAGAAGGATGCGTTCGCAGATCTGCTCGGTGATTTCTAGGCTGCAACTCTGAGTCCGCGTCGTAGCCTCCTGAAAGTGTCGCCGTTACATACATTCCCCACATCGTGCATCCTTGGGGAGTCTTGTAGGAGGCGGGGAGACATTGGCCTTGAAGCTCTTCGGGCTTTTCAAGAAGAGACTTAGCCAAACGGAAACGACACATGTGGACTTCCATATCAGAAAATCTACGCCCGAGAGACCATAAATAGAGAAAGAACCGGATCTTGCCAATATGAGAGCATCTGAAGAACTGGGGAAGACAAGAAGTGAACGAGGAAGAAGCCCCGTCCCTGGACGGCGCTTGATCATCTCAATCGAGGCACCGAGGCCGAGAGCTTGGCCCATAGTCAACTAAAGGCTTAGGCGATGAGGAAGAAGCCAAAGCCGGCGGCGACGAGCGCCACCGCTCCGGTTGCGAGGGTCGAAGTCGACGCCGCGCCCGGCGCCGCAGCCGACTGGGCCGACGGCGACGCGCTCGCGGCCGAACCAGTCGCGGCGGCGGCGCCCGAGCCGGACGAGGAACCGGAACCGGAGGCGGAGCGAGCGGCCGAGAGGGACGAGACGGCGCTCGAGATGGCGCTCGAGACGCTCGAGACGGACGAGCCGGACACGGTGGCGGATGCGGTCGAGGCGGCGGAGGCACCCGAGGCTGGGAAGTGACGGTGTTAGCCGGTACGCACAAGAGGTTCGAGGACTGGAGTGACAACATGTCTGAGAGGGGAGGCTCACAGTAACCGGACGGAGTGGCGGTGATGTTGATCGGAGTGCCTAGATTCACCACTCCGTATCAGCCGCCGGCCGGAATACATTTTCGATCTCGTGCGAAGGGACTGACCGTTAGCGTTGCAAGTGCTGTTGCCGTACGATTCGGCCGCCGCTCGGGAGCTCTGGTCGCAGGCTGATGTCGATTCTGCGGTCAGCTCGGAGTTGTTTGCGAGAAAGGGCGCATGTCCAGCAGCGGCTCGAGCTCACTCGTCTGCTGGCATTCGTAGTAGGCTATGAGAGCGAAACAGAGCGTCAGAGAATGCGGTCTCCATGCAGTAACCGTGCGAACTCACCGAGCTGGAATTGGGTCGACGTGCAGACTGTGGAGGATAAGGAATGATTGATTTGTCAGATTACAAATGCCCCCAGCAGCTGGCTCGATCGACCTGGTCGATCGGAACTCCGGCGATCCTGGCGAGCACGTGTCGGAGTGATCGAAGTTGGCGAAGGGCCAGCTCGGCTCGCTCCATTGTTGGAGTTGCCGGCGAGCGGATAGCGGCCATGTTGCAGCTGGGGTGTAGGCCGTGTGATAGAGGAATGGGCAACTTGCTGCACGTGAGGTTGGAGACGCCGTATTGCGCGCAGCTGGTTGAAAGCAAGTGGCAGTGTGGGGGAGAGAGGGGAAACCCGGCGAGATAAGAGGCACAGCATAGCGGGTCAGCTCCGAGCTACCTGCGCAATGATGGAGCGGATGGAGATGCTCACGGCGAGGACGGCAGGACCTGGGTGAGGCAAGTTACAGCGCAGGTCGGGATGTCGGAGAGGGACTGAGCCGAAGCGGCGGTCGAGAGGGACGCGACGGCGGCGAGAGAAGCGACAAAGGTAGCGGCGAGCATTTTCAGACCGTGTGAGCGCCGTGTCTCTGAACGTCAGGATACAGAGGAAAGAGAAAGAGGAGCCGAGCTGCGAAACGAACCCTTCTCCGGGGCAAAGTCGACCGATCGCCACCTCGTTGTTGTCTCCCTCATCCCGTGCCACTGTCATACTGTGTCCGTTAGCTAGCGAAACAGGGCTTTAACTGCACGCGGGTAGAGGGTCTTGCTGACCGACCAGCCCCTCCCGCGACCTCTCAAGTCGACGCTCGCACTCTCTCATCGCCGTCTCGCCGCGACGTCGCTATTGATACGAGACCGCGAGACTTTGCCCCCCATCGGTCATGTTGCGCCTAGCCGTCGCAACGGTCTGGATCACTGCGACTCTCTCAAAAGTCGCCGCTCAGTCGGGCGCCTGCTCAAACTACGGTTCGCTCCTCAGCAACGGAACTTGCAGCTGTCCGCCCGGATTCTCGCCCGACAGCGGCTGCGTCACCCCGACGTGCGACAATCCGCTCCTCGAGAACGCGTACAGGCAACCGTTCTCGGCCGTCCTCGCCGGTAATGCCAGCACAGGGTGCGCTCGACAATGCACCTCCGGGTTCGAAGGCCCGACCTGTGGCGTCTGCACGAGCGACAACGCCTGCGTGGCGGCCGTGCAGGCGCTCGGAACCGGCTCGTCGTCGTCGTCGAGCAACGGCATGACTCTCACCAACGGACTCGGCAACCCCGTCTGCAGCAACGGCGCGTGGACGTGGACTGAAGGGTTCGGATCTTGTCAAGTCGTCGTGCGTTCTCTTGTCTCCTCGCGCATATTGACCCAACGACATCTCGCATCCCTGTACTGATCACTGATGGCAAACAGAATCCGACACTACAAGGCGTCTTTACCGGCTCGACCATCTTGACGATCCAGAAAACCGTGGATCCGAGCGAATCCCTCTCGGCGCCGTACGGGGCGAACGGGACCATGACTGCGCAGCTCTGGTACGCGCCCTTGACCGGCAACACGACCATGGTCGAGCAGTTCTTCTGCGCGGCCGACTCGTGCGTCCAGGGAAACCGCACGGCAGCGCAATCGACCTCGTCGTCGTTTGGCTCGAACGGGACCGTCGATTGGACCTGCCAGAACCTCCGCTGCACCTGCATCCCGGGCACGACGTTTTGTGGTGCCGCAGGCGCTCCGATCGATCTCACGCAGACGATCGACTCGCTCTCGAACACGCTCGACATCACGTGCGACGCCGCGACCGGGACCGAGTGCGCCTTCAAGCAGAGCGTCCTCATGACCCTCTTTGGCGCTTCCGGGCTCGCCCTCAGCGGGTGCAAGTGGGGAGAGTGCGTCTTGCCGAGCACGATCAACACGCTCGCTGCCGCCTTGACGGGCTCGTCGACCGCCGCCGGCGAGGGCTCGAGCTTGAGCGGAGGCGTCATCGCCGGTCTCGCCGTCCTCGGCGCGTTTGTCGTCGCGCTCTTGGCACTCCTGGCTCTCGGGTACCGGAATCAGCGAGTAGCACAGCGCCGCGCGCGCTCCAAGGACCTCAATGCCTCCGCCGCGTATCCAGATTCGGCGGCAAGCTCAGGGACGTCCGGCTCGTCGACCGGAAAGGGCGCAGCATCGGCTCCCTTGCCCCCAGTCGGCCTCGCTTGGACCAACTTGTCGTATCACCTCCCTACTCGTCGTCGAAGATTGCCGCTCACGGGTCATGCGGGCAACGGCAATCGGCACGCCGATGAAGGTCGCGCGATCTTGACCTCGCTGACGGCAACCATCGCCGGCGGCTCGTTCGTCTCGATCCTGGGCCCTTCGGGCGCCGGCAAGTCGACCCTCGTCGACCTCCTGGCCGGAGTTCGCAAACTCGGCACCCGAACTGGCTCGATTGCATTCGTCGAATCCGTTCCGACCGCGGCAGACGAGGCCACGCATGGCCACGTCGCATCTTTCCCCGGTAACGATCGGATCCGAGTCGGGTATGTCGATCAGACGGATCTTTTGCCAGAAACGAGTACCGTCCGCGAAGCAGTCATGTTTGCGGCCGATCTCAAGCTCGGCGAGATTTCGAAAGAGCTCAAGCGGTGAATCTCTCTTTCCGTTCACCGTTTTCCCGGTTGCTGGCGCTAATGAATGCTTTCATTGCAGCGAGCGCGTCTTTACCGTCTTGTCGCAGCTTGGTCTCGTTGACGTCGCCGATACTCGCATCGGAAGTCCTGAAGACTCGGGCAAGCGCGGAATTAGTGGCGGCGAGCGTCGTCGCGTCAGTATCGCGCGAGAACTGGTCGCGCAGCCAGCGATCCTGATTGCAGATGAACCTACATCGGGTCAGTGACTGCTTGCTCTGAGAGCTTGCCACGCCCGCCCGAGCGGGCGTTCGCTGACGCCGCCTGCACGCCGCGCAGGTCTCGACTCGACTTCTGCCTTGCGCATCTTGACCGCGCTCAAGGCGCTTACCACGCCGGAAGCGGGACGACGCCCGACCACCGTGATTACGACCATCCATCAACCGTCGTCACAGCTGTATCACATGTTTGACGATGTGATTCTGCTCGCGAAAGGCGGCGTGCAGCTTTACTCCGGAAAGGCACGCGAAGCGGCGGCGTGGTGGGAGTCGAAGGGTTTGTACTGTCCGGAAGGTTGGAACCCTGCCGATTGTGAGTATGAGTCCCCATCCTCAATGCGGAACCGGCAGCTGACCATGGAGACGCTTGCAGTCATGCTCGACATTGCGAGCGATCCGCCCGCCGCATTCTTGGCCCTTCGGCCGGCTCTGACAGATCGCAAATCGTCTTACGCTTCGGCCTCCTTCCCGCCTGGCTCGACGGCTGCTCCTCTCGCCACTCCCGAGGTGTCGAGCATGCCGCTCCTTCCTCATCGCGGAGCATCTTCGGCTTTCGTGCCGCGCATGTTTTTGCGCAATTCGAACGCGCTGCAACGGCAGGACCGACAGCCTACGACGGTGGCGCTTACGCAGGTTGAGGCCCTCATCGACCGGCAAAGCAAGCAACTCGTACGAGATCCGACGCTGCTCGTGAGTACCAGTTTCATCTTTGGACTTCGTGTGCGAAGATAAACGTTCCTCTCGCCACCAACTAACCAGTTCGTTCTGCAGCTCATGCACAACGTTCTGGCGGTCATCGTGGGAGTCATCGTCGGCGGCATGTACTTCCAGGTCAAGACGACCATTGGCGGTGAGCTTTTTACCGACCAAGTCGCCACGTCTCAAACAAGGAAATCAGCCCGCTTGAACATTTCCCTGCTGCAGGGTTCCAATCTCGAGTCGGCGCGCTCTTCTTCATGGGCTGCCTCATCGCGTTCGCCTCGCTCTCGGCTCTGTCAAACTTTGCCCGCGCAAAGCGACTCTTCATGCGCGAGCGAGCCCGCGGCTACTACCACCCGAGCGCCTGGCTCGCGACCGAGCTCGTCCTCGACATTCTGCCGCTCCGCATCGTCCCATCAATCGTCTTGAGCGTCATCGTCTAGTGAGTACGAGGGCGAGACTTTGAAGCCGCACATCACTGACCAGGGCGCTGCTGCAGCTGGATGGTCGGACTGGCCAAGGACGCCTCGCATTTCTTCAAGTTCCTGCTCATAATCCTGCTCTTCGCGATTTGTATGACGGTCTGGAACTTCTTGCTCGCGGCAGCGATCGACGACACTGGATCCGCAATCCTCATTTCGGCCATGTACGCCTGCGAGTTCTTTTGCTCCTGGGACTCGGGCATGTTTGCTCACCCCGACCACGTGCACATACACAGCATCAACCTCTTCCAGATGGCTTTTGCCGGCTTCTTTGTCAACCTGTCGTCTATCCCGCCCGTCTTACGCTGGCTGCAATACGTCGCGCCGCTCAAGTACGCCTTGGAGGCGCTCACGGTCAACGAGGTCGGCGCCGGACTGATGATCAACGACGAGCTGGCCGGCGCCAAGGTTCAGATCTCGGCAGAGATCATCATGCAGACTCTGTACGCCCGCCGGGGATCGTGTCGTTTTGCAACCAGTCCCAAAGCTTACCGGTTGCTTTCCTCTCCTGCAGGTTCGGGTTCAAACAGACGGCATACTACCGGGACGTCCTGGTACTGTTTGCGTTCATCGTCGGCTTTGCCGTCATCTTGTCCGCGTTGGTCATGTTGCGCCTCCGCGAACTGCGGTGAGAAGCCGGCGCGCGCGACCGGAGGGCTCTTTTCCGCCTCGAGGTATACAAGGGGTCTCAGCTGTTTCACTATGGTTCTGTTGTGTTCTGCCTGTGTATTCATTCTCTGCCATCCACGATGTCGACTAACTTATGTGTGGCAAAAAGAGAGGTTATGTAGTTTTTTTTTTTGAAAAGACCTTGACGTCGTCCTCCGGAAGTTTGGGCAGCATCGAGTACGATTTGCTCGTGTAGAGCCCAGTAGGAAGCCCGGTAGACATAGCAGATCATGTACAAAGTCAGCTGAGAATCTGGGGAATGCGGGATTCTCGCCGTCGATCTCTTCCTGAAAAAGCCAAACACAAGAGTCACGCGACTGTGCAGCCGGCGTGACCATAGAGCGCAGTGCCTAACGGAGCTCGTTGCCCCTCCTGAGCTGCTCAACGCCGCTGCGATTGCGCTGCACGCTCCCCGTCTCGCAAAGCCGCACGCACGAGCATTCCTAGAGCTCCGGCGCCGCGCAGCATTCCGCACGTCTAGATCCAAGCGACGCAGCCCAGTCGTCCAGAGCGGCGGATGACCGACTCGCTATGGCGCACCGACCAATCGAGCCTCGTCTATGCGGTCGACGACAGTGATCAAGTGGTGCAGAGTCGAGATGAGGTGCGCTTTCCGCGGTCGTGTTTCATCGGGGGCATCACAGGGTTGATGCCAGAAAGCTGACCCTGGTTTACATAGGCTGGCGGAACGCCTCCGCGGGAAAAGCTGGCGACGCTTCAACCGTACGCATGATCTGAGCGACATTTCATCGCGCTGATGCTGACGACGGCCATTATATGTACAGATCTCTCGTTGAGCTCATCGCCGAGCTGCACGCCAACTCTCTCTCCGACTTGCCAGCACTCGCAGCGCACCCCGTCGACTTGGCCGCCTCCGACTCCGTGACGGATCTTCCGTCCAGTCGAGCGCGAAACAGCCCCGGCGAAACCAGCAGCTATTTCAGCTTCAAGCGGTGGTACGGCGCCCTCGGACAACCTGGAAGTGGCACCGACGGTCAAGGCGAGACTGGGCAATCCTCCGACGAGGTCACCCAGCAGTTTCGCCGCGCGATCCGTCGAGCCAGGGAAGCCGACGGTACGGCGTCGACGGCGTCTTCCTGCTCGTCTGAGTCGTACGATACCTGCGTCGACTCGCCCGCATCATCCACCACAACTTGGACCACGAGTCCCGGCGAAAGCGGCGCTCAAAAGGATGCAGGCGGCATCGAATCGACTCCGTTTCCGTCAGGCTACGGTGCGGAGGACTCGCCGCCTCCTCTGCGGGCTGCACAGTCGGTCGCGACCCTTCGAGCTCCTCGTATCCTGCGAAAGAGTGCGTCGAGCGCCAGCCTGACTTCGACCTCGGTCCAAGTCCCGCCGCGATCGCCGTACACGCCGCCATCCCCGGTCTTCACCACCGCTGCCTCGCCTGTACTGGACCAGTATTCCTGGCTGTCGGAACCGCCAGCACCGTCGTCTACGTTCACGCCACCCGCAGATCTGCCGCCTTCGACTTTCGGGTCCCGATTAGCGTCGTCGCTGAGGAAATCGGCATCCTCGTTCACTTTGCGACTGTCTGCACGCAGACTCGAGACGCCCCCCATGCCGTCACCTCCCTCCTTGAACGCAAACGACATCTCCGTCATGTCGGCGAATGACACGACCAAGACGTCGTCTAGCCTTGCAGGTACTGCAGCCGACCGCCTCCGAGATCTCCTCTTGCAGCATGACGCGGTCGTCGATCCTTCTATCGATCCGATCACGCCCTTGTTCGACCCCAAGCTGGCGAGATCGCAAGGATATCGTTCTGACAGCGACGACTCGAGCTCCGAGGACGAAGGCGAGGGACGCGCGTCCTCCGAAACCGAAGCGCAGGAGGCATTCGAAGTTGAGCAACTGTTGCGGGGTGTATCACCGTCAACGCCGCCGCCGAGGTCTGGGTTCGATCCGAACTCGAGCGAGGAAGACGACGACGATGACCCTTTCGCTGCGAATGCTCGGTCCGAGATTGCCTGGATGGCACCCTCCACGCCGGACGTTGCGCCCCTCTTCTTCGACGACGAGCCCTTGAGCGATTCACCTTCCGGAGCTTTCCCTCCTTTCGACCCGTACGGCTTCACGTACGCTCGACCGCCGATGTCGCCGTTGCCGCCTATATCGCCTCCTCGACCGTCTCGAACCAAAGTGATTACGAAGAAGCGGTCTTTCGTTGACCCCCGCACCCGCCGGATTCGCACCGCTCCCACGGTCACCGTCACGCCGAGCACGCCGGAACGACAGCGGACCCGCTACTAGCACCTGTACCACTAGCCATTGTCACATTAACCCCTCTTCCGTCTCATTGCCTTGCATCTCTTCTCCTCCGGACACGTCCGCTTTAACGAACCCGTTGTTACGACTCACGTATTTTTCGGCCTCTCGCTCGCACCAGGAGGAACTCGGATACCCGTATCTTGATCATCTGTAGTCTTATAGGCCTGTTGACATACTAGAGTAATGGACCGTTACGAACTCCTCGGTGTGCCTATCCACGGGATTTTGGCAAACTCGGCTTCCGAGAATCTGAGCAGACTACTCGTACCGTTGTCGACGACGGCGACGAGGATGGTCCGGCGGCCAGTCTTGAGTCGAGGGTACGGCGTCGGTTTCCGGGCCGGTCGGGCGGGCGCAACGGGGGTCACCAGCGCGGGGAAGAAGCGCTCGACGAGCGGGAGGAACGCGAGGAACGATTGCGTCTTTGTGCGTGGCGGGGGACTCGATGGGGCAGCTTGGCTCGGGCTCGGACGGTTCGGGTTCGGTCGCGGCGGCCTTTTGTAGGTAGAAGGTCCGCCGGTCGGGGGAGGAGGCATCGGAGTCGAGTCGAACATGGCGGTAAACTCGAACAGGTCGGGCATAGGTGTTGTCGCAGCACTTTCAGAGACATAGGCACGTGTTAGCTTGCACGGGCTTGCGGTTGTCGAGAAGAAGAAGAACTCACTTGATGACCACCATGCGGAAATCGGGCTCGGGCGGATCACTCTTCTTGAATTTGGTCACCGGCTTGTAGACGTGGAAGAACGTCTGATAGGGGTACTCTTGCAAGGATGGCGGTCCGGGCACTCCGCCGGTCGTGACGGGGCGAGCGTCGTCGAGAGGGGTGAGCAAAGATGGCCTGTGCGGGAGCGGTCCACGCGGCAGAGGTCGGTCGTGCCCGGACGGGATGATCTGAAGATGCGAAAACATCTTGTCTGCGCGTGCGGGAAGCGACGTGTCAGCCGTGCAGGACTGACTTGCGACGGCGCACAGACGCTTTTAGCTCACCGTAGAGGGCCCACGTCCGGCCGGCCAGCAAACTCCTGGTCTCCCCTTCCCCGCGACGAAGGGTTCTTGTTGCGACGTATCGAATCTGCTTGACGGCGTGGCGCGGCTGCTGGACGAGACTCCGGAAACTCGCGACGAGGCGGAGGAGGTAATCTCGGAGGAAGGCGATCGGCCGCAATGCCGTGTCGAGCACGGTGCGGTACAGCGGCAGCTTTTTGGTCGAGACGACTCGTTCGGCGCCAGAGATTGGCCGCGCGCGGATGACCACGTAGCCTAACCGCCGCAAAAAGGCGTAGACCTGCACCGAGGAAGGGATTTCGACCTCTGGATGTCAGCCCGAGAGTGCAAACCCTCCCTCTCGCCGACCGCAAGCAACGCACCTGATACCTCTCTGGAGTCATCTCGTCGTGCCCGAGCAGTTCTGACCAGGCCTGCTGCACGCTCATCGGCACGCGTGTCCCGTTGCTGCTGCTCTCCTTCCACAATTCGATTGCGCCGCGCTCGACCATGTAGAGCGCCTCTTCCGGCAGCAGTTCGAGAGTCTTGCGCTTCTGATTAAAGTGGCCGATGTTGCTGAAGTGGACGCCGTACACGCTGTTGCCGGCGTCGCAGACGGCGCGTCCGCCGTCGAGGTCGGGTCGCCAAGTGAACGAGTTGTGCGCCTTTGACGAGTGGTGGCGGGATCCGGACGACAGGGCCGTGTAGAGAGCATTGCGCGATTCTTGCAAGAGGTTGCGCTGGTGCTGCGAGAGCGTCGCTTCCTTGCTCGACGGCGGGAAAGCGTCGGCGGCTGCCAACGGTTCAAAGTCCTTCTCGCCGCGTTTCGGGATGAACGGGACGAGGACGGCGCCTTCAGACTTTTCTCGGTTGGTCCTGCGTAGCTTTAGACGGTCAGCTGGGGCTCAAGAGACGCGGTGGAGAGATGGCTCACTTGGCAAAGGCAGCGAATCGAGACCAGTCTGGCAGAGCGTCTTCCTCTGCTTCTTCGAGGTCGACACGGGCAGCAGTCGGCCGGTCGTCTTCCATGTTGGCAGCTGGCACTCGCACGGGGCTCTCGAACGGGGCTGCTGAGGCGTGAGAGAGACCGGAGACCAATAGAACAGCGATGAGATCGATGAGAGCAGTATGCGTCGACCCGACCCATCTACAGCTCATTCAGGCTTTTACTGATAGAACCCAGCGATAACTCTCGGGACAATGGTATGCCTTCCAGCGAGAGCTTGTTCTTCCGAGCTGACCAACATCTCTCCAGTGAAATCATGCTCATCTCTGGCCAGAGGAAATTTCGGTCTGCTCGAGAAACGTAGCCTTAAAGCTTGTCAAACTCTGGGAATTGCACTCGTCAAGTAACCGGTTCCTCTTGATTCGGCCGCTCGTTTGGCCCGGGAGAGACCAAAGAGAAAGCGACCGTAAGGAGAGGTGACTTTGCAAGGCGCCGGGACAGGCAGTCCGCATCAACGCTTCGTATAGACCTCGACTGGTCTTCGGAACGTCGACCCTGCAGATCAAGGCGCAAAAGAGTCAGCGACGATGAAGCAGGACGAGCTTCGTCAACAGTGCATGAACACCACTCACCGATTCGACCCGTCTCACCGAGCAGCTCTCGCTTGCCGAACCCGACCAGCTCTGTCAAGACGCGCTCAAAATCGCCGTCTTCAGGTCTCCACCCCTTCTCCGCGCCCTCGACGAGCTTGTCGTACCGCTCTTGCAGCTCGGGCATCGCCTTGACGTTCTTGGCATAGGTCGAGAAAGGTTGCGGTTCGAGGATCAGGCGTCCTCCCGGTCGGAGGCAGTCGAAGCAGCGTCGGAAAAAGGCGAGAAGGCCCGGGTTGAGGCCTTGGAAATGAATCCACTTGGTTACGGAGAGGCTGCAGGGGTGGCAAACGGCTCAGAATCTGCACGGGCCCATCGTGATCGGGGAAGCGAAGGAAAAACATACGCAAAGATGATGTCGTAGCCTTCCCGGTCTGCCTGGAGTGGCGTGTTGACCCAATCGGCCGTCTCGAACACGATGTTCTCTGGGAAGAAGAGGTGCTCGATGTAGTTTGGGTCGCGACGATTCCGCCGAGGCGAAACCGCGTTCGACTCGGTATAGCTCCGAACAAGGCCACGGGGATGCGGCAAGAAACCAAACATGCGCGCCATCGACGTCGGAAAGTATGCCGAATCCTCGACGGTCAGATCTGCGGCCGATTCGAACGGATCTTCTGCCATCGAGGTAGCCTCGCCGCGCCGCAGGCGTTTCGCATCTTCGGTGAGCCGGGGTATCGGTGCTTGTCGAGACCATGCGAGGTCGACTAGAAGCAAGCGAATAGGAGTCAGTCGCAGAGCGGGTAACCGTCCACAGAGAAAAAGAGGTTCACCGTTTCTTCGTGCCTGCTGCGTCAATTCGGGATCGATATCGACGCCGACGACCTCTGCGGCTCGGAATCGCTGTGCAAGTTCGATCGAGACTTCGCCTGCATTGGCGCCGACGTCGAGGACCCGTTTCCCGCGGATCCACTCTTTCGGGACCAGTTCGAGGCGGTCGTCGAGTTCGCCATGCTGGACTTCTCGCCGCCGCCGGTAGTAGCCGATATAGTTGCCGTTGACTGCGACGCGTTCTCGCTTCCGAATCGGCCCTTCGTGCGCCCTAGACAGCGGTCCTGCAGTCGAAGTGGGGTGCTGCTGGTGAACAGGCCGCCGGCTGCTCGAAATGTCGGGCTGGCTAGGCGCAGCGGGGTTCAGGTCGGGCTTCCCGTTGTCCAGGAACGTGGTGCGCTGGCGCTTCGCCCGCGGTTCCGGCTGGAAGCTCATGTTCTCTCGGTGCGGTGAAAGGAAGAGGAGCTTCAGCGAGAGCGGCGAGGCTGGGCGATAAACTACATTCCTGGCTGTATAGTATATTTCCGCTGATGAATTCTCATCTGAGAGCATCTACAATTTTTGCGAGTCGTCCGCCGACTCGAGCGGCGCTTGCGTCGTTTCAGCCGCCGAGCCGGGTGCGACCAGCGCCACCGGCTCTGGTGCGTCCGCCGACGCCGCGAGACCTTCAGAAGCATCCACAGGCGCCGCAGACTCGGCCATGTTCTCGGCATCGTGCGCCTGCTACTGCTCCGCCTTCTCCTTCAAACGGACAGGCTTGGGCTTGCGCTTGTTGTTGCCTCCTCGGCTCCGACCCTTGCCTCCCTTCTTCTGATCCGCAAACGAGACATACTCCGGATCGTCCTTGACTGCGGCGCAAATCTCTTGAATCGAGGCGTTCCGGTCGATCAAGTCGCGGGCACGGCGCATTTGCTATGCAAAGGGAAATTGAGGGGCCTGCGGTCAGCGGATGGGGCGAGAGATTGACTGGGTAGGACCTGGAATGGCCTCACGATACGGAGCTCTTCGACCCAATCAGGAGCGACATTGCCGGGGCAGTTCCGGGTCAGGATGAACGGGTCCTGGACCACGAGGAGGTTGTCGGCCCAGCGTTCCGGCTCCTCGTACTCTTCGTACTCGATCGGCGAAGACGACCGCGAGTTGGGCTCGGCAGGCGCGTGCTGGGCACGGTCTTCTTGTCGCAGCGCGTCGAGGTCGGCCGCGAGCGAGTCGAGGTCGGGCTCCGTGGTTGCTGCTGCTGTCCCCTCGGCGGCGAACGCGCTCAGGTCGGCGTCTTCCTCGCGCTGCCGCAGCACCTCTGCAGGCGAGAGATCGCCATTCCGCGCGAGAGCCTCGACGAGTTCCGTATCGACCGGTTTTTTTGTCCCAAACGGTCTCTGCCGTTCGAGCCCCGCCCCGTTCCACACGCTGACGGCCGTCCGCTCCATGTCGAACTCGTCGGCATAGTAATGGAAGAAGCCCCGCGCGAGGTCGACCAAGTTCGCTGCGGGAGCAGCGTAGCCTTCGGGCGTCGTCTCGTACTCGACAAAGGTGACGTCCCACCCGACGCTGCGGACGATCCGGTCGACTCGACTCCTCCGCGCGCGCGCCTTGGGCGTCGAGAAGAATCGGTTCCGCTCCGTCCCGGTCGAGGCGATCAAGTCGGCGTCTTGCAAGTTGGGCAGCAGGTCGACGTGCTGCAGGTAGGCGATCACGAGGAGGATAAAGGTGTAAGACGAGAAGGTCGTCGGCGTTCCCGACGGGTCGTTGAGCCCGCGCTGCTTGGCCCAGAACTTGATGAAGACGCTCAGGGGGCGGACGAGCGGGTGTAAGTTGCAGTAGCTGTTGATGAGCCGCGAGTTGAACACGCCTGCGACGGAAGGGCCGTCAGCTGTGAGACAATCGCACGTTCGGAGGGAGCCTCGTACGGACCTAGTCGTTCATTCGTGTTCAGATCCGCCTCGATCAGGTGCCCGTCAATCATGACTTTGAACTTGCAGATGGGGACTGCCGCTTCCGGGCTGCCAGGCGGTGGTGAGGAAGAGGTCAGCGGTAGTCACATTCAGGTTGAGGGCGAATCACCGCTCACATCCATCGCACGTCGGTCAAGTTGGCCTGCTGCAGAGACCGACCGATCCTGCGCATGTTGTAGATATCTGGGAGGTTCTGGAGGCCCGAATTCTGCGACGAAAAGTACTTGTCGACAAAGCCGTTCGGGCGGTACGGGTCGAGTAGGCACAGGTCGAGGTCGGACGTCGAGGTTCCGAGGCCGAAGCGGACGGAACCGAACGGTTCGATCTTGAGCGGGTACATGGACTTGTTGTGAGCGTGGCCCCAGCGAAAGTGTTCGCGGTTGAGCCAGTCGGTCAACTCGTCGACGAGGTGCTGCCGCGCAGCGAGCGCAGCCGGCGAGGGTCGTTGGAGCTGCGGAGACGGCACCCGGTCAGTCCTACGCTCGAATGAAAGAGATTGCGCCCATTCACCTCGAAGAGCTGCAAGATCTGCTCCTCGAAACTGTCACTCATGCCGACGACTTGTTCCAGCAGCGCGGTTCCCTTGTCCGCGGCTGTAATTTTCGTCGTTTCGCCCTTGCCTCGCCGCTCCTGGCCCGGTGCGTCGTTACCGTCCGCGTCCGAGGCGCTCGTCGTCGCCGCCGCACTGTCAGTGTGGACATTCCTGCGCCAATCTGCCGATTGAGCTCCCATCGCGGTGCCTCCTCCTCCTCCTCCTCTTCTCGAGAAGGGCATGCGCATGCCAACATCTTCTCCCCCGTTCCCGCTTACGTTCCTGAAGCCGCCTCTCGCGGTCGTGAATGCGCGCGTCCCTGCCGGTCCGCCGCCTCTCCTTGATTCGCTCGAGGACGAAGAAGCGCGCCCGCCTCCTCTTCCTCTCCCGCCGCGGGTCGACTGCCCGTTCCTCGCTTTCGGTTCAAAGGCATTCGGAGCAGGTCCGCCTCGGCTGGTCGATGCCGTGTTTGCAGCAGCAGCAGCAAGAGGGACGGGTGGGGCGAGGCCGCCGGCTGTCGCTGCTGCTTCTGCGGATGCCTCTGGTTTGCGGCGCACGCGATGGCGGGGTTTAGACTTGGCAGGCGACTCTGTTGCTGCACTGGCGGCAGTCGCAGCAGATGGTACTTGGGACGACGACGTGGTGCTGCTGTTGAGCGGCCAGAGCGATTCCTGTGTCGCGAACGCGGGCGACATGGCGTAGGGCGAGAGACGGGCTAGGTGCTGGTACGGACGAGTTCGCTGTACTGCTAGCCTGAGCATGCAGGTGCTTGACCTCGCTCAACAGCAACCCATCGCTGATGAGAACCTTTGCGTCGGAATTTCATTTTGCACCATTGCACCCAGCATTCAGCTCTAGAGGATTCCTATGTGCGGCGATATTCTGCCTTACTCTATACCATCTGTGGAAATGCACCCCGATCTTTGCTTTGCAAGGGTCGAGTTGTTGCCGCCGTGTTTGGCCACTCCGAGTGAACTCCGCTTTCGCTTTGGCTTCCGCTCCGCTTCTTCCCCTCGTACGCGGGACGCGGGACGCAATCCAAATGGGCGTTCCTCCTTGAGACCCGGTTGCCCTGCTCTCGTCCGACCAAGCATGACCATCTCGCCGACTTCGCTCACTCCGCGCGCCGTTCGGCAGGCGTGCCGTGACGGAAGTTGGAACTACCCGTCGACTGCTGGAATTTGCGAAGGCTACGTACAGGCGAACCTCGTCATCCTCCCCTCCAAGTACGCCGACGACTTTCGGAACCTCTGCGCCCGCAACCCGGTCCCTTGCCCCCTCCTCGGCGAGACAAAAAAGGGCGACCCGACGATCCCCTCTCACCTCGCGGCCGATTGCGACATCCGCACCGATGCACCGCTCTACCGCATCTACAAGGGAGGCAAACTCGTCGAGGAGAAGAAGGACATCCTCGCCGAGTGGGACGACGACGACTCGGTCGGGTTCTTGATCGGCTGCAGTTTCTCGTTCGAAGCGGCGTTGATCAACGGAGGCCTTACGCCCAGGCAGATCGAGATCGGTCGCAACGTTCCCATGTACCGGACCAAGACTCCGCTCGCTCCCGCCGGTCGTGAGTAACTTGTTTCCCTTTGTCTCCTTCATTCCTTTTGCGCCTCACTCGCCCACCACGCTGACCTCGTCGCCACCCTCATCGCAGGTCTCGGTGGACACATGGTCGTCTCGATGCGACCCTACCCACCCGAAGCGATCGAGCAAGTCCGCGACCTGACTCGACCCTTCATCCGCACGCACGGCGAACCGATCGCCTGGGGCGCAGAGGGCGCCGCCGCTCTCGGGATCGATGACCCAGAGGGCAAGAACCCCGACTTTGGCGACGCGAGCGAGATTCGAGAGGGAGAAGTGCCCGTCTACTGGGGGTGAGTTACCGGACTGTGACTGCGCTCGCTTGAATCGCGTGCGCACGGGCTGATTGCGCAGCTCGCGTCTTGACACGCAGATGCGGAGTCACGCCACAACTCAGCGTGATGGATTCGAAGATCCCCGAGATTGTCTGCGGACACTCGCCTGGGCACATGCTCCTGCTCGACATCCGCGACGAGGACGTGTGCCAGTAGAAAGGGTTCCCTTGTTGTAAAGACTTCTCTCTTCATCGCTTTTCTTGAGTTCCAACCCTGACCGGACGATCTTGAATGCGGAACGGGCGCCAAGGAGACCATCCGCCCGGGAAGACGGAAAGCGGCATCCCTTCTCCTTCCCGGCTCTCTTTCCGAGCTCTTTTCCCCAGCGGGTCACTTCTTGATCTCGCGCCGCATGCAGACAGAGTGACCATGACTCGGCCGTTCCGAGGAAGAGATCAGTTCGGAAGCTGTAAGGCAGCCGCTTTTCTCCTTCTCCAGTGGCGCAAGCTCGAAGCCGAACGAACGAGATACTGTATACTATATTCCATCTCCCCGAGTCTGAGTAACACGAACCTTCTACAATCAAAGTATATAGATGTAATCACCACTTGTACATGAAGGAGTGAGACCTGTCGCCCGTGACACCGCTCCGCTCTTCCGCCTCCTTTTCGGAAGGGGTCATCGCCAATTTGCGCGCGTTGCGGGATTTGAGCAGCCAGAGCTGAACGCACGACCAACCAAGTCCCCATACCATCGAGGCAAGAGAAACGGCATGGCCGAGACGGTAGTGCGGTCTGTCGCTGGACCGGTACTGTTTCGAGGGAAGAAAATCAAGTCAGAACTCGGGAATACGAGCACTAGGCTTATCCTAATACTCACGATTTGACCGGCAACGATTCCACCAGTGTTACCTGTGTGCGGAAGAGCCGAAGCAAGTCAGGCTCGACCCGGAACAGCTCGAGGAAACCAGCTCGAGAAGGAGAAGACTCACCCATCAACTGCTGGATGCCGATAGCGGTCGCTCGTTTACGATCTCCAGCGACATTGATGTTGAGATGCGATACGTTCAATCCTACGGCTGTGTAGATGCCAGCTGTGAAAGCAGAGGATGAAGGGAGGGTCAGGGGAGCTCTCGGAAGCGAGAAACGGACGTTTTTGACGTACTTGCGCAAAGGCTGCGGATATGTTCGAGCTTCGTCAGTCTGGCGTATAGAGGAGGACTGTATGCATCCACGAGACTCACAAGCATGCGAAAAGCGAGACGCCGACGGAGTTCTGGACGGCGACGAGAAGAACGTATCCGACGCAGGTGACGAGGCCGGTCGGAAGGATCAGCCAGAAGCGGATGTCCTTTTTGTCGCTGATGGCAGCGCAGCAAAGGTACACGATTGCAGCCCATGCGTAGCTGTTCCAGCAAGTAAAAGGGATAGAGGCGATTCATATAAGCGAGATCCGTGAAATCTGCGGAGATCACGAAAATTGAGAACGTACACCGGAGCGGTTAAGAGCTGCGAGTTGATAGTCGAGTAGCCGAGCGCCTTGACTATGACAACAAGGAAAGTCGAGAAGCCGTAAAGGCAGATGCTGGAAGCGAGCGGAAGTCAGCGAACGCCGTACGAGCGAGCGATTGTTCCGAATTGACTCACTCGAAGCCAAACTGCATGGCACCCGAGATATACACGAGCGGCTCTGCGAAAGCCTTGCGGACCTCCGCCCACGAGAACTCCTGCTTTCCGCGGTACTCGGCGGCTTGCAGGTCGCGAACGCGCATGAGGAGTTTTTGCCGGGGAGTCAAGAACCATGCGCTTTGATACGAGTCGGCGATGAAGAAGGGCGAGATGATGCCGAGGAAGATGGTGATAACGCCGAGCCAGACGTAGATGTGCTGCCAGCCGGCAAGGCCGAGGTGACCGTCAAGCTTGATGAAACCGGCGCCTGCGAAACGCGTCTATCAGTATACGACTTCCGGCAAGAACAAGCGGGAGAGATCACAACTCACAGATGAGTCCACCGACAACACCACTGACGGCGGCAGCGACGAACATGATCGACGTTCGCCAAGCGAGTTCGTTGCGCTGCGAGGGGTCGAACTCGAAGAGATCAATACTCGGCACGACGACCGCTTCCCCGCAGCTCGTAGATCTACGCCTAAGAGTATGTGGGATGTGAGGAGGAAACTGACCTGGTACCACAGCGACAGAGTCAAGAACAAGCACGGCGTCAAGGCGCTCTCGAGCAATCCGAGAATGAGACGGCAGGCGATGAGGCCGGCGTAATTTGTGATGAATCCGTTGCCGAGTACGACGGCCCCCCAAGCAATAACGACGGTCGGGAGGAGGCGCGAAGCCTTGAGAGTCTTCAGGATAGTAGTCCACATGGGTCTGCCGGCAGCGGGAGAAAGTCAGCACTCTGTCGGGCAATTATCGGAGTTCCATCGCCAGCTACGCACTCGAAGGTGACATATGTTGCGCTACGAAGTCTTAGAATGTCAGTCTCGGGAACAGGTCTGCAGCGTAGAAGAAGCGGGGACTGACTAGAAAATCGATGCCGCCACAGACAATCCGTTCGGAGGCGCGTTGATGTCGACGAGCATACCCGCGGAGGCGGCATTACCCAGTTGCGAGCGGTCGAGGAAGGCGATGAGGTACTGTACGCGAGAGCCCGTTAAGTGCCGACCCGATGCTGAACTTGATGAAAAGGAAAAAAAAAAAAGCGAACTTACCAAAATGCAGACGAGCGGACCGAGGACGAGATCGAGCCGGCGCAGGAGGACCTTCTGCTCCGCGGGGCTAATCACATAGCGCACGAGCTCCTCGTCCGACGAGTGCTCGTCGATTTCTTGCTCGGCGTAACCAACGTGACCTTCGAGGAGGTCGCCGTTCTTCTCGACGGAGGAGCCGACGTCGCTCTTTTGTTCGGCGGCGCCCATCGTTCTTTGTCTAAAGGTAGCTTTGGCGGTGAGAGGTCGAGGACAGATACGAATAATCTGTTTCTCGCACGGTTGCGGAGCCCTTGAGGAGTAGCGAAGCGATGCGATAAGAGAAGGGAAGCAAGCCGTTCGAGAGCGTGGCGAAGAACAGCGACGCGGTCTCGGTGCGGCTTCCCCGAGCTTGATAGCGGTTAAGCGGAGACCGTAGCGATGATCGAGTGGCCGCTCTCTTGCTTGGACGAGCGGAAATGACAGGGAGATGAGCAGGAAGAGATTGGGTGTGGGCGCAGAGGCCCCACTTTTCTTGCGAGGAATTCATCCGGAGCGCCGTCCGGAATTCAATCCGCAACTGCACATGATTGTAACTGAGTACTGTTATGCTCAGCAGCACGGAACAAGAGCGGCATTCCGCGCGCGTTGCGTTGGCAGCGCCGGGGACAGAGGACCTCCGGCGTGAAGTGGATGCGTACAGCACCTCCGTTTCCGGGTCCGTGCTCAGACATTTTTTCTGCTCAGCTCCGTGATCATTCTGCAGACTTGCATGGCCGATTATTGCACTACGGTGATGTTCTGAGCGAGAGTCTCTATGCAAAGAAGTAGCTCTTCTCTGCGGCTTAAGGACTATCTTCCGAACGAAGTTGCTCTCAGCGTTTGGACTCGGATCGCTTCATCAAGTGTGTGCGGAGTTATTCTCGCTGCAAGACCCTAATCTCTACGGAATCTACTGCAGTCCGGTATACCCTCCCCAGAACGGATACGACGATCCTGCTCCGAAGTCCGTAGCGCCGCGTCCCTCTGCGCTCAGCAAACTCGCGAGCACATCGTCGCTCAGGGGCGCGTTGTTCGGCATCGGGGGCGGATGATGAGCCGTCGGTGCAAAGAAAGGCCACAAGGGAGTGTTGTTATATGGTGGATATGCGAAAGGGGCAGCTTGAGCGCCTTGCTGGAAGGACGGCGTCGAGTTCGAGTGGGACGGTGCCGGGAACGTCTCGACGCCGAGAGCGCTCATGGAAGATGGAGCTGGCGATGGAACGGCGAATGCGGGAGGCGCTGAGGTACCGGCATTTGTCGGAGGGGTCCAGCCCATAGCGCGGAGGGTTTTTGCGAGCTCGGATTCCGGATCGAGCGCCTGCTGAGCGGCGGAGAGAGCCGGGTCGCTCGAGCCGGAGGGACCGGCTGTCACGGGGGGTGCAGGTGGCGGCGACTGCAGGTCTGCAGGTGGCGGGCACCACTTCTGGACGAGACCCTCGAAAATCGTGGCGGTCTGGAGAGCACATGCGTGGGCGCGACCCATCTCGCGCAGTATCCGCCCGCAGGCTTCGGTGCCGTTTCGAGCATCCTCCGCTCGCCTCCCGTGCACTTTTGCGTCGGTCGTGACGAGGGCGAGGAGATGAGTCGTCGCAGCCGCGAAAGCAAATTGCGTCGCGCTGATCGGCGCGTACCGGAGGCCGGGGCTCCTTTGATAAAGCTGTGAGCCGGGAGGACAGGGTTAGCTGACTTGACCGGGCGGACAGGGGAGGCAACTGGATGTTGGCACTCACCTCGAAAAGCCCGACGATTCGAGTCGCGGCAGAAGTGCACCGCTTGATGGCGGATTCGTTTTGCGGGAACGGACGGTGGAGGAGGATGGAACAAAAGTGGAAGTAGGCGTTCACCCTAAGTGGTGATGTGATGTCAACGAACGCTATGTAGCCATGCACTTCCCCTTTTCCCCCACTCACATGATGATGTGCGGAGCAGGCGGGCGGGACGTCTGCGGAGCGATCCGGAGCTCGGCGGGCAAGGCTGCGAACCAAGTCTCGAGCTCGACGCTGCACAGGGTGTGTGATGTAAGAAGGGCGTGCTTCTTGCGAAAGAAACCGGAAAGAACCTACTTGAGTTCCGAGATGCGGTTGAGCAGAACTGGCGACTGAAGATTGACGCGCAAAGCGTATACGGTAGTCATGATGCGCTCTTCGATGACCGCGAGGCGGCAAGTGTAGTGGAAGGTCGACGAGAGGTAGCCGGGTGTCGGTTTCGGTGGCGGGTCGGACGAGCAGTCTCCCGGGAGCGGCGACCACGGTTGGCGGTCCAGCTGCCGATCGATAGATGGCAAGGAGGGTTCAAGCTGGGCGCGCAAGACGCTCGGGTTCCGTCCGACGTAAGCGCTCCAGAGCTTGTCTTGGACGTAGGCGAGAAAGAGTGTACGGTCCCTCGCGGACCGTGCCTCCTCCGAAAGGACGCCTCGCTCGACGTATTGCGAGCAGTCGATACCGAGGCCGAGAGTGTGCAGCATCCTGAACGCAATGCCGGAATAGATATATCCGATTCCTTGTCGACCGCTACCGGAGCCGTGTGATCCGATCAGGAGGAGACCCTGCAAGGTGGCGAGAGTCGGTCGTTCCCCTTCGCGTTCGAGTTCGGACTTGGCCTGCGCGGCCAGCGCGTCCGAGATGGCCACCTTGTCAGAGACGATACGAGGATCGTCGCTGAACGAGCAGGCGAGCGAGAGGAGGGCATTATGTAGGAGTGGTGAATAGTTGGATGTCCGTGGTGGCGTCGACGCCGACGAACCCCCGCCGAGGCAGACGGCGAGATCATGGCGGAAAGCGGTCTCGTCGACCCACCAGCACCATCTGTAGAGGATCAAGTTTCAATAACTTCTACGACCTGGACTTTGCGGAACAAAAAACCACTCACCCGTTGAAGTATGTGAAAAAGCGCCGCAAAAGGTCCTCATGCAAAGGCTCGTCCCAGTCCTGGGCCACGCGCTCCGGTAGGTAGCGCGACCATTCCAGCGGACCGGACGGGGTCGAGGACATTCGGCGGTCGAGGAAAGAACCTGCCGCGCGAGGCAACGAGGCGACCGGCGATTTCGACAAACGCGCGTCGTCTGTGCTCCCTGGCGAGGTCGCAATACCGGATGGTTCCCCGAGGTGCTGAAAAGCCGAAGTAGGACCATCTAATGTTGGGTGCAGGTGTAAGTGCGGTGCCTTCGTGAGAAACGGAAACGGCAAAGCAAAGAGGAAGAAGTTTTGGCTCGCTCACATTGCAGGAACTCGAACGTCTCCTCGTCGAGTTTCAAGCGATCGAGTCCCGCCGCAGTCGAGTCCTCGGCTCCGTCCTCGCCCTCGTCCATGGCCGGGCCGTTCAGCATTCCCTCGAGGACCTTGATCCGCTCCTCGAGGGCGGCGACGTAGTGTCGAGCTGGCGGTTTCCTCCCGTCCGTATCGACCGAGTAGCTGCATTCGTCATGATACAGTTGGCAAGTCGCTGCAGATCCCGGCACTTTCGTCAGTCTACGCTGAGTCTACTTCGGGAAACAGCGGAATTCTCAGGTGGTGGGGGTGAAAGGACTCACAGCAGGGATTGCCGCCGTCGCATTTGCTCTTTCTGCTGGGCCACAGGCAGGGTCAGCAATGTACAGAGTGATCTCGTTTCTGTGCGGACTCGCCTCCTCCGGCAGGGCGCGCACGCTCTCGACGCATTCGTCCGACTGCGCCTCGCCGACTCTGTTGTGCTCGAGACGGCTTTCCGCGGTTCCGTTTCCGAGCGGCGGCGGTTCAGCATGAGCGTACTGCAGCAGCAGTGCAACGCACGTCTCGGTCGAGCACCGGTGCGGATGGGAGAGGTGAAAGATAAGGTCACGGCCGGAACTTCTCTCGCAGCCACGCGCGAGTCGGCCGACCACGGGGTGTCTGACCTTTTCTCGGTCGCTTTCACTCTTCCCTACAGCTCGTGAACAGACCGTGGAACATCTGGTCCGACGATCTCCCAGAAAGACCAGAGATGTCGACGAGGAAACCGGCCAAAAAATGTACATGCAAGATTCAAGAACTAGCTCAAACCCCAAGCTGTGCCGCAGCACGCTCAGCCAGACTTCCGACCATACCGACAAGAGTCTGCTTTGGTGTAGGCTTGGTCGGCTCGATCGGGTCCGAGTCTCCCTCCTTGCCGTAAGCGCCGGCGCCCGGAGTCCAGATCACGAATCGGTCGCCGGGCCCCATCTTGACCGTATTCCGCGGACCCAAGTTCACGACGCTGTACAAACGTCGAAGAATCTGTCAGTATGGAGAGGAACGGCTGACTCCGAGAGAGTGAGAGAGAAGAGGAGGGACTCACCGAGGCGTCGAGTCGTTCTCCTTCCAGTCACCGTCCTCCCGTCTCCGCTGCTTGATCCAGAGGTTGCGTCCCCGCTGACCGCCCTCACCGCCCTTGAGCCCGTACGGCTGGTTCACCCTTCGCTCCGACAAGATCGACACCTGCAGCGGGATGTGGAACTCCATGTCGCGGACGACACCGTCTCCGCCGTTCCAGCGACCTTTGCCGCCCGAACCCTCGCGGATCGAGAACTCGTGCAGCAGGACGGGGTACCTCCGCTCGAGGATCTCGACGTCGGTGCAGCGCGTGTTGGTCATGTGCACCTGCACGCCACTCTCGCCGTGCCAGCCGGGTCCGGCACCCGCACCGCCGCAAATCGTTTCGCTGTAGGTCGGCATTGATGTCAGTCTCGATGCAACGGAAAGACTCAGTCAATGTAGGAACAGGGACGCACTAGTATCCCCATCCGTCGGTGACCTTGCCGTCCTTTTCGACCCGGTCGACACCCCACGAAGCGTTGTTGCTGCAATTGACAATCCACGTTGAGTTCGAGACACGCGTCCGCCACAGCAGAGAAAGAGAGACATAGAAAAGGCCTCACCAGTCACCCTGAGAAGCAGCGACCGCCTCGAAGCAGCGCAGGACGACATCCGTAATCCGCTGCGAGGTGCAGACGTTGCCGCCGACCACGGCCGCCGTGTCACTCGGGTTGAGCAGCGAGTCTTTCGGGACCTTGAGCTCGATGGGAGCGAGGCAGCCGGCGTTAAGCGGGATCTGCAGCGAATCCAACAGGCAAATATGAGCTGATGGAACAAATCGGGTGCGGGAGTTTTGGAAACGCACCTCCTCGTCGACGAGAATCCGCAAGCAGTAGATGACGGCGGACGAGCAGACGGCGAGCGGTGCGTTGAGCGACGACCGCGATTCGGGACTCGTTCCTTCAAAGTCGAAAACGGCGCTGCCCTTGTCGGCGTCGATCGTGATCGTGAGCTCGATCGGGGAACCGTCGTCCATGTAGTCGATGGCGTGGAGAACGTTCTTGCCGGCGCGCTCGACGGCCTTGCGGAGGAGGTTGCGGACGGCAAACTCGGCGTTCTCCTTGATGAAGCGCATGTAGGTCTGCACCGTCTCGAGACCGTACTCCTCGATGACTGTGCGCAGAAGCATGAGGTCAATTCATCGCACAAGAAAATGAGCATTTAACAGGAAAGGCCACTCACGTCCGTGCAAAAGCTGCGTGCCCCGGTGGTTGGCCGAGATCTGAGCCTGCAAGTCGGACTCGACGTCGCGGAAGCAGCGAGCGCCCGACGAGCCCGGATACTTGGCCGGCTCGGTGACCAACCGCTCGTAGAGGCCGTCCCGGTCGTACTTGCCGGCGCGGACAATCTTGAAGCTGGAGATCCGGGCGCCTTCTTCGAAGATGGTGGTCGAGGTCGGGGGCATGGATCCGGCGAGGATGCCGCCGACGTCAGCGTGGTGACCCCTCGACGCGGTGAAGAAGATGATGTTCTTGTTCTCGGCGTCAAAGACGGGCGTGATGACGGTGATGTCGGGAAGGTCTGCAGAGTGAGAGTGCGAGCAGGTGAGCTTCCGTCACAACTACCATTCGGCACCGACCGAAGCCCGATGCGAGAGTCTGCTGCTACTTACGCGAGCCTCCAGCAGTCGGACTGTTGGTGAGGAGGACGTCTCCGGGCATGATGCCGTCGCCGCTCGGAGCGTCGGGTCCGATCCCGAGGTGGTTGACTTGCCAGCGGACGGCGAACGACATCGACCCCAAGTGGACGGGAAGGTGGGGCGCATTGGCGATCAAGTCTCCGTTCGGGGCAAAGAGGGCGCACGAGTAGTCGAGGCGCTCTTTGATGTTGGTCGACTGCGGGTAGGCGACGGGTCAGTGTTTGATCTCTCTTGCGGCTATTCGGAGTGCAGACGGCGACTTGCGATTGAAGTAAGCTGAAGAGCACGCCCGGCCGCTTCTGCTACACTCATAAAGCGGTTGGCGAACAGAGTGAGCAGGATGGGGTCGGGCTTGTCGAGTGGGATCGTCATGTTGACAAGGTGATAAGGTCGAGGGTGCGGGCGATGAAGGTGCCGCGGCTTTTCTAAGTGTAGCGCAGAGAGACAAGAGCTAGTGTAGCAGCGCCGGGCGAGCTGTCTGTAGAGCGCAGGCAGTCGGAGGAGAACGACAAGCGAGAAGGCCGATGAGACGAGGTGTGGACGAGCGAAGGAGGCGGGTCGAGTGCTGGAAGTTGGCCCCACGGAATCGAGGATGATTCCCGTGCTGGTCTGGCTGTGCAAGAGTACCGCGGGACTCGTTAGAGAAGCGAGACGGAGCAAGGCCCCGTGTGATTTCCCCCACCCAACCCCGGCCGGAGTGCTTCGGAACCGAGCGCGAGCCGAGCGATTTCCGTGTGGGGTAACCGCCGCAACGTCGACTTCCGATCAACTCGCTCGCTCGACTCGCCCGCTACGGCCCAATCGAGCGGATTTGCACATCCACGGGGCAGGACTGAGAGCAGAAACAAGACCCGCACGCCGAGCCGAGACACGCGCATCCCGCCCAAAATGCTCGCCTCTCCCTCTTCAACACCACTCGACCACTCCGGCGACAACTCCTCAGCGACCATGCCTTCAATCCTGCCTGCGTACACAGTCCCCGACAACTCGATCAGGATCTCGATCGACCGCGGCGGCACCTTCACCGATGTCCACACGAGTTGGCCGGATGCGAGCGGCGAGCGCCAGGAGCAGGTCTTGAAGCTCCTCTCGGTCGACCCGTCCAACTACGCCGACGCCCCGACCGAGGCTTGCCGTCGCGTACTCGAACTCGCGACCGGTCAGCGTTACCCTCGCGGCGTCAAGCTGGACACTTCCAAGTTTGACTACATCCGGTGCGGTTCCTCTCTATCTCTGGACGTTGCCGAGTCCTTCGTTGGCGATGACTGACTCCGCGCAAACGCCCGCAGCCTGTCTACGACCGTTGCGACGAATGCTCTCCTGGAGCGAAAAGGTGCCCGACATGCGTTCGTTACGACCAAGGGTTTCAGAGTGCGCTTCGGGTTCGAACGTCTTTCGCCTCCCTGTCAGCTCACCGACTATCTCTCCCGCTGCAGGATCTCCTCCGCATCAACAACCAGGCTCGACCCAACATCTTTGCGCTCAACGTCCGGCGCCCAGAAGTCCTCTACGAATCCGTCCTCGAGGTGGACGAGCGCGTCACCCTCGTCGGCTACACGTACGACACGGACTATGCCAAGAATGCGCCCCAGTTTGACGAGAGCGGTAAACTCCTTAGCGACCACGAGGGAGAGATCGTGCAGGGTATCTCCGGCGAGGCGGTCCGGATCCTGAAGAAGCCTGGTAAGTTACCCGTTCTTCTGTGCGTTTGGTCTCTTTTGATCCGGCTTTCTGACTGCTGCCAATGATCAGATGAGGCAAAGGTCCGCGCCGATCTCCAAGCCATCTACGACAAGGGCGTTCGCTGCCTCGCCATCTGCCTCGTCCACTCTTACACCTTCCCTCGCCACGAGCTCGTCGTCGCCGACATCGCACGAGAGCTCGGCTTTGAGCAAATCAGTATCTCGTCCCAGCTCTCGCCGCAGATCAAAGCCGTCCCGCGCGCGACTTCAGCTTCGGCGGACGCGTACCTCAACCCGGTCCTCGGCGCGTACCTCCAGGGTTTCTTCAAGGGCTTTGAAGACTCGCTCGGCCAGGGCACGTCCAAGGCCCGCGTCGAGTTCATGACCTCGGAAGGTACCCTCGTCCCGGTCGCCAAGTTCTCGGGCTTGCGGTCGATCTTGTCGGGTCCGGCAGGTGGCGTCGTCGGCTACTCGCTCACGAGTTGGGACGAGAAGAGGAAGGTCCCCGTCATCGGGTTCGACATGGGCGGCACCTCGACGGACGTGTGAGTGTTGTTCAGCGGCTGTTCCGAGAAGGCTCGCCCCGCTGACACCCTGACAAACTCTCGTAGCTCGCGCTTCGACGGTCGCTTCGAAAAGACTTACGAATCGACTACCGCCGGCGTGTCGATTCAGACTCCCCAGCTCGACATCAACACCGTTGCCGCAGGCGGTGGATCGTGCTTGACTTTCCGCAACGGCCTCTTCCACACCGGTCCCGAATCCGCAAGCGCCCACCCCGGTCCGGCCTGCTACCGCAAGAACGGCCCTCTCGCCATCACCGACGCCAACCTCGTCCTCGGTCGTCTCGTCCCCGAATACTTCCCTCACATCTTTGGACCGACGGAAGACCAGCCGCTTAGTCGAGACGAGTCGGTCAAGGCGTTCGAAAAGCTCCGCGAGGAGATCAACGCTTACAACCTCTCCGAGGGCAACGGCAAGGAGATGTCGCTCGACGAGGTCGCGTACGGCTTCATCAAGGTCGCCAACGAGGTCATGGCGAGGCCGGTCCGGTCGCTCACCGAGGCGCGCGGGTTCTCAACGGGCAAGCACATCCTCGCTGCTTTTGGCGGAGCCGGAGGACAGCATGGTACGTTTTCCCAAGTTCCACATCGGGTGCATAGGGGTCCCTGACTGACTTTCGCACTGTGCACATAGCCTGTGAGCTCGCGCGAACGCTCGGAATCACTCAGATCTTGATCCATCGTTACTCGTCGATCCTCTCCGCCTACGGCATGGCCCTCTCCAATCGTGCGTACGAGCAGCAAGAGCCGTGCGCTGTCGAGTACAACGAGTCGAACAAGGCCGGCCTCCAGTCGCGACTTGACCGACTTTCCGGCGAGGTCGTTGCCGAGCTCAACCGACAGGGCTTCTCCGGCAAGCACGTCGAGGTCGAGCACTACCTCAACATGCGGTACGACGGCTCGGACACGGCATTGATGACTCTCGCGCCGACCGACGGCTCGAACGACTTCAAGACCGCTTTCGAAGCGAATTACCGAGCCGAGTTCGGATTCTTGATCGAGGGCAAGTCGATCATTGTCGACGATGTCCGGGTGCGTGGAATCGGCAAATCCTTCGACGAGATGCCAGGATCGGTCCTCGAGGAGGCAGCAACGACGACGTTCTCCAGCGCCGGCGTCGACTCGAAGGCAGAAAAGGCGACCGCGAGCATGTACTTCCAACAGAGCGGGCGTATCAACGTCCCCGTCTTCAAGCTCGAGAGTCTCGCGACGGGTGACAAGGTCGACGGTCCCGCGGCGATTGTCGACGGGACTCAGACTCTGATCTTGGACCCCGGCTCGGAAGCCAAAATCTGCTCTCGCCATGTATACATCACCTTGTCGTCTTCTTAGATCCGTACTATGACTCTGTCGCTTAGATGTGTACTGTAAATCTGTTGCCTTCCTCCAATCGGCAGTTTTCCTGGAAGAGGGTTGCGAAGAGTTGGGAGAAGCATGGACCTTCCGCTCTTCTCTTGACATCTTCCAGCTTACACAGATGGACGCCGCTAAGCGAGGGGAGATTGGGGCGTTTCGGGTTCATAGCCGCAACGGCTTCTAAATGCGCTATCGACCCTCCGACTCTAGCATATGACTCCTCATCGGCAAAGCGACCGCCTCGTTCCCCTCCCAAACCGCCTCGTGCACCTTCCCTCGGAACCTGTACCGAATCCGCAGCCGCTTCTTCTCGCCCATGGCTGGGTCGTAGAACCCGAGAAGGGTCGACTTTGATCGACCGGATGGGATCGTGAGTTGCGAGAGGTTGGGCGGGAGGAGGGCTTGTAGAGGCACTAAGCAGCGGTGGAGGGTGAACGATCAGTCAGCCACAGCACGATTCGCAAATGTGCTTGGAATAGCTTACCCGTCACGTCGAGCCATCGGACGTCCACTTCGTCCGAGACTTTGTCGTCTGTCGACTCGAGTACGCCGTAGATGGCTTCTTCGAGAATAAGACCTGGAATCTCCGGCGCCAGTCCGAACGAGTCAGCTCGTCTCGCTGCTGAATTGGCCCACACGAATGGGTGCTGCGAGACTCACCGTTCTTGGCTTCTTCTTCTCGTGCCCGCTTTTTAGCCGCCTCGGCGAGCAACGCCTGTGCGTCGAGTGCCTCCTTCCGCTTCTCCCGAATAAAGTCGGCATGCTCCCTCCGCAATTCCTTGATCTTGCTGCTCCCTCGAAAGAACAGTTAGTTAGTGGCGGCAGGAGACGAAGGGCGCACACGCAAGAACGTACCCTGAGACGCGTTTTCGTTTTCGCGGCTCGAGGACAAAGTGGTTGGTGGCGATGATACCGACGGCGGGGAGGAGGGTGAAGCCGGCAAAGAGTCGAGCGTCGAAGGAAGAGGCGATGATGATGGGGAGGTTGATCCGCTGGCCTAATCGGTTGAAGCTGCAAAGGAGAGATTAGGAGGGTCAGAGGGCGGGCGGCAGAACAAGCCTCGCCGCGCAAGAAACGCGCGCACCGCAGCTTGACCGTCATGGCCCCACTCGCCGCGACCTCGAGACCCATGCCTGCCTTGACGTTCTCGGTGATCCTCCTGTCGGCACTGATCGAGACGCTCGTCGCGCCGACGTTGGTGACGACTCCGGCGAGTTCGACCCTGACGCCGCCGAGGACGGTCCGACCGTACGAGATGGCGACTTGCTTGACAAAGACCGTGTTGGTCGCTTCGACGCCCCACCCTGATCCGTGATTGATCCCGACCGAGAGGGCGCTATCTGAGTAGGGTTGCAGGAGGTCGGAACCCCACGGGCCGAGGGCCCACGCGCCCGACCGGAAGGTGACGGTGCCGGTCGTGGCGGGGTAGATCAGGCGGCCGAGCGTGCAGGTGAATTTGGGCGGTTGCGCGACCGACCGGAACGGGACTTCGATCCGTGCAAACGTGTCGGCCGAGGGGGCGTACGTCGACTTGAAGGTCAACGCGCGCGGTCGGAGGACGGTCGTGCCGACTTCGAGCGAGAGTTTGCTCGAAGGGTTGTGCTGCAGCTTCAAGAGGACGTTGCCGGCGCCTTGACCCTGACGAGCGAGGACCTGAGTGGTCGCGACGAGGGCGGTCGAGGGCGAGATGGGCGTCGTAAAGTTGTGCTTGAGAAAGATCTGCCGTTGCTGAACGGTCTGGAGTCGCTGCGCGAGGCCGAGTTTTTCCGGTCCGCCGAGTCGTTCGAGTTCGGCGTCCGAGAGGAAGAGGACGCGCGCGTCCGACAGGACGGTGAGCTCTCCTTTGCTTTTGACGAGGTTCTCGACATTCTGCTCGAGTTGCTGCCGATTCAGCCGTTCAAACTCGGCGCGGAGCTAGGTGTGGCGAAAAAAAAAAAAAAAACGGTTAGCGAAGTTGGCCCCCTTTCTCCGCCTTGTCGGAGTGGCGCGCGTACCTCTGCGGGCGTCTTTCCCTTTGTCGAGACCTCCCACTGAGTCTTTAAACCCGACTCGCCAAACTCGTCATAGATGGCTCGCTTGGCGGGGTCGCTCAGGATCTCGTACGCGCGTTGGAGAGCGGCGAAGCGAGCGTCCGCGGCGGGTTTCAGCGCCGGATCTCGATGCCGGTCCGGATGCAGGAGCGCTGCGCGAGGAGGGAGTGTCAGTCAGGCTGTCTCCGCTCCCCTCTGCGGACCATCTGGTGGTGGCTCACCTGCGAGTCTGCGGTACGCCTTTTGGATTTCGTCTTCGGAAGCGTCTCTCTCGAGGTTGAGGGTGGCGTAGAGCGAGTCTCGCTCGGCGGTAGCTTGGTCCACATGCTCGTCGTCGTCGCCGTCGCTTCCTGCAGCAGCGTAGAGAGGTGGGTCGTGTTCCCACTCGTCCTGACCGCGGTCTTCGAGAGCCGTCTGGCCGAAATGCGCAGTGCCCGGCCGGTTCGCCATGGCTCCGGAAAGCAGGTCGTCTCGAGTTCCCGTTGGACCGTTGCACGCACGGAAGCAAGCGATCTGCTGGCGAGAGAGCGAGCGAGTCGACGTCGAGTCGCCGCTCCACTTTGACTTTCTCCGTCTCGCGCTCTCGCTCTGCCGCGCTGCTCGGACTGCCCTCGGTCGAGTGCATAGGGCTGCAAAGGCTATAGCTATAGCATGGCGGATCAGGTCAGCCTCTCTCTCTCTATTCACCGCACTGCATGCCCGAGTCCGTTTCCTCACTCAATCCACGACTCTCTCTCTGAGCAGGCGCAACCTAGACCGCAGCCGGGCGACCGCAGACCGACTCCAGCAGAGCACGCAGCGCGCCTCTTTGCTCCAGAGCATGTACCGGCCCCGCCCGTCGTCGTCCGAGGTCCGCTCATCTCGACACCGTCCGAACCAACTGCTGCTGCCGCCGCCGATCCACTGCCAGCAGAGCAGACCGGCTTGCCGGCGACGAGCAACACTCTGCCGCCTCCGAGTCCGCCACCTGAAACGGTCCCGCCCGGCGGAGACGTCCCCGTCGCCGTCGTCGAACTCGTCCTCGACGACGCGGAACGAACCGCAGCCGAACGCTGGCATCAAGACCGCATAGAACGCAAACTGCGCGGGGAGTACGAGCGAGCAGGGAAACACCTCGCAGAGATTGTACGTCCGACCGTGGGGTTTGGGAGTCCGGCCGCAATGACTGACCCGGACCCTTTTCTTCGCCACAGGTCAACGACAACCTCGACGCTCCGCTCCGCTTGAACGCCATCCGGATCCTCGGAGCGCACTCGACGCGACCCGCTTTCCTCTCGCGCATCTTTGCCCCGTACCTCTCCCCCTTGCCACCCCCTTCCTTCCTCTCGTCCTCGTTCGACTCGGTCGCCGCCTCGTCTGCGTCATCTGCTTCCAAACCAACACCTCCGTCTCAGCAGACCCTCCGCTCCCTCCTCAAGGCAACACGACAGCTCACCGAAACGCTCGAGTCGTTCGACATTTACCGCGGCATCGACGCGACCCTCGAACGGAGCGACAGCGCGTTCGCAGAGCGCGAAGACGTCGACATTGTCCTCCGCGTCAAGGAGGCGCCAAAGTACTTTCTCAGGACTGCGACGGATGTCGGCGACGGAGAAGGCACTGCCGTGAGTAGGGAGTAATGACAGTCTTGGGCGGGTCAGAGCGTCTTCTGCTGCTGACTCTCTCCACTTGGTGGGCTCGCGCAGACTGGCACGGCCAAGATCCGGAACGCTTTCGGCGGCGCAGAGGTCATTGAAGGCAACGTCTCGTTCGGCACGAGGACCAAGTCCGCGTTTCAGGTATGACAAACCCGCCCCCTTGCGAGACTCTCGCGCGCGCGAAGAAAAAGGGATCCCGGCTCATCATTCCTTCCCCCCCCCCCCCCCCGTACCGCGCTCTCCTCACACCCATAAAGCTCCGCCTCGATACGCCCGTCAACTCTTCGACGACGACGCACGCCGATTTCAGCATCTTTTCGGCCCAGCGCGACCTCAACTTTTACGCCAGCTGCAACGAGGCGACCAAAGGTGCCATGGCGAGGTTACGCGTGAGTCTGGCCCGTCCCATGCTGCCGGGATCTTTCTCATCGTCCCCAAAGCAGAGAGAGCAGGATCGATCCTCGATTCTCTCTGGTTCCGTTTCGCTGACGAGACTGGGACACTTGAAATGCAGACTCTCACGCCGCTTGGAGTGCACGAGGTCGCGTATGAAGCTGTACTGCGAGAAATCGGAGGCATCGCACCGATGGCATCCATGTCGTGAGTCGGCGCTCTCACGCTCCCATGTTCTCACCTCTTGTCGTTACCGGGTCGCATCGATTCGATTCGAATGCGGTCTCCCTTCCTCCCTCGCTCACTCGTCCGGAGGATGCGGCTGAAACCCCCCCCCAAACCCCAACCCCTGCGCAGGATCCGGGAAGCGGCCGGTCCGTCGGTCAAGAGTGCCCTGTCGCACACGTTCACGCGTGATACTCGCGACGATCCGTTTGCGTCCACGAGAGGGTCGTTCCTCAAGCTGAAGCAGGTGGGTTTAAGCTCTTCCCAGTCGAGGGTGCATGACATTGGAAAATTCGTGAGCTAATACACGGATGTTTTGTTCACGCTAGGAATATGCGGGGTTGGGTGGCGACGCGCACTTTATCAAGGCAGAGCAGGAAGGCTCGATCTCGCGCTGGCTGGGGGGTGGCTATGTACGTGCTCTGTTTCGAACGAGTCATTGAGCTTCATGATAAATCTTACTCATCATTACTCATCACGCTTGCTCCTGTCATGCAGTCGGCGAGCCTTACGGCCCGTTCCGGTTTCCTGTTGCCGTTATCGTCCTCCTCCTCGCGTACTCCCCCCGGGTCCTCATTGTCGTCCCCCGCCACCGCCACCGCCGCCGCCAAGTCCCTCTTCCCCGACCGGTACCACCTCGGCGGCCCGACCTCTGTCCGACACTTCCGGCTCAACTCGCTCGGTCCGAAAGACGTCGGCGACCACCTCGGCGGCGACGCGTACTACGCCCTCGGGGCGAGTTTGCTCACGCCGTTCGGGGTCCCGGCGCTCTGGCGCAATGGGGCGACGAGGGCGACCGAGGGAGGAAGTTGGTGGAGTAATGAGAATTTGAAGGGGCATGTGTGGCTCAATGCGGGCAAACTGATCGGAACCGGTACGCCTTATCTCCCTCTCCTCTCCCGTTCCTGCGTGTGTACTGACTCCATTCTTACGGACGCTCGCGAACGCGCATGCAGGTCAACCATTCTCGTCGCTCGTGTCGACTCTGCCGTCGACGACGGTCGGACTCGGGCTCGTGTACCGGCACTCGCTCGTTCGCGTCGAAGCCAACTTGGGGGTTCCGCTCGTGCAGACTCGGGGAGAGGGGGGCGTCAAGGGCTTCCAGTTTGGACTCGGGTTGAGTTTCCTGTGAGCGAGGCGGGCACGCGCAGTTGGAGACGAGAGGGGGAACAAAGAAAAAGGAACCGGCAAGACGAAGGCGGAAATTCAACTCCGTCCCAGTCTAGACTTTATCCGCCGGATCTAGACCAATACCACTCTGCATTCGCAACCAGAACTCGTTCCTCTCAGCTATCCGATGGCACCTAGAGAGAGAGGGGAAAAACAGGGCTGAGGGGAGGCTGCGCTTCGAGACCGCTGACGACGGCACGAGTTGAAACGAGTCGCTCGACGTCGTCTCTGTACACTCACAAGACACGCCGAGAGCGCTGTCGTACCCCAAGCACCCCTCGCGCTAAATCACCAGCAATGGCGATCGGAGAGAAGCAGCGTCCTGAAGCGGTCGTGTCGGTGACGGCCGAAGACCCTGAACCGCCAAAGAAGAAGAAGGACAAGGAGGCCGAGGAGAACCTCGCACAGGCACGCAAAGAGCTCAAGGACAACACTGAACTCGTGCGTGACCCCTGGCCATCCTTCCAGCGCGCGATTTTCAGCCCGCGATGCGACCTTGCGACGACGCGGCCTACTCACCCGCTGACTCTTGCCCATTCTCTGCAGAGCGAGGAGGATGCGTCTCTCAAGGCAGAGCTCGAGATGCTCGTCGAGCGATTGAGCGTGCGTCCTCGGACCGGGCGAGCGATCGGACCGGACGCTGACCTCTCGCTCTAACCAGGAATCCGACTCGAACTTGCACCGACCGGCGCTCGAATCGCTCCGGACTCTGATCAGGACCTCGACCTCGTCCATGACCTCGGTTCCGAAACCGCTCAAGTTCCTCCGCCCTCACTACGCCCAACTGCAAAAGATCCACGCCAGCTGGCCCGATCAACCCCCCGTCCAGTCGACTTCGGCCGCGATCGCCTCGACAGCAGCGGCTGCCATGAATGCCGTAACGTCCGCAGTCGGGATCACCAAGGCGGGCGACGCGAACGGAGGAGACGAGGCAAAAAAGCAGGATGACGCCGACGCCCCCGTGCCCGCTTCCGTCACCGACAAGGGCCTCTTTGCCGACATCCTCTCGGTCCTCGCCATGACTTATGCCGACTCGGGCAAGCGAGAAACACTCATGTACCGTCTCAAGGGTGGAAGTGACGAGGACCCCGGTCTCTGGGGTCACGAATACGTGCGGTGAGTCGTCGCGCGAGTTCGGCGGGGAGCACAGCCCAAAACAGTCGCGCGCAAGACGTTGACATCCTCGCGCGTCCCCTGACTGCAGACATCTGGCAGCCGAGCTTGGGGAAGAGTACACGCAGTACCGGCAAGAGGAGCGGGCGGTCGACGAGCTCGTCGCGCTCGGCTTGCGCCTCGTCCCGTTCCTGCTCACCCACAACGCCGAGTCGGACGCCGTCGACCTCCTCCTCGAACTCGAGTCGATCTCCAAGATCGTCGACTATGTCGACGCCAACACGTACCAGCGCGTCTGCCTCTACATGGTCTCGATGGTCTACTACCTCACGCCGCCCGACGACCTCGACTTTCTCCGGACCGCGCACGAGATCTACAAGCGCCACAAGTGCTACACCGAGGCGCTCACCCTCGCGCTCCGCTTGCAAGATACGGCACTCATCCAGGAGGACTTTGAGGCGCCGACGAACCCGCACATGAAGCGCCAGCTCGCGTACATCCTCGCCCGCCAGCAGGTCAACGTCCCGACCGACGACGAGGCGCTGACCGAGATCTTGAACAACACGAAACTGTCGGAATCGTTCAAGCGGTTCGGTAAGGAGTTGTCGGTGACGGAACCCAAGAGCCTCGAAGACATTTACAAGAGTCACCTCGAGAACACGCGCGGTCCTCCGGCTCAGGTCGACTCGGCGAGGCAGAACTTGGCGGGCACGTTTGTCAACGCGTTTGTCAACGCCGGCTTTGGCAACGACAAGCTCATGGTCGAGGCAGAGGAGGGTCAGAGTTGGATCTACAAAAACAAGGACCATGGTGCGTCTTACTCAGCTTCGAACTTGAACGTCTTTGCCGCGGTGCCTGAACCAAAGAACCCTCCTCTCGGTGTGAACGATGTACAGGCATGTTCAGTGCTGCGGCATCTCTCGGTCTCTCGCTGTTGTGGGACACCGATGTCGGCCTGTCGCACATCGACAAGTACGCGTACGCTTCTGAAGACCACATCAAGGTGCGTCTCCATGCCTTTATCGTCCGCTGTGCACTGTCAGCGTTGGTTCTCTCGGCCGGCTCGTCTGATACGGTCCATCGACACGCACAGGCTGGCGCGATGCTCGCGAACGGGTTGATCCATTCGGGCGTGCGGACAGAGATGGATGCCGCGCTCGCGCTCTTGTCCGAGCACGTCGAGGCGCCGAACGCGGAACTGCGAGTTGCCGCCATTATCGGGTAAGCGGTCCGCGCATCTTTCGCTCGGCGCCTGAGGAGCGGGGGTGGTGGTGTTACTGACGTGTCAAGCACGACATCCTAACCTTGCAGTATCGGTATCGCCTACGCCGGTTCGCAACGGGAAGACATCCGCGACCTGCTGCTCCCGACGCTGCAGGACTCGGCCGTCTCGATGGAGGTCGCGTCGATGGCGGCCCTCGCGCTCGGGTTCGTGTTTGTTGGATCGTGCGACGAGGACGTGACTATGGGCGTCGTGTCGACCATGATGGAGCGGGACGAGGCGCAGTTGAAAGAAAAGTGGGGTCGCTTCCTGGCCCTCGGTGTCGCGCTGTTGTACCTCGGTATGTATGCGTCCCTTCGGAGCCTAGTTCACGCAGCGACACACGCTGACCCACGTGTTGTCTCCTGGTGCAGGTCGGACGGAGCAATCCGAGGCGACGATCGAGGTGCTCAAGACGATCGAAGCGCCGCTCGGCAAGGTCGCGATCACGCTCGTGCAGACCCTCTCGTACGCCGCTACGGGCAACGTCGTGCAGATCCAGGCGCTCCTGCGGGAAGCAACGGACCATCTTGACCCGGAGAAGGAGAGCGATCTGCACCAGGCCATGGCGGTGATCGGGGTCGCGCTGATTGCGATGGGCGAAGAAGTCGGCTCTCAGATGAGCGTCCGACACTTTAACCACCTCGTGAGTGTGCTGGCTCTCTCTTCGTAACATACACGACATGCGCGCAGCAGAGTGGCTGACGATTGTGCGCGCAACTGTGTGCAGATGCACTACGGCTCGCCGGTCGTCCGCAGGGCCGTCCCCTTAGCCCTCGGTTTGATCAGCGCGTCGAACCCGGTCCTGAGCATCCTCGAGACTCTGTCGCGGTATTCGCACGACAACGACCTCGACGTCGCGCTGAATGCCATCTTTGCGATGGGCCTCGTCGGCGCCGGGACCAACAACGCCAAGCTGGCGCAGATGTTGAGGCAGCTCGCGACTTATTACCACAAGGAGCCGGACTGCTTGTTCATGGTCCGCATCGCGCAGGTGAGCGAGCGAGCGAGCATCTTTTTGCCGAGGTGGGCACCCTAGCGCGGAAATCGCTGACTCTCGCTAACCACGAAAACAGGGTCTCGTGCACATGGGCAAGGGCACGATCGGCGTCAACCCGTTCCACACTGACCGATCCTTGATGTCGCCGGTCGCCGTGTGCGGTTTGCTCGCGACGCTCGTCTCGTTCACCGACCCGCGCGGCTTTATCCTCGACAAGTCGCACTGGATGCTCTACTTCCTCACGATGGCCATGTACCCGGTGAGCCGAGTCTCTTTCAAACTCAAGACTGCATACGAAATGGCAAGACGGGCTGACGCTGGTCGCTTTTTTGCTTTTCGCCTCGGGCAGCGATTCCTGATTACGCTTTCGGACGAGACGGACGAGCTCTTGCCTGCGACCGTTCGCGTCGGACAGGCCGTCGACGTCGTCGGCCAAGCCGGCAAGCCGCGAACGATCTCTGGGTTCCAGACGCACACGACTCCGGTCCGACTTGGGCACACGGAACGCGCCGAGATGGCGACCGAGGAGTACATCCCGTACTCGCACGTCCTCGAAGGCTGTCAGTCGCCCCGGTCCCCTTGTTCTTGCGTCCCCGAATGGCCCGATTACTGACTGTTCCCTTCTCTGCCTTCCCCCTTGATAGATGTCATCCTGGCCAAGAACAAGGGATTCGAGAAGAATGAAGACGAGATGGACGTGACGAAGTAAATAATCCAGCCCCTCCATTCGCATTTACAATTTGCACAGTCTTAACATGTTCACCTTCGAGTGCGGCCCTCCGCGAAGAAGACAATCACTGTAAGCGTACAGAGTCCGGGGATTTCAGATGCGCACGTTCGTCTCCTGCGCGTCGACATCCGGAAATAGCTTGCGCGTCTTCCGCAGCTTGCGCCTGGGAGTGCGGTTGCGTTTGACTTTGAGCCTTCCCACTGCCTGCTCTTGAGAGCGCTCTGTCTGCTGTACTCGGCGCTGCACACGTTCGCGCGGCCAACGGATCCCCTGGACGGACTCCGCGGTTTCCGCGCAACTGCTCGTCGCTTCCGCGCGACTCACCCGCCAAAAGCGATCGAAGCCGAGTTTTGCTGGCTGACAGCGTACGGTCGGGCTACCGGTGCGCCCAAGGATTCGGCAGTCGGTACAGCCTCGCTGGCGGGTGACCTGGCACGTTCAAGAGCGACCCCGCGCGACCTCTGACTTCGCGACCCGGACGCGAGGTCGATCACTCGCAAACCCCCCGCCACACTCCGGACGAGTCGCTATAGCTGCCGAGACCAGGCATGAAGTACGGCAAACAGTATCTCGAGTCGCTCGAGAACGTGCCCGAAGAATGGCGGCAGCAAGCCATCGAGTATCGACGAGTGAGTCGAGCCAGAGTGACAAAAGAAGTCTCGCCGTACCGGACTGACACGGCGCTCTACGCTCATGAATAGCTCAAGAAGGTCATCAACCGCGTCGCGAACGAATTGAAGGAGCTCGGGCTCACCAGCGACGTCCTCCGCGATCTCCTACACTCGAAAAAGGCCGCCTCGCCGCCGAAACCTGCCCACGCGCCTCTCCACGGCCGCAGCCAAGTCCACTGGAACGACGGCTCTGGTCCCGACGGACCGACTGCGTCCGGTTCAGGCGAGCAGGACGACGAGAAGCGCGGAGATGTGCAGGCGGGCGTGCAGGAAGCTCTTGACGACGCGGCGAGTGAGCTGGCCGAAGCGTCCGAAGCGGACCTGACCGAGATCGAAGGTCTCAGCGAGAAGGCACGAGGCAAGCGCAAGGCGACTCGGAAACGCCGAGTCCACGCCACTTATGAAGTACGAGGTACGTTGTCGAGTCCCTTTTCCGGGGAGTCTGCTGAGGGGATGCTCACGCTGCGCTGCTATCCTCTTCGCAGGCACCGCCGCTAATCCCGAACCGTGCATCCATCTCGTCTTCTCTTCGTGCTCATCGACGAGCGCGTCCGAGTCCGACAGCCAGGCCAACTCTCGCGACGATTCAGAAGAAACTTCTGGGTCGCCGGCCAATTTCCTCTTCAAGCGACAAGCCCGGCGCCGGTCCACTGCCTCTGTCGAAACCGCTCGCGGTCGCATTGTCGAACTGCCTTCTTCCGAGGGAGAAGGAGACGGTGAGGAGGCGGGACCGGCAGAGCCGCCCACCGCTCGAAAAGGGTCCGCATCTACTTCGCCGCCATCGGGGCCAGCTCAGCAGGGGGACACTCCCGAAACGACTCCGGAAGGAAGCAGCACGGGGGCAGTGGACGGCTTCGATGCCACGGAATCATCGGGAAGCGTGGCCGAAGACATCGAGCCCGACGACGACATCGAGTTCGAAGGCGCGGGACCGCAGGCGAACGCGCTCTTGCGCAGAATGTACGGAGTCGGGCGGCGCTGGAGCGAAGATGAAGATGGGCCGACAATCGTCGAGCTGGACGAAGACGGCGAACATGCGGAGCATGTGGAAGCGATGAAACGCCTCGCGGCGGAAGAGGCCAATAATCACTCGAAGGAAGAAGGCGCGAGCTCGGCGCGTCCGCCGCCACTGCCGCGAGTGAAGCGAACTGTTAGCCAGGACACGCTCAAGAGTAAGGCGTCCGTGGACTCGCACGCGATCGGTAAGGCGGCTGTGGCTGTGAACAAGCAGCGCGAAGCGAAACTGGCCGAGCAGGCCAAGCGAGCGGACGAGGAGGGCGACGAAGCCGATGACGAGGAGGAACGAAAGCCCGTCGAGCCACGCAGGTATGGACCTTTTCGCACAGCGGCTGTCATGCAGACCAGCTCGACTGAGCTTATCTTTTTTCGCCTTGCAGCACCCGCCGCAAGCGTCGCGGTCGCCAGCATCGCCGCGAGGTCTACATCCCTTTGACGTCCGACACCGAGTTCCTCACCCTGCTCGCCTCGGCGCTCAACTCGCTCGCGACCCTTCAGCTCGCGCAGAAGCGGCAGTTTACCGAATCGGTGCAGATGCTCGCGCGCGAAGTCTCGGCCGTCTCGTCTCCATCCCGACCGAAATCGGACCTCTACATCTGGCGCGAGATCTTTGCGCTCTGGATCGAAGCCGAGATCTTTGAATCGTCTCGTGAGCGCGACCGCGGCGAGCGCAGCATCGAGGAGGTCGAGAAACACCTCGAGTGGTTCGTCGACCAGGTCGCCAAGCGCAAACTCGCCAAGCGGATGAAGCACAAGGAGAGCCGGGTCGCGCTCGAGAAGTTTATCGCCCTCAACGTCGAATTGCTCGACCTCAAAAAGTTCCAGATCGCAAACGAGGAAGCGGCGCGCAAGATCGTGGGTCAAAAGATCTCCTGTTCTCCCTGTTCTGAATACGGAGCGGTCGCTGACTTGACCGCCTTATCTTTCAGCTCAAAAAACACGACAAGCGTACTGCCTTGACCGCGTCACTCGGCTTCCCCC
The DNA here is from genome assembly GCA_034406715.1 of Rhodotorula mucilaginosa. NCBI lineage: Eukaryota > Fungi > Basidiomycota > Microbotryomycetes > Sporidiobolales > Sporidiobolaceae > Rhodotorula > Rhodotorula mucilaginosa. Next base: position 690,201 of record CP137873.1, read on the forward strand.
AATTGATCGGCAAAGATTCGTCCAACTCGATCTCTACCGAGCTCATCTCGCGCGCCGCAGACGGAGGCCAATCACGTCCAGTCTTGACACTGCCCGGTTTCCCCTCGCTTCCGCACATCTTGCTTTCGACCTTTACGTCGACCCTGCTTCCCGTCATTCCGACCATCGAAGACTACGAATGCCTCATCTGCGGAGACATCGCCTTCAAACCGATCCGCTTGAACTGTGGACATCGCTTCTGTGGTAAGCAGGTTCCTGCGGAGGATCGATTGTCCCCTGCAAAACTGCTGACGCCGAGGGAACAGTGCGATGCCTCGTCAAGATGCAGAAGCGCGGCCAAGACCAGTGCCCGCAGTGCCGCAGCGCGGTCGTTCTGCGCGCCAACGCATGTAAGCGAACTGAAATATGTTCGTAAAAATCGCGACCACGCCGCTCACCCTCTCCGCCTACAGCCAATCTCGATACGGACATGCTCAAGTATCTGCAAGAATGGTTCCCGCGCGAGATCAAGGCGAAGGAAAAGGCGAACCAGAAAGAGGCGGCGCGAGAAGAGCTCGAGGAGATGGGGTTGAAGGAACACAAGTGTCTGCTCATGTAGAGATAGAAAGTTTGCTGGGAACTACGGCTCAATGCGTTCAGGCGACGAGGTCGGTTGCGTTTGGCAGCGTATAGCCCTCTCGGCGGTATTCCTCCAGGACTTCGCCCATCGCGTACCGAACAACAGGCGTCGTCGGGAGCACGCGCGGTCCGACTGCTTCTCGCCGAGCCAGTTTCGCCTCGCGGCTGATCTCGCCTCCCTCTTCCGTGATCGCCTCGGTCCAGCGCAATTCGAGGAGTCTTCCTCGGATCATTCCGTCGACGGCCTGGGCGCCGAGTTTTCGGCAAAGCGGGAAGTACAAGATCGAGTCCTTGGCGCCGGGCTGGAGATGCTGCATCACGCTCAGGAAGTCGGCCGCTTTGAACTCGGCGGCATCGGATTCGCCGAACGGTGAAGGCGAGGCGTGGGGAGAGGCTGCCCGTAAAGACGAGTAGATCGCGAAACCTTGACTGGGCGAATCCTTGTCATCCGGCTTGGACGGCGAAGAGTGGATGAGGTGAAGGTTGAGGAGCGCGTGAGCTTGCAGGAAATGGGTTGACTGGCGGGCTAGGAGGTGCACGCGGAGCTTGTCAGCGGGCGGAAGGCAGGTGTCGCCTCAAGATTTCGGAAAACTTACGAGAGACGTCTCCGTCTGAGTTGACGAATTCGCCGACGTAATCCGACAGGTGCGCGAGTTTGCCACCGAAAACTTTGTATACGTTCTCGAACGAGATCTTGTCCTTGAGCTTGTCGGGGATGTGAGGCAGCAGGAGTTCGTCAAAGTAGCGCCGCGCCTCGTCCTTCGAACAGTCGCCGACGGAGAGGATGTTGCAGTGCTGCATGACATTGAGCTGGCGCAACCAGTGCAGGTGAAACGGGTCCGACGTCGCGTGGACGATGTCTGCGGTAGCTCATGATGAGTTCAGGAAGTCGGAACACTGCGAGGTGGTAGACTAACGGCAGAGGCGATCCTGCTTGGTGAGGACCAGCTGCGAGTCGAGAAAAGTCTTCATCGCTTCCGTCGACTGGATCAGGGCGGGCAGCTGTGTGGCAGAGTGGGATCAGTTGGCCGCCTCTTTCACGACACGTGTTTGCTTTTGCTCACCTTGTGGGCTTCGTCGAGAAAGAATACAGGCATCTTTTTCGGAGGCGGTTTCTCCTCCTCTTCCTCTTCGGCCTCGTTTTCTTTTCCTGCGTCGTTCCCCTCCGTCGCCGAACCCGACTTTCCTCCTTTCTCCTCCTCTGCCTCGAGCCCTCTCAGACTTCGCGCATCGAAAAGATTCTGATCCCCCTTCTCAGGCTGAGGGACTGCGCCCCCTTTGTGGCGACCTCGACTTGGATCCTTGGCTTCGGTGGGTGTCACGGGCGACTTCGACTGCGTTTTCCCTTTCGGTTTCGAATTCGCGGCGTGGCTCTTGTCTTTCTCGTCCTCCTCGGCTGCCTCCTTTTCCCGTCGTTCGGCGGCGGTCATGGGTTGGAAGTTCCAGTACGACAACAATGCGCTCTAAAAGGGGCAGCTGAGGTCAGCCTTGACTTCTGAGACGACCCCATACCAGGAATTGCTTGCCTGGAAGAGCTCGAGAAGGTGGGCGATATCCTGCGGTCTGGGCGTCAGTTCACAATGCTTGAGCACATTCGGAGTGGGCAGCCAGCTCACGCTCGTCTTGACTTCACCGCCGTTCTCTAGCCGCTTCAGGACATCCAGTCGATCGTGCTTGAACGCAAACGATTCCTTTTCGAATTCGCCCCAGCCCCATTCACGTCCGAGCAGGTCCGGGATCGCGGCAAAGTAGGATTCGAGCTGCGTCGAGAGCGAAAAGTACAGGGATGCGAGGTCGGCAAATCCGGCGATTCGGAGATCGAAGTGGACGACATGGTACTTGTCGTCGGACAAGACTTGACGGAGGAGAGCGGTTTTGCCGACGCTCGATGCGCCGAATAGGACGGTAAATCCCGGCACAGAGCCGAGAGCTCGCTCGAGTACCCGGATCTCGGCCGGACGGTCAAAGAACCCAGGCAGAGGTGAGAATGTATGTGACGCGGGAACTGCGGGTCGGAACCCAGGGAGTGAGCATGACACCAGTGGCGGGGGAGCAAGAGAAGCGAACCTACTCTGCGCGCGTTCCTGTGCCTCCTTGAGCTCTCTCCGAGCCTCCTCGAGCATCTTCTTCGACTCTGTCAGATTCCGCAACACTTCTGTCGGCTGCGGTCCGCCAACGAGAGGTCAGCGCCGACCAAACGAGTTGGCCGCCGAGAGCGTGTACGCCGCTCACATTGGCCAGAACTCCGACAATCTCTCCGACGCCAAAGAGACCACGCCTTGCTCCATCGTGGCCCAACAAGGCGCGCTGTACGCCGGTCGTCGCCGCTTGCGGGAGATTCCCCACTTTGTCCCGATCCTCGTGCGGCGAGGCGTGCGACGACGGTAGGCGTGGTCGTCCAGCAGGAGATGCGAGTGTCCGACTCGTCAGCGGTGCAAGTGCCTGCCGCGTACGCTTCATGGCTATCGTGACTGGAGCGGTCGATGGCGAAAAGGTTCGCGAGCGATGACGCAGCGGTTGAGAGACGGATCTCGCCGACATCTCCATGGATTACAGGGCAAGCTAAGAATGATTCTATTGTACGGGCAGCTAGGGCTACAAGAAAGCAAAGCAGAGGGTATGCAACACTAAAGGGGGCTACACATTAGGCAGAACTTGACTGCGGGATCTAGAAGGGGAGTGGCAAGATGTCTCCCGTCCTTACGATTTGGTGTGGTCGGAGCGGCACACACTGCATTGACGGTCGCCCGAGACCATCAGTGACAAGTCCGTATTATAGGAGAGGGAAACCGCGACTCACGGGCAGGTCCCCTTCTCTTTCAACCAGCTCGTCAAGCACTCTTCGTGGAATCCATGACCGCAGTGGCCCAGCATGCATTCGTCGTCGTCAGAGTAGTCGCATAGGCAGATCCCGCACCGCTCCTCCTTCTCGAGACCTTTCCGCGCCAGCGTCGGCGGATCTTGCTCGATCGGGACACTGCTCGTGCTCGCCATCGGCGCCGATTCCAAAGACGAGGACGAGACTTGATTCGCTCGTTGAGGCATCGGCCAGATACTGTACTGGAACCTCGGGAGAGAGGCGAGCTTCTCGGGAGAGACGCCTTTGGGCCTGGCGTCCCCAAGTCGTTCCGACAAGCGGATGAGGGCTTCGTAAGACGAGTCGAACTCGTCGTCGTCCTGGAGAATTTGAGGCGGGTCAGCGTATCCACCTGAGGGACTCGGAGGCATCGCACTCACGAGGTAGTTGCGAGGGTCGAGTGCGGCGGAATCGCGTCCCCAAAAGCTCGGAAAGTCCTCATCAAACATGCTGATCAAGCCGCGTCCTCCGCCCGCGCCGAAACCGCGAAGGAACTCTCCCAGTCCCCGCCGACGCCAGATCGCCCCAGGGGATCGCGACGGATGAGCAGCGGGTCCGGTTCCGTCACGTCGCAAGGTGTTCGAGTCGCCGATGCGGGTCGGATCGTTGCTGTTCTCGGGAGCTCCGAATGCGCGGGATGAAGACGGTCCGTCTTCGCTTGATGTTCCGCTCAACAATGACCGCATCAGGTTGCGCTCTTGTCGGAGAGCATGCAAGCGCTGAACGCGGTGCTGGCGATGCTGAGCGAGTCGGTCCTCGAGAAGGGCGCTGGCCTCGTCGCCAGTCGCCTCACCGGCACGTTGAGCGTGCATCGCCGAGTCATTCAGATCCGTGCGACCGGCGATATCCGTCCTCCGCTGCCGCATTTCGGCGTCGGCAGAGGCGTACGAAGAATGACGGCGCGCCTCCATCCAGAGATCCGAGAGGCCGGAGCGAGCAGCTCGACGGGCGCTATCTCGCTGAAGCGTCTCCTCGGAGACGGTCCGGAAGGGCGAACGCGCTGCATCGTCGGAAATTTGAGGAGGAGGGCGCGCCTCGAAGTTTCCAGCTTCGGCTGCGGCATAGCCTGACTCCCACGGGTATCGGCGCGGCGGCATGCGAGGCGCCGGAACTCGGTCCTCCGGAGCTCGACGCGCAAGACGATCAAACGTGAAGGGTGGCGGATGCAGATCATCCTGTTGAGGCGGACGAAAATCAGAAGAGACTTTCCGTGGCCCTTGTCGTCTGTTCAGGAAAAGGCGTGAACTCACCTCCTCGAAGAAATGTCGAGTTTCAAAATCATCGAGATGCAGATCATGCGCAGCGGCTCCGACAGTCGCGACTGAAGGTCCGGCGGCATGCGCAGGGTGAGGAAAGATCATCCTCCTGCCGTCGCTACCGCTTGAGAGCATCAAAGGTCCGGTCGCAGGAGCAGACCAGCCCCGCCCTTGCGGCGGCGCTTCTTCGGCATCCTCGAAGCGGACGCGCGAGTTGGTTCTCGAGACGGCGGGCGGCCCAGAGGAGAGAGGAAGGCGAATCGAGGCGCGGTCGGTCTCGAGGTTCGACGTAGCGGAAGAAGATGTCCCTTCCTCTGCCGCATTCAACGACCGGGACGAGAAGAGGTCGGAAGCAGCGCGTCGGACGCTACGCCGACTGCGAGGGCTCGGACTCTCGTCCCTCGTGCGCATGAAAGCATCGGCTTCGCGGGTGTCTGCAGTATTGGCGAGACGCGGCGGCGAGCCAAGGACAGACCGACGAGTCGAGATCGCCGTGCGCGGGGTCTCCGTCCGCTGAGTACGCCAAGTCGGGAACGCCCGCTGCTGCTGAGCCCGAGCGAGGTCACCTGCATCGCTAGCGAGACTCGAAACCGGCGGCTCGCCGCGGCGCCACCGCTCGTTCGCGCGCTCGGTCGGTCCGCGCATGCGGCGGGACGTCAAGAGCTCCTGCTGCGAATTGTTCGCGCGCGGTTCGCCCCACAGGCTTCTCGAGCTGAGCGGCGGTGTCGGCGGAGACAGACCAGCGTCGAGGTTGTCGTTGACTTGTCGGCGATCCAGCAGGTGTGCGTTCAGTTGCGCTGCCGCGAGGACCTCGGCCTCCTCGTCAAAGGTGGAGATGGCCAGGCCGTTTGCGAGCGGCGGAGACGGCAAAGTCCAGCTGCGAAGGTACGTCGCTGAATCCCTGTCCGGCGACAAAGCCTGCTCTTCCCCTTCGGGGGGCGAGACGGCCGTCGCGTTGCGTGACAACCGCGGTCGACGGGCGCGGAGAGACGTGAGAAACTGGCGAGCTCGAGTCGACGCCGCCGAAGTCGAAGCACTCGAGCTAGACTCGGCATCGTCCATCTCGTGTGAAGTCCTCACCGGCGGAGGCGACCCCAGTGGAGCGCTCGACGGTGCTGACATGCTGAAGAAGGACGCGGCGCCGCGGCGGCGGGTGGTCGGCGAAGTCGGCGACGCAGGCGCTGGTTCCGGCGCGGCAGCTGCGTTGGCGGGCCTAGTTTCGGACGACCAACCCTGACCGAGGCGTATTCCAACGACTGGCCGCTGCGTGCCAGGGTCGCTCGGTTCCGGCAACGCCCCCACGCTCGGGAGCCTAGACTCCCAGGCTTGCGTCTGCACCAAGTTCGACGCGCGGCTGACAGAGTCTTCGGCGCGACGCAAGACGCCGGCAGCTTCACGGAGGAGATCTTCCCCACGAAGCGAGAGCGCGTTGGTACGGTGGGCATGCGCTTCCAGTAAGCTCGACTGGCGAGCGAGGGCGCGACGATTGGCGAGAGTCGAGTCGAGCAGACGATTTTGGGCGGCAGTGACGGCAGGTGAAGACAAGGCAGACGCGGTGGCGCCGTTTCCTGATGCACTCGGAGCTCGCTCCTGCTCTTCGGAAGGCCTGAGACGCCCGAAGCTCAGACGAGTACGTCGCCTGATTGTCCGAACATCGTCCTCGATCGTCGGTCCCGAGACCACCGGCGACGCGGCTTGACGAGGCAACAACGTCATCGATGCCCACGAAGGTGTGTTGGCAGGACGGAGGTCCAAGCTGGGTCCGATAGACGTCGCACCCGGAGTGAAGAACGATCCTGACCGTCGGCGTTTACTTTGGCCGCGCTCCGTCTGACTCGGCGGTGGTGCCGTGGTAGCGATCCGCTCGCCCTGATCGGACGAGCTCGATTGTCGGGCGCGACGACGCAAGAGTCCGACGTATGGAGGAGTGTGTTGCGTCGAGGTGGAAGTGCCAGTCGAAGGCGCAGCATGAACGGTCGCCGAGATGGTCGACGTGGAAGTGGTCGGTGCGGCTCGCTGAGCTTCGTACGAGAACGAGTGGCGCCACCTCGCGCCCGGACGCTCGAGCCGTTCGTCCTCTTCAATCGGCTGAGTATCGATGGCAGAGAGACCCACATCGAGCGGCATACTCGGCGGCGAGTACATTCCGATGTCTTCCGATTCGTCGTAGCTCGCGGGAGGCGTGTAACCGGTCGTTGGCGCGACATGCGAATGACTCCGCTTGTGTGCAAGTGCCGGTGCATGAAGTTGACTGGGAGACTCGGTGAAGATGTCGTCGTTCAAGGGGAGCGAGTCGGTCGACGAAGACGCGTACCGGGATCGGAAAGTGCGCTGAATCGGAACAGTGGTACTGAAAGGTCCTAATGGCGGCGTCGGTGAGCTGCTGCCACAGACAAAAGATCGTGTCAGAAACTGGAAGCATGAGACGGATCGAGGGTGAGTGACAACGGCTTACTCGAGCAGTTCGTCGTCATTCGCTCGCACGGCTTCTTCCTCGAACGGGTCAAATTCGAACGGTGGCGGCGTGGCTCCGCGCGTCTTGTCCTCTGCAGTGCGGACCTCATCACCCTGTACTGGCGAGAGCGACATCATCGCTTCGCCGACCGCCCCCTCGTGCTCGGCGGTCATCGCCGCCGAAGATCCAGTTTGGGCGGTTCGGATCGAAGGCGAGGGCGTGCACGGTCTCCCTCCTGCTTGGCTTGAAGTTGACCGAGAGTCCGAGTCTGTGTGTATGCGAGGAGACGCGAGCTGCTGAGTGGCGGCGAGATCGAAGCTGGCGAGGGGCTCGAGTGGGGCGGCAAGGGGGTCGCGCTTGCCGAGGGGAGTTGCGGACCCTGCAGCGTTCGGTGGACTGGTCGGAGTACTCGATAAGAACCATGCGTTGTCGAGACTGGTACCGCCCCGGGTCGGAGAGCCGTGCGGAGCGGGCTCGAGCGAGTTCATCGTCGAGATCGGATCCCGAGCCGACGGTCACTCAGAGGTGGCGAGCTGGTCGAGCGAGAACGCGCTTTGGATGGTGTAGGCTGGGCTGAGAGGGTTCGCCGTACACGTCCCGCCTCTGTCCACGGCGGAGGTGCAGAAGAATGCGGCGAGGTCTGGTGACTTGAAAGGGCAGCAGCTGGGCGAGGCCAGACGGATCGTGCTGCGGGTGACGATTCTGGATGCGCTATGACTCGGGTCTGCCTGAGGACTTGACTCGATCGAGCAACTCTAGAGGAAGAGATCTGTCCGGGTGTAAAACCGGAACAGGCAAACAAGAGCGATGTGGTGCAAGGCAAAGAAGCTTCGGCGTCGCAATCTCGAGAATGCACGCAACCGTTTTCGACGCATACATCGAGGGATGTTCTCGGAGCGATGTCGTAGAGAGTCTCTTTCAGATGAGTGTACCCTTTCACGCCATCATAAAGTCGGTCTTGTCTAGCCACGGAGAATCAATCTCCATCCCAGCGAGCGGTGCTCCAAATCCCTCGTGGCCTTGGACAACCAAACAAGAAGAAGGGAGGACACACGGTGTGGTCCAAGAAGGTTCAAGACAACCTCTAGTTACTGCTGCTGCGCCTGCTCGTCTAGCCGGAACGTCCGCACCGTACCGTCCTCGCTCCCGCTGATCGCGATCCGGCCGTCCCGACTGACCGCGACGGCGTGCACAATGTCCCGGTTCCCGAGGAGCGTCCGGAGGCAAGTCCCCGTCCGGTAGTCCCAAAGCTTGAGGGTCTTGTCCGCCGAACCAGTCAAGAAAGTGGGCGTGTGCGGAGAGAACGAGAGCGAAGTGACGGCGTCCTGTGTGTGTGCGCATGTGGGCAAAAGGATCTCGCGGGTCAGTCTTCACCTTTTCTCGGGCGATCATGGCCAGTATTTCGTAGAGCATGGGGGGAAGCCTTGCTCGCGAAATGGGCCAGCTTGACGAAGAAAGAAAGGAAGACGGACCTCGTGCGCTCCCGTACTCCGCAGCTTGAACCCGCTCGCCTCCCAAGTGCACACCCGCCCGTCGGTCCCCACACTGACCATGACCGTCACACTCGGTCCAGACGAGGCCGCGCCGCCGCCAGTGTTGACAGTCGGGATCTCGTTGAACGCGACCTGCTCGATCGACGCGCCCTCCTCGTGCCCTTCCATCTGGGCGAGGACCGTCCCCTGGACGAGGTTGACGGCGCGGAGACCGCCTTCAGCGCCGCCGACGATGGCGACGGTCGAAGTCGGGTTGACGGCGAGGCAGTTGATGCCGCCTTCGAGGCGGAACCGGGTGTCTTGTCCGGTCAGTTTGTGGATCGCTTCGCCTGTTCGCGGGTCCCACAGGATGAGCATCGAGTCTTCCGAGGCGGTCACGATCTTTTTGCCTGGCAACAAGCAGTAGCAGAAAGAAAGAAAGAAAGATGAGTCAGCGGCCTGGAAACTCGGGGCTGCAGCGACCAACCTGAAAGCTCAGAAGAGAAAAAGCGTAAGGCTCACCATCGGGCGTGAAGCGACCGCATGTGACGGGCGCGACGTGACCGGACAAAACATGCATCGTCTGCCCAGAAGGAACTGAGGAGTTGGGTGATTAGTATCAGATTGTGGGATCCGAGAGGAGTCCAATAATTGCGCGCTTACGGTTCCAAACCCAGACGGTTCCGTCCGCGCCGCCCGCGAGGAGGACGTTGCCCTTGGGGTGCCAGTCAAGCCACTGATGCGCGTACGAGTCAGCCATCGTTCGTCTAAAGCGGCAAGGGTCCCAAATTCGAACGCACGTTGACCTCGTCCGGTCCCTCGAGTCCGACCAAGAACTCCCAGCCCGTCTCTTCCCACGCCACGTCGGACGAAGGCCTGCGTGCCTTCCAGACACGCACTCGTCCGTCCATCCCTCCTGTGGCGACCAAACTGCCGTCAAAGTTCCACGCGGCGCTCGTGACCGAGTCCTGGTGTCCGGACAGCTGAGCGATCTGGGCTCCGGTGTCGGTCCGGAAGACAAAGGCGTTGTCGTCTTCGCCTCCTGAGACGGCGATGGTGGCTGCGTGCGGGTGCACGGCGAGGCAAAAGACGGCGCCGTTCTCGGAGCGGTGGAGCGACGTGACGGCGACCGAGTCGTCGAGTCCGCCGTCGAGCATGTCGATCGCGTCGTCGCCCTGCTCCTGCCCCTCGGCCCCCTCGGCGTCGCCATCATGGTCGCCGTCTTCGTCGTCGTCTTCGTCCATGGGCAGGTCTCCCTGTTCGTCAAACTCTTCGACCTCGAGGACGTCGTCTTCGGTGAGGAACTCGGGACCGTCCTCTTCCCGCTGCTCTGCCGGCTGCTGCTGCTGCAGCTGGTTGTTCGTGGGTTGATCGTGCTCCATCCTCGCACTGCAGTGATCCTGACTGTGCTGTGTAGAGAGGAGACGGAGAGGTTGGCTGACTGATGATGAGAAGCTCGAGCGCTCGAGGGGAGGCGCGGCGAGTGCTCTCGCTTTACGCCCGCTTTCACGAGGCAATGCACTCGCTCGAGCACACACACCGGAACGAGCAGCATGGTTGACTACCGCGGAGCCAACATTGACGACTTGCAGGTCCGTACAACCTCGACCCACCGCCCTCTCTGCGCGCTGACAAGTCGCTCTCGTCCGTCCAGCTCTCGCCCGCTCTCGTGCTGCCCGTATCCACCTCGGTCGGCACAGCGCTGCAGCGTGAGTACACGCCGTACACCGAGCAAGTCTTCAGCTCCCCGCTGACTTTGTTGCCACGCCGTCTCTGGCAGTCGCCTTTGAGCGAGACTTCAGGTCAGTCTTGCCCCGGCAACCCGTCACTCTCGCCTGTTCACTCAGTCTTCCCTCATTCGGTCATTCTCTGAACCTATTCGTGTGCCCGCGCAGTATTCTCCCTCTCCACTCGACCACCTCCCGCGCCGAACTCCTCGGCTGGCTCTCGATCGACGCCCTGAAACCGCTCGCAGAGCAAGGGCAGGTCGACCTCGACGCACCCCTGAGTGCTCTTTTGCGCGGAGACGCACCCGCAACAACAAATGGTCAGCAACTCGCAGCATCCCAGTCAAGGGCGGCGGCGGGAGAGGAACGGCCAGTCAAAGAGTTCAAGCGCGGCAGGAAGTACGAAGGTGCGTTTCGGTCCTGGACACACCGTCCTCTGGACCCACCCGCGCGCGAGGACTGACAACCCCGTGACTCCCGCTCGCAGTGATCACCCCTGAGACGCCGCTGGAGAAACTCGAGGCGTTCTTTGCGGAGCAACAAGCACCGGGAGGGAGTAAGGTCCAGTTTGCGCTCGTCACCGACGCAGGTGCGTTGGGCGGACCCTGCTTTGATCTTTGCCGGTCAGTCAGAAGAATGCCAAACATCTGACCCCCCTCTGCGTATCCAAACCAACAGCCCGGAAATTCGTCCTCGGCGTGGTGACCGTGGATGACCTGAACAAGTACGTCCCTTTGCCGTCGCAATGCTGGCATCGCTCGCGCTTTCGCTGGTCTCGATTCCCCCTCCGCTCCTTCGTAGCGTGCGAGTCCTTGTCGCCGTTTACTGACTCGAGTATGACGTTCCAGGTTCACTCAAAGACGCTTCCCCAACGCCACTGCCGCCGCCGCATCTTCCATTCCGGCATAGCGGCCTGCGTTCGGACGGACCGGTTGGACTGTGTATACCATACTTGTTCCTTGAGGAATCGATTGTTCGATATTTCGCATGCGAGTTCACGTTGAAGCGTGCGTCGTCAACGAGGTCCGTAGAAACCGCAAGACCACGGACTAGAGAAAACCGGAGCTCCACGCATAAAACTGCGGTGCCCCACGCGGAAAAAGCGGGAAAAAGCGGAGGCCGATTTCAATTCGGAACCCTGCTGACCGAAAAGCCACACTTTTTTTCAAGCTCCTCAGCTGCCGCCGTCGTCGTCCCCGACGCTGCTGTACCCGCCCTCCCCGCTTCAAAGACTCGCCGTGCTACTGTGGGCTGTACTGCGGTCTCTTGAGCTACTTTCCGGCACTACCACAACCCCCTCGCGAGTCTGCCTGCGCCTCGTCGGCAACTCGTCGACCTTGACTCGAAAGGACATCACCGCCGCCGCCACTCTCGCGACCCGCGGCAACTCGTGCGACTGGAGACTAGCGCAGCCATGACTCTGCGAGAAGCACCACCAGCTTCAGACATTGACGTCGAGAAGGACAGCGTGCGGATGGAGCCGATTCATGGCTTGTATGGACCCGCGGACCCGGAGGCGGCGGTCAAGACGTATGTCCCCCTCCACGCTTTCTGATGCGCCCGCAGTTGCTGATTTGGTACTCTTCACTTTCAAAACAGCACGCTTGATGCTTCTTACGGCTCGGCAGGCGCAGATGCAGAGTCGGACCAGGTACCCGGAGTGAAAAGGTGAGCAGGCGACGGCAGGCCGCGGCGACGGCGGCGGGGACGAAGGTTCTCAGTCCGGATACGCTAACCGTCCGGAGTGCACGCGCGTAGGACATTGAAAGCGCGGCACTTGTCCTTCATCGCTTTGGGCGGCACGCTCGGTGCGTTTTCGTGGTTTCCCCTCCCTGCACATTTCAGCCGAGCTATCATGCTGACGTTTCTTCTTACGCGCAGGAACGGGAATCTTTGTTGGTTCCGGTACGGCTTGATAACGCAGAAGAGGGGATTGTGGACGCTTAAGAGCGCGGCTGATCATCGTTTGGCATTTGCGTCACAGGTTCGGCCCTGGCGACTGGTGGAGCGGCGGGCATTTTCCTTGGGTGCGTACCACATTCACGTGCGCGTCGTCTACGAGGGGCATGTGGATATTAACCGCTTCTTCCGGCAGCTACACCATCATGGGCGCAATCGTCTACTCGATGGTACGGACGCAATCTCGAGGTTTCCCTTTTCCGCATTTCAGGGCCGCCCTTGACGCGCTCGCCTTCTATAGATGATTGCGCTGGGAGAGATGACGACTCTCTACCCGGTGAATGGTGCTTTCGTGCACTATGCATCGCGGTTCATCGACCCGTCTGTCGGTTTCGCGCTCGGTTGGGTACGTTTTGCCCTTCTACCCTGCATTTCAGAGATCAAGACCTGACGAGTCCTCTCCGCAGAACTACTGGTGTGTTTAGGCCTTACAGAAGGAAACGATGTTTTCTCGTGAGGAGCTACTGACTCTTTTCTGCTCGCAGGTACTCCTGGGCCGTCACCATCCCGACCGAGATCATCGCCGCAGCACTTGTCCTCGACTACTGGCCCGGCGCCGCTCGAGTAAACGTCGCCGTCTGGATCACGCTCTGGCTCGTCGTCATCTGCAGCTTCAACTTCATCGGAGTTCGATCTTTCGGTGAAGCCGAGTTCTGGTGCGTCGCTCGCGTGGCAAAAGGCTCGCTGAACTCGTGGACTGACTTGTGGTCGGTACTGAATGTTTGCAGGTTCTCGCTCATCAAGATCCTCGCCATTCTCGGCTTGATCATCGTCGCGCTCATCATTACTGCCGGCGGCGTGCCGGGAAGTGACCCGAACGAGTACCCGATCGGTTTCCGCTGTACGTCAAATGAGGCTCAATAGCTTGTTCCTGCAGCTCGCTCGAGCTGATGCATCGGGTTTACAGACTGGCGGTCGGAGCCCTTCAAGCAGCTGAACGGCATCCCGGGCGCACTCGGCCGTTTCCTCAGGTGCGCTTCGCTGGATCTGAGCCAGAGAGTGCGTTTCGGTGCTGACAATCTCGATGTTTGCTATGGTTCATTCAGTTTCTGGACTGGTACGTTATCTGCGCTGGCCATTTCCTATTCGTGACCCCGCGCCCTAACCTATGCGTCGCAACAGTCTTCATTCAAGCCGCGTTCTCGTTCCTCGGAACCGAGATCGTCGCTCTCACCGCTGCTGAGGCTGAAAACGTGAGTTCATACCGCTTTCACGAGAGCCACCGACCTGCTGAGTCTGACAGGTTCCTTCTCCGACAGCCTCGTCGCAACGTCCCGAAGGCGATCAAGCGTGTCTTTGCTCGCATCGTTTTCTTCTAGTAAGTGTCCGCGACCATACTATCGACATGCCTGTGCGTGTACTAATGTCATGTGCTTCTTCAGCGTCGTCGGCGTCCTCATGATGTCGCTCATCGTCTCGCCGAGCGACCCTCGATTGATCAACGGCGGCGACGATGCATCGGCCTCACCCTGGGTTATCGGCATCGAGCGCGCCGGAATCAAGGTGCTTCCGTCGATCATTAACGCCGTCATCCTCGTCGCGGCCTTCTCGGCCGGGAACTCGGACCTGTACGCCGCCTCCCGTACTTTGTACGGTCTCGCCTGCGACGGTCAGGCGCCCAAGATCTTTGCCAAGTGCACCAAGAACGGCTTGCCGCTGCCGGCCTTGATTATGACCTCGCTCATCGGCTTGCTCGCGTATATGAACTGCGGCACTTCCTCCGCGACGGCGTTCAAGTGAGTATCCCCTTCCGATCGCGCGTTTCCGCCAATGCTCTTCTCCCCCCTTCGCCCTGCTGACCGCTCTTATCGCTGTTTAGCTATCTCGTCAACTTGTCGTCTGTCACCGGCATCATCAACTGGCTTGTTATTCTTCTTTCATACTTGCGCTTCTACTACGGCTGCAAGCGGCAAGGGATCGATCGCCGGGACTTCCCGTACCGCGCGCCCCTCCAACCCTGGGCGTCGTGGTTTGGCACGATCATGCTTACTCTGATCGTATGTCGCCCATTCCTCTCTACAGTTGGTTGGCGCTGCTGCTGATGCGCAGGTCGCCTTTCCGCCCCGCAGATCATCTTCTCCAACTACCAAGTCTTCCTGGCAGACTCGTGGGGTGAGCCGCCGCCGGTTATCCCTGCGCAGTTCGCCGCGCCGCGTGCTGACCTGATTTCTTCACCTCCAAAGACACTGCGAGCTTCATCACCGCCGTACGTCTTTGTGCACTTCCTCACGCTGCTATGGCTTCCGGGCTGGTGATACTGATCAAACACTCTTCCTCAATCTTCAGTACATCGTCATCCCCGTGTTCTTCATCATGCTTTTCGGCTGGAAGCTCCTCAAGAAGACGACGTTCGTGCGCTTGGACGACATGGACTTCGACAGTGGCAAGCGGCAGCGTGAGTCCCTTCGCTCTTCTCCGTCTTCTCTTACGAGCTCCTGGTGTTGACACACATTCTATGCACAGTCGACGACATGGAGGAGGAGGAGCGGGCCCGATACAAGCCGCCCACGACTTGGTACGAGAAGTTGTGGGCCTGCCTCGTCTAGAATGGAAACGCCGTGGTCTTCGACTACGCTCAAGTCGGCAGCTACAGCCACCGAGCACTCTCTTGCTTCTCTCCTGCGTCTCCGTTCAGAGACTACTCTTTTCTCTCGAGGTTTTAATATCTGTCCGTACCACCTAGATTTGCATCCCGCGCATCCTTGTAGACCTCTTGCCGTGTGTATGCATCCCGCAATCCTTGTTCACTCAGCATCGTCATTACTCGCTTTCCTCTCGTTGAAGCGGCGCTTGTTCAAGGTCAACTTGGGGCGGCCAGCTCTCTTTCGACTTCCCGACTTTCGAGCCAAACGATGAATTGCTGGCGTCCTCCCACTACGTTCGAATGGCGAAGGCAGCTGTGCACGATCTCGCATGGACTACTTCACCTGCTACTAATCGGTCCCGCTGCCCTCGCTGTCGCCTCCCGGTCCGTACAATTCGAGGCCGCCGTCGAAGCTGCCCACGACTGCGGAATGCACACCACACGCCTTACCGGGCGACATCGGACGCATAGCGAGAGATTTCGTGATGGTGCTGAACGAATGCTGTGCTCGCGCTCGGCTTCGACGCGTCCTCGCTCGGACCTCTGCGACCCCGCTTGTTTGGCGCGACGAGCCGCACGTCGCGCCATCGATGTTCCGGACTGAGCCTGTCACTCTCTTTCCTTTGCTTTCGTTACCTGTGGTCGCTCGCGCTCGAGAGCGGCATCAAGGCTTCGAACCGGTACATACTTTTGACGACCCGGACGACCCTGCGACGCTTTCTCAACGATTTCCCTCACGATTCCCGACAGGTCCGTTCTTCCACGCAACCGTTCGTCTATACCGAATCGAGCTGACAACCAGACACACAACAGCTCTCCCGGAAGTGGCTCGCCGAAGCCTGACTCACGATCTTGAAGGACGAAACGCCCTCCCGCAGCGGTTCTAGTACAGCAAAGAGCTCTGCTCCACCCGTGAGTCTCAGACCCGTTCTGAGGGACGCCGTGTCGTCTATCAGTACTCGATTACAAGACGACAGAGACTCACTCGTGCACTAGCAGAGCATGCTGGCGACCCACTTGACGACAAACGTCTTTCCCCACGAATCCCGAACGCATCTGTCCACCTCGAACCGTACACACTCTCATGTCCTCAGCTCGAAAAATCTGCGCTCTCGGCCGCGTTCGACACTGTCGACGCGTTCGACGGCATCTTTCGCATCGAATTCGTCGGCAGCCTCGTTAGCCACTACGGGCGACCGAGACCGTCGTTCGGCTGCACTTCTCGACCTCGACCTGGATGACGCCACGCGCTTGTCCCTTCAGCGCGCAAACGAAATCTTGCGGGCGAGTGAGCGGGCTCGCGAGAAGGACAAGCACAGATCCGCCACCTCCCTGCGCTGGCGCGACCCGCTCCTCGTCGGCCAAGCGTCTCCGACCGCTCGTCGGACCGAACAACTCGCGTCCGAGGACGACGACGACGAAGCTGAAAGGCTCTGCGAGGCGGCGCCTGCAGATGCTGCATCACGTCATGCGCAGCGGCGGACCGTGCGCCGCTTCCGCCCGAAGCAATTCTTGCTCAAAGCCTCCTCTCCGAAAGAGAGCAGCGTTCACCCCATCATCAGCTCGCCGCGAGCTCTAGCACCCTCGCCACCTCGTCAGCCGTCGCTCGCCCACGGCGTCACTCGAGGGCGCGTCGCCGGCGGTTCGCTCACCCACGGCGTCGTTGGAGGGCGCGTCCCCGTCAGAGACCGCTCGCCGAGCCAGAAACCCGTCGAAAGATCGTCGGTCGCTCTTGCATCTCTGCGCGCGGACGATCTGCACCTCGCCTCTCACTTCGTCCGTCCGTCGGCGGAAACCTCCGCGCCACCCGCCGCATGCGGTGTCGCCTCTTCAAGCTCCGATGCAGCCTGCCGAAACAACCCTCACCTCTCGAATGACGCATCGTCGATCAATCACGCCACGGGCGGAGGCTTGAAATCGCTCCGCAATAGGTTCGGACGCCGCGCGACCAAGAAAGCACCGGACGCTAAACTGGTCCGCCAGAAAACCAGCCTGGCGAGCCTCTTCGGCTTCGGCAGCACGACAGAAGAGAGCTCGGCTTCCGACAGTCGCCGTCCGCAAGGAGCGACTCTACGAAACGCCAATATCTCGAGCAGCGAGACGAGCGGCCACCGTCCTTCGACCAGCGTTAGCTCCTACGCACCATCCTCCAGCACGAGTGGCTCTTGTCTCGCCTCTAGCGGCTCATCTCGATTCCGATTCTTCCGCGCCCGCGGCCAGCGGAACCCTGACGCGAGTCAACGCGCGTCGGAAGACTCGCATCGCAATCGCTCCTCGCCGGGAATCCCCACCTCGCGTATTTCCGGACCCATCCCGCTTTCACCGGCTCGGCGTCAACCGCTCGCAACGACATCCGCGTCGGAACTTTCCCCGAGCTTGCCTATACGGGAGGCAAGTACGTGGAAGGCCCGCATCGGTCGCGCGATTCAGGGCAAGAACGTCGCGGCAAAACGGGCCCTCTTCGAGAAGCAAGTTGCAGGTCCCGAGGCGATGTCGGCGTCCACCTCGGCTGGTGAGTAATCCCTTTGCCTCGGATACCTTTGATCTCTGAGTGAAAACTGATTGTGTGGCCTGTTCGCAGCTGATACGCAGGATTTGACTCTTCGACCGATCGCTCGAGCGGAATTTCGCGACGCTACACCGGGCTACCCCCCTTCCCCCAAAGCGTTCAATTCCAACGGCATCGAGGGCTCGATGAACAGTCGAACGGCACATGACGCTCAAGTCAAAGCTAGAGCTGCGGCCTTCGATGCGCTTGCGATTCAGTCGCCAGTACGTCGAGTACGTCCGCGATCGAACGGCGTCCGCTCGCCTGTCTCGGCGCCGCATCGCGCCCCGAATTCTCCGACATCAGCTGGGAGCCCACAGAAGGACGCTCGTGGGCTACCCGCTCCCTTTGATGCCAGCCTCGTGCGGAACGGCAGTCCGAAGAAACCCGCACTCGGGCCCGAACATGCGAATCTCTTCCAGCACGGTCGGACCGCAACGGGTCCGATCAACCGAGTACGCGGAGCGACGTCGGACCTCGCCGAGCTGCTCGGCGGATTTGAAGACACCCAAGACCTCAACGCCTCGCCTCGCAAGTTCACGTCCGGCCACGCACCTCTCCCCGGAGTCGACGTGCCCGGCGACCTTCGCAGCCTCATTTCCGAGGTCGACGAGCGGCTCACCATTCAGCTAGATGACATGGCTGGGCTGGGCTTTGCGGATGAGCCCACCATGTCGTCCTTCACATCTTCCTCGTCGTCGTTGTCGTCGTCTTCCTCTTCAGACGACGACGCTCTCCAAGGCGTCGACCACTTTCTTCACGCTTCGCGCGCCGTTCCGGGACCGCCTCCGCACTTCTTAGCGCCACCCTGCAGCCACACGACCCAATTCTCGAGCGACGACGGCGATCCGACTCGAGCGTTCGAACCTACGAGTTCGTCTTTCGAAGGGCACTGCTCGTCCGCCGCCGCCGCGTTGCGCAAAATGCTCTCGACCGATGCAGGCGAGGGTGGCGGATCTCCGCCGGCTTCGGCGACTCTCCGAGGGTTTGCTGCGCAGCCGTCAGCAACTCTTCGGTCGTTCCATCTTTGGGGCGGCGCGAACGGAACCACAGACCGGTCGCCGCCCGATGGCGCTGGCGACTTCGTCAGGCCCAGTGTACGTCGATCATCTCTCGCCTTGATTCAGAGGTGAGATTTCTGTACTGACGTGGACGACGGAGCAGGCCGGCGAGAAGATGTTCGAGCTCGACGAGACCGTGCCGTTGTCGCCTTTGGTCTCGGGATCGTCCCCCGCAAGGTCTTTGCGGCTCAGTGTACAACGCGGCTACGTACCGGAGCGCCAGCCGGAGTCGCCGTCTCCGCTTCCGTCTGGAGGCTGGCACCCACGAAACTCGCTGTCGCGATACTCGCAGGATCATCACGCCGGAGGAAGCCGGCACAGTCGCGGCAGCGAGTCAATTTCGGCCCTTTCTCTCAGTTCATCGGAGCAAAGCATGTCGCAAGATGTGACGGAGTGCTCTCTCGCGCTCAGCTTGCAGTCGACCGAGCTGAGTATCTCCTCCGTCCTGTCTTCGCCATGCCCAGCGCCCCGACAGCGACGCGTGCCGATGCTCACCGGTCATGGCGAGCGTCGTTTTAGCTTCCGCCTCTCTCTCGACAAGATCCAGGACGAAGATTCTCAGAAGGTTGATGAGCAAGGTCCAACCCACTGCGAGGGTGAATCCGAAACCACAGTCGATCCCGTCCAAGCCGTCGCGGTCGCTCCTGCCCTCGCACGCAGGCACGAGAGCGGCCTACATCGCGCAACGAGTCCGTCGTCGCCTCGGTCTCCGTCAGGACCTTCCGAAGAAGTCGCCACCATCGAGGAGTCGCCGTCCTCGCTCTCGGCTCCAGATCCGCAGTCGACTCGTCGGATGGAATCGCTCCGATTGTACTGTTTGCTTGCACATGAAGCCGACATGGCGATCAAGCGAAGCTTGGTCGTTTGGCCAGATACGGAGTTCTCGCGCGAGATGGTTGCTCGTGCGTCAGAAGAACCTTTTCAGTTTTCAAGGTACTGGCTGACGATCACGATGCTCCTGCAGGTTTCCTAGCTCCACGCACCTACTTTGGCATCCTCAAATTCCTCCGCTCTTCACTTCGTCTTTTCCCTTCGGCGCCGTCCAGCGGATGTTTTCCCGCCGCTTTTTCGGATTCACCGTCTCCACTCGTCTCAGACACCTCCGACGTTCCCGCGACCACGTTGCAAGTCCTGCAGACGTCCAAAGCTAGGCGGATGCCCGGGAGCGACGACGCGCATAGTGCGGCAGCGCCTCTGATGGACGTCGGCAAATCGTCGAAGTCCGCGAGTCGGTCTTTGCGCACCGCTTTGCTGGAAAAGTCCGCCAATGCGCCGATTGCCAGCGGAGCAGGACTTCACAAAGCTGCTCGGCTTGCCGCTCATGGCGGCGAGGAGAACGCGCCTTCACCCTTCACAGCGCTTCCGCCACGCCTCAAGATGCGCCGCCCTTCCGGGCTGGCCAAATGCGACACCCACCTTCCTTGGTGACAAGGTCACTCGGCGCCGACAAGGCCAGTTTGACGCTGCGATGCGGAGACTTGAAGGGTGCGGTGCTCCGGAGGAGCAAAGGAGCGGGGGCGAGACGGACGATACGGGCGTGCTCGAGGCGGAGGGGGAGGCAACCGGGGAACTGTCTTTCTCTCCGTGAGTGCCTGTCTGCCTGCGCGTTGACTTTTTCTGGAGAGTACCTTGCTGACTGAGGGGACTCTATGGTACAGCTCCCCTCGCACCACGAACCTCCGGCCTCGTGCCCGGCCGAGAACGGCGCTCTCGATGATCCGATAGAGAGACGAGACTCTTTCCGGTGTAGTCTCCGTCCCTTCCCCTTTACTGTAAACAAAAGATTGAGTTGTTCACTCATGCCCGTGTGCATCTCATGGTCCTTGAAAGAGCTTCTTGCGAGAACGTGCTGAGCGCGGGAGAGCAGGACCGGCAGGGTCAATCGGAGATGTTTGCAACCCATTCTGGAATTGCTCGGTGGCTGCGAAAGTTGTCCCCTTCTAAGCGACTTTGGGTCTCTACATCAAGTCCAGTCCACTTGGTGAAGCGGGGGGGAGACAACGCGCCGAGGATTACCAGGGCTCGCTGGCCGGATTTCTCCCATCATGCACTAGCCGGGCCGATACAGGACCCCGCAGGGACCGACTCGGATTCCGGTGCCGTTTCGACCTCTCGGGACGCCGGCGCCGGCGCCTTTGCGCGAGTGCTCGAACTGAATTGTTGTGCGGAAGTGGCTCGGCGTTAGATTCTGTCGAGCGTTGGTTCGAGAGCAGGCTGTGGATGGTTAACCTTGGCGGTTAGAGTACCGCGGGGAGGGCTTCCACAGAGTCAAAGTACTTACAAGTGCGCCTCAGACGGGAGGGACGGGGCGAGTTGCACGCGCGAGTCCTCTTGATCAACGCCGCTTTTTCCTCCTCGGGTCCTTCTGTGCCATGGTGCGGGCAGACGCGTTGCGGCGGCCATGACCACTTCCAAAGAACAAGGTGGCGCCATTTTTGTGCGCGGTCTCGATGAGGACGAACCCGGTGAGCATGGCGACGAAGCAGAGTCCGACGAGGATGACGAGAGCTGCGATGCGGATTGCCCACTCTCTCGGGAGGGGAAACAGGGCGAGCAAGGGTGACGAGTCGGGGAGGAAGGGCTGCAGGTCGTAAGGGCGAATCAGCACGCTGCCTTGAGAAAGGCGAGCAGCTGGACTGACGGTCAAGAGGGTCCAGCAAGTGTAGTAGCCAAAGCTGGATACCGTGCAGACCAAGCCGATCGCTGTTCAGGCCCTTTACTAGGTAAGCTTTCCGAGTGCCCCAAGGCTATAGCGACTCGTGGGTAGACGGACCTCCGAGAGTGTGGTCGTCGAGATGAGAGAAGCGAGACGGCTGCGGTTTGTGCCGATTCCGGTCGAGTTGCCAGTGGAGGGGCATAGCGTGAGTTTCAGTCAGCTCGACCGTCCAGGCGGTTCCTTGCTCTCCGCTGTGTTGGGCAGAGTGAGCAAGATGAAGCCAAGTCTCCGACTCGTTGTTGTGCTGCTTCCTTCCGCCGCTCCTCGCTGGATGAGCAGAGTGATTAGCCGATTCGCTATACCTTCACGTACTGCTACCATGTCTCTACCGCAGCAGCGGCTCTCCCTCGTCTCGTCTCACCTCGCTTCGACTCCTGCCCCACATGATGGCCGACGACCGGCTACCTCGACCGCAGCCACAGCGCCGCAAGGAGTCGAAGCCTCTCGCCAAGCCACACCAGAGACAGCCAGCGACCCGGCGCCGAATTCCGGACTCCGGAAAGCGAGGCCGGCGGCGCCGACAGTGGACCAGTATCGCTTCTTCCTCCCGTTCCAGACGAGCAAGTTCCTGCCCACCTCGATGATGTTCGCAAAGAGGGGAAGCTGCTGACATCCCCTGTACTTGTAGGGTGGGCCGATAACGACCAGGTGAAACGCGAGCTCCGATCCCTTTCCACTCCTCGCCGGCTGACCGTCTCGATCCCGCTTCTCAGTACTCGCACGCGAACAATGTCGTCTACTCGCTCTATTTCGACAGCATCACCAACTTCTACCTGGTGAGGCTTCGTCTCAAAAGTGCGCAAGAGCTGCGCCGCGACTTGCGCGCTGACTCGCATCTTCCCTCCCTCGCCCGCCTGCACCGTGACACCTCAGATCAACCACGTCCCCCGTCCGACACCGACCTCGCCGCCCCCGCTCGGCTTGATCGTCTCGTCCTCGACCGCGTACGCTTCTTCCGTCGCTTATCCTTCGCCCGTGATCGCCGCTTTGGGCGTCTCGAGCCTCGGCAAGTCGAGCGTCACCTGGCGAGTCGCCCTCTTTGAGGGCGAGTACGTCGACCCTGCATCGTCGTCGTCGTCGTCGGCGGCGTCAGAAGAGACGAGCAGTCTGGCGGGGTGGACGCTTCAAGATGTCATGAGCGGGAATGGAGGAGTGGGGCGACAGGTCCGACTCAAGAGCAGTGGCGGAGAACCGCCGCGCGCCGCTGCGTACGGAGACATGGTCCACGTGTTTGTCGATCCCGAGTCGAGGCGACCGCTCCCGGACGGCATGGATCCCGCCCTGCGAGCGGCGCTTCAGAAGCTGCAAGTGAAGCAATGAGCGGTGAGGCAAATGGGCGACTTTCCACCTCCTGCGAACGAAGTGCGACGTCTGACGGGAACGGCAGGAGTGAATGTTTCGTGCGGGAATAGAGCGTAGCTGGAACGCGTAACGACGCGAGGATGCATGGGCCGGACGGAGCTGTTCAGGCAGGAGAGACCGTGTGCCCGCCCGTGCGAAGTATGAGGGAGCAAGCATTGCAGAGTAATCAGCGGGATAGCTACGTCGCTGGACCATGCGGGTTCTTGTGCCTGTTGCGCGTGTTGCGTGATGCAAGGACGAGGGTCAGCCTCCGTGCTCAAAACGACCGCGTCGCCTCTCTCTCGGCGCGCGCGCGCACACACACACGCGGTGCAAGTCCACGGTGGGGGGGGATCAAGAATCAGGCTAATAGGAAACGTGTTGGGCTAGAGCCCTGAAGGCGCCATCCACCGTGAGGTGTAAACGCTCAAGTGTCTTTGAAATTGATTGTAGACAAGGTCTCGTCCTCTTCGACCCCCTCCCGGGTGTGAATATGTGGGTTTGTTGGATGTGCGCGCGCACGCGAGAGAGAACACGCGTCGAGA
The DNA here is from genome assembly GCA_034406715.1 of Rhodotorula mucilaginosa. Classification (NCBI taxonomy): domain Eukaryota; kingdom Fungi; phylum Basidiomycota; class Microbotryomycetes; order Sporidiobolales; family Sporidiobolaceae; genus Rhodotorula; species Rhodotorula mucilaginosa. The sequence goes on from CP137873.1 coordinate 713,340, forward strand.
GTAGGGGGAACGTACGCTTCGTTTCTGATGTTGTGTGACGACAAGAAGTGAGCGGAGTGAAGCCAACCTGCGACTCGACCTCTTGGACCCGACTCGCTCACGCTGCAAATGAGCTCAACCGCGTCGAGGCCGCCTCCGAGCGAGCTGAGATCCCGCCTGGACCATGCTGCTATCCTGCTCGGTCTCGCACAGCCTCGAAGCAGCGGAGGAGGAGGAGCAGCAGCCGCACCTCGACCCGCTCACCTCGCTCACTTGTTACGAGATCGCCTCGACGCGTACCATGCAGCGACGGCACACGATGAGGAGGTGACAGCGCTAGATGAGCGATCCCTACAAGTACAGACTGGTTCCGAGGCTCTCACGGCGCTCGAGCGGATCGCAACCGTGGTCGGTGTTCCTTCGGCCGCTTCGTCATCTTCGTCCAAACCTGCCGCCGCACCACCACCACCACCGCCTTTGTTCGGCGCACGAGACACCAAAGTACTCGGTATGCTCGGCGGCGTCATTGGGAAATGGGCGCTCCTCGAACCAGAGTCACCAAAGTCGAAACCAGCACCACGGCGGCAGCAGGAACCCAAGATCGTCGAGATCTCACCCGCAGACGAGCAGCAGGAGGCGGAGGAGGAGGAACGGAAACCTGAGCGGATCGTGGAACGGTGGTCAAATGCCGAGCGCGTGCTGCGAGCGCTCGGCTTTACGCACTCCGCGGCGGCTGAGCGGCGGTCCGACGGCGAGAAGCAACTCGTCGCGATTGTCCTCCCGCAACTACTCGCTCCGCTCGTACGAACCCTGGTCGAAGTCTCGATCTCGACAGATGTCGTCGACATCAGTTCTAGCGCCACTTCGCATCTCCAACTCGTTTTTGGAAGGTATGCCTTTCTCCTTCTCCCAAACCGCCCGCTCTGCAATGCAACTTTGGAATCCCGTCACGTCGCGACAAGCCGTTGACGGTCGAGAGCGTCTCGTGATCACAGCATACAAACCGCTACCGTCATCTCGACCCTGCTCTCCCTGCTCCCTTCGGTCCCGCCGGCGTCGCCATTGCGGAAAGCCTTGACGGCGCAACTGTCGGCGCAGCTCGTGCGCCCGACCGGCGTCCGCGCGCTCCTGCTCGTCCTCGTCGGGAGTGGCGCTGCGAGCGGCGGTAGCGACGACGATGTCGACGTCCGCAAGCTCGAGATGATCCGCCGCGTCGTCGAGACGAGGCCGGAAAACGTACCAGAGGAGGTGAGCTTTTATACATTCCCTCGACGATCTCGACCCCTGGGCTGACACAAGCCTTGTGCCGGAAAGACCTACTTCCGGAACGTAGTCGAACAAATGCTCGCCATCTTGCGTCTCGCCGCCGGATCGAGCGTAACTTTGACGCTCGAGTCTCATGCCGCCAACAAGGGCAAGGCGCCCGCCGCTCCGCCGACGAGCGTTCCGATCCTAATCATTCGCGCGACTTGTTACCTGCTCGCCCATTTGCTTATTCGGACGCCACCGTCGTCGTCGTCGTCGCAGCGGAAGGAGAAGCAGGAGGAGGACGTCGCCCGTCGGATCGTCCGCGAAGCGTTGCATCAGCCACTCCTTCCCAACTCTGTCCCTCCCGCCGCTCAACACTCTCTCGAACCGGACGCGCTTGCGACACACCTCTCCCTCCTCTCCCTCCTGAGCATCTATGCTCCTCCCATCCCGAATTTCCTCGCCGCCCTCCTGCAGCCGATCCTGGCCCCGCTTCTCTCCCTCCTCTCTCATCTCGCCCACCCACCACTGATCGTCTCGAACCCGACTCCGAGAGCCGATGCGCTTCGCGGGATCATCCACGACGAAGCCGACGCCCTCGTGAAAACCCTGGCAAAGGGACTCGCCGGCGCGGAATCGGTGCTCGCTTTCGCGGGGGCAGTCGCACGGTGGGAACTCGGTGACGAATTTGGTCGTCGACCCTCCTCCAGCAGTCAGGATGAGCAGGATACCGACGCTACACGGTGGAAATGGCGATGGACCGAGGAAGGTCTCCCGTCGTTGCAGAAAACGACGGATCAAGAGGAGGCAACCGGAATGGAGGCGGACGACATGGCGCAGTACTCGCCCGAGGATGTCGACGACCTCATCAGTTCTGCCCTCTCTCCTGTCGACATCCCCTTCATCGTCGAGCTGCTCAAGTCCGTCGACCGCAAAGACCTCTCGGCCGGACTCCTCCTCCGATGGCTCGACGAACTCCAGACGTTGCGATCCGACTTGTCGTCCTTCGCGAACGGGTCGGGAGGCGCGAGACGAGCAGTCACGCGACTCCAACTCGTGTTGCAGATGGTGGAACACCTCGACGCGCAAGAAATCCTCAAGGACCGACCGAAGGAGATCATTGCGTTCGTCGCGCACGCGCTCGATGTCGATGTCGACGGAGACATCGGCACCGCCGACCCGGGTGAGAAGCCCACATCACCGTCTGTTCCGCTCTCCGGACTCGCGGGACTCAAGGTTGCGGAGCATGATCTGGACCCGGAAGCACGGTCTGGCATCGGCGCCGCAGACGAGGAAGAGCAGGACTCGGGGCTCGGGACCGGGCTCGGGAAGGACGAGATGGCCTTGACGGCGCTCACGCTGCTGTTGGCCGTCCTCGAGGGTGAGCTCGCGAGAATCTCATCATCACGAGGAACACCCGCTGACACTTCCCTCTTTTTCTCTCGGGTCGCCTCCCATCAGCCGATCCTGAACTCGATATGAGCAACACGCCGCTATTAGCCGTGGTATACTCTCAGCTGGACGCGTTGGCTCAGAGTACAACCTCGGCACTCATTCCGCCTCTTGCCCGCGAAGCAAGGATGGTCCTCTCTCTCCGCCGCGCATCAAACTCGTTCGCCACTCCGGCTGGTCAAGACGACTCGGCAGATCCGCTCGCCGCCTCGCGGGCCAAATACCGCGAGGCTCTCAAGCTTTTGCAGGACCCGCTCCTACCCGTTCGGGCGCAGGGGCTTACGGTCCTCCGATCGCTGGTCTTGGACCGTTCGACCGCCCTCCTCTCGACGGACCCGGCCCTCTTGCCCGCCGTTCTCGACATCTTCGTCCAAGCCATCGAGGAGGAAGACTCTTTCTTGTACCTCAACGCCGTACAAGGTCTTTCGAGTCTCGTCGACGTGTTTGGAAAGCAAGTCGTCGGTCGGCTGCTCGAAGTCTACACCGGCGCGAGGAAAGGAGACCGCGAACCTCGGCCGGTCGGGACTGGCGAGGCTGGGCAGCGCGAACTCGACAAGCGGTTGCGGATCGGCGAAACCCTGGTGCAAGTTATCCAGCGCGCAGGCGAAGCGCTGGCGGTCCTCGGTAAGTGCCTTTGCTTTCGCCCGCTCGGATGAAGCTGATGGAGGTCGAAGCGCAGCCAACGATCTCATACCGCCACTCATGCTCGTTCTCCGAATTCCGACGTTGCCGATACCGCTTCGAGCTTCCGCGATCACGATTCTGGCGACAGCGGTCGAGACCGCACCGACTGCGTTTGTACCGTTTGCCGAAGTCTTGACCGAGGCGTGCGTCACGCTCCTCAGCGTCGAGACGGTACCCCTCGCACCGCGCACGCAGGCGTTGCCTTCAAAATCGGCACCAGCAGCCGAGCCGTCTCCGACCCGGGTTCTCATCCAGGAGGTGGACGACGACAGTTCTGATGAAGACGAGTCGTTACTCCGACACGCCTCGACATCGCCGCAAGTCGAGAATCGCCCTCGCAAACCGGAGGAGATGCCCGATCCGATCGCCGCGCCTGCCAGACATCCGACGCTGCGGAGAGCAGCGGCCGTCTTCCTCGGCTCGCTCATCCGGACCTTGTCACGGCTACAGCGCGAGCAGCGCGAAGCGGAGGAGAAGAGGGCTTGGCAGTCGGCAGAGGCCCGTCTCGAGGGCAGCGGTGCTTCTATCCGGATGCCTTTCCACGCCGGCGGGAGCGGTGCGGACTTTACCCTCCGTCCGCGCGGCAACACCGGCCAAGCTCAGAGCTACGTCAGCCCGGAGCAGCTCGTGCGGGCTCGGACAGTGCTCCGGTACTTGTCCGAGACCGACGAAGATGCTCTCGTTCGCGACCAAACCGCGACGGTCTTGCACGATCTTCAGAGCATGTAGAGATCGAGGCTGCAGTGCATTGGTTTGGTCGCCCTAGATACGAGACAATGTGCTTTCTGTACAAGTGGGTATAAGAAAGCAAGGGAGTATGGGGATGAGGATGCGTATATGCAAGTGCAGGGAGAGACAAGAAGGAAAGACAGTCAAAAAGTGGGAAGGGATCACTGTGCTTCAGGCTTGCCGACTTCGGGTGGCATAGTACCTGCATCGGTCTCTTCCTTCTCGAGCAGAGCGCTTTCGCTGGCTGTTTTGGCGAGTGGATTTGCCGTCGGGGGAGGGACCCGTGAACCAGAAAGGTAACTGGGCAGGAAGCCGATGTAGGCCGGATGTTCGTGGACGTCCTCACCCACTTCCCCAACGACAAGACCGCCGGCAAGAGGTTCGGCGCTATCGTCCATGTCGATCAGAGGTACGTCTTCGTCGTCATAGACGCTGTTGCCGTCCCGCTCTATACCGTCGTCGTCCATGAACGATGAGCGCCGCGAGGGAAGAACAGTCGGGATCGGACGACGACGGAGAGGTGCATCGAGCACGATGACGATCTCTTCGTCGTCGCTCAACTCGGCTTCGGCAGCCGGCGGAGCTTGCACGTTCAGCGCCGACTTGCGGCGCGATCCGCCATTCGGGCGGCGTCGACTCGAATCGCCGGCTGGCAGCGACGATCGTCCATTTCGTCGCCGCGAAGCGGCAAGACGCGGCGAGCTCTGGGTCGGCGAGGTGCCGGACTGGCGCAAGGGGCGACTATTGCCGAAAGAGATGGCGTCCAGGTCGAGCCAAGCCAGCGGATGCGTCTGCGAAAAGACCGCGTCGCCTTGGGTCAGCCTGGTCCAGGCACAGACATGCAGAGGGGAGACTCACGGGTTTGTCGAGCGAGCTCTCCGAAAGCTCGTCTGCACTGGCCGATCCGTTGAGTTGCAGTTTCGGCAAGATCTCCATCGTCGCCGTCGAGCGCCCGATCTTGATCGAGTCGTCGGCGACCGCTTCCTCATCGACATTTGCATTCTCAGGCGGAGCGGCTGCAGCCTGCGTGGGCGGACTGCCCTCGAATGATGTCGACGCTTCGTTGACCGGTTCGGAGCGAACGGGAGACCGCTCTTCAGCAGCTTCGCTGCGACTGGCTGCCGTTTCGAACAGCTTGATCCGTGCCTCGGCGCGCATGGCCCGAGCAGCGAGCGCTTTCAGCGCCTCTTGGTTCTGTAAATGCGGGCGAATCAGTATGCAGGCGAGCGTTGTCAGTCTCGCGTGGCAGGAACGTACCTCTCGCTCGGCGGCTCGCTGCTCCTCTTCCACCACCGTGAGTCTCCAGCGCGCGATCTCGAGTTCCTTGCCCATCCGATCGGCGTCCTGTTCGGCCTGCTTGAGTTTGCCCTTCCATCCAGACGGAGGAGGGTCGCCGAGAGGTACACCGCCGGAGAGCGGCGCCGAAGGAATCGACTGACTCCGCTCGACCTGACCTCGAGACTTGGCGTTACCGGACCCGGCCGAGTTCGACGCCTTGCCAGCGCCAGCGCCGTGCGCACCGCTCGCAGACATGCTTGAAGAGATGCGAGGTCTCGGCGGATAAGGGAGGGAGTTGTTCCGCTGCTGCTGCTGGGCAGGTGGGGCGGAAAAGTAGGCGGTAGTCGGAGAAGGTTGTTGCATCGGACCGTACGGCGAGGCCTGACCTGCGGGCGCGGCGAAATAGCCTGCTCCGCCGCCGCTGTTGGCACTTTGGTATACGCCGTTCGGGTGAGCGAGGATGGCGTGTGGCGGAATCTGTGGCGTGAAAGCACCGCTCGGGAACGATGCTGTCGTCGGCGAAGAAGTCTGCGAGAGGCCCGGGTACGGCGACGACGGCCCACTCGAGTACGGCATCATGTGCGGTCCGAGTCCAGACGAGTGCGCCGACCAACTCGGTTGCGCGCTCGGCGACGACCCCATCAGGGGCGAGGTGAGGACGCCGAAGGGGAATCCGAACCCGTTCGGCGTCGCGGGAGTCGCAGTCGTCGTAGGCGACAAGAGACCATCGGACGTCTCGCTGAGTCCGCCGGACGTGGCGCGCCGGCGCAGAATCGGCCCCTGCGAGGGGTGTGACTGCCTTTGCTGCACGGCCTGCATGTGCTGGTACTGCAGCATGATCTGCGACTGAGTCTGCAGCTGACTCTGCGCCAGGGCGAGTGCCTGTTGGTGTGGAGTCGGTCCTGCGGCTGACAGCGGCGTCATCGCGACCGGCACGGACAGCGAGCTACCGCGCGATGGCGGACGCGAAGCGCTGTGTGCGGAAGGCGAGCCCGCGACGGGGGCGTACTGCGACGTCATGTGCGGTGACCACGGCGTGCGCTGGTTGCTCGGCGTATATTGAGACGATGAGATTGACCGCTGACTCGGATGAGGCGAGGTGTCGGGCGACATGAAGTGATTCGAGCGAGAACTGAAACCGGCGGGCAGGTGACCTTCGCCGGCCGCGCTGCTTGAGCGGCGGTCCAATTCCGACCCGCCTTCACTGGGAAGGTCGTCGTCTTCATCGTTGCGGATACCGAGGGCAGGATAGCCGTAGATCCGATCTCCGGAGACGGGCCAGCGCTGCTGCTGCACCTGCTGGTGGTACGGATCGTCGCCTGCACTCGATCGGCTGCCATCTGCACCTCTTCCGCCGCTGTTGGCACTCGCGCCACTACTAGTCGCACTTGCACGCCGAAGCGGAATATTCGATCCCCCGTTGTCGTCCTTCGGACTCTTGCCGCCCTTGATGGAACGACTTCGGTCCGCTTCAGACGATCGACGCGGCGCCGCCACAGCGCCCGGAAGACCGACGACACCTTGTTGACCAGCATGAGCGGTTTCGTTGGCGCTGGCTTTCCGTGCCGCCTTGCGCGAGCGTGCCGTCGGTAGTACGGGCGACGAACTGCCCGAGGGTGTTCGTTCGAGCGTGCCGACGGCCAAGTGACCGTTGACGGACACGGCGGAGCCTCGTCGCTCGAAGGACGGAGGAAGTGGTCGAGCATGAGTAATCGGTGGCGAACCGAGCAGAGGCGAAGAGGCCCTCGCCGAGATTGGCGAGTTGCTCGACGCCGACTCGGCGGCGCTCGGCGCGCGAGACATCGAGGGAGAAATGGGCGGAGAAACTGCAGTCGAGAGATACGCCGTCGTATTGGTGACAGAATAGTCGTCAAGAGAGAGGAGAGGTTCGGTGCCGGTGGAAGAAGGGAGAGCAGTCGTCGTTTGAAACGACGCGTGCAGGTCGAACGGCCTGAGCGGGCCAACGCTCCGGGCGGCAGGCGGCAACGTCGGCGGCGGAGTGGCGTCCGAGTCGGATGGCTGAAGCGGCGGCGACGCAGGGAGGGGCAGAAGGCGCGGCGAGGTCTGTACAAACGCATCCGAGGTCTGTTTGGGCGGCGCCGCAGGGGGAAGAGGGGGTTTCGGATCCGGCGGTTTCTCGAGTCGAGCGGGCGGCTGTATAGGCGCGAGTGCACCGGGCATCTGTTGCGAGGTTCTTCTCGGCTCTCCGATGGGGAAATTGCCTGGAAGGCTAGAGAGGGGCTGAACGGCAGCGGTTCGATCCGGTAGTCGCCCCGAGTCGTTGCCCTTTTCGGACCCTCGGCGAGATATGGCTGGTGAAGTGAGAGCAGAGGTGAAACCTTGCGACGACGTCGTGGGCGACATCATCTGGCTGCCGGTCGGATTCTTGCCCTTCTTGCCTTTGGGACGCCGACCTGCGCCGTCCGCAACGGGCGGTGTATGTGACTCCGACGACCTAGTCGAGTCTCTTCTTCGCATCTGAGCAGCAGAGACGTCCTCTTCGAGACCTCCTCGATCCGCCTCGCGCTCCTTGCCCTTGGTCGAAACTGCACTGCTGCCGCCGCTGAGCGAGCCACTGCGCGCGCGGGAAGCGGTCGCACTTAAAGCGCTGCCGATTCGTTCGAGCCCGTTCCAGATCACCGTTGAGCTCGACGTGACGCATGACGGGGACGGCAAGAGCTCGGCAGCGGCAGCGATCGAGCCTCCGACGGCCGTGTTGACGCGGGACAGCACGGGACGGCGAGACGCGTCTGACTCGGGGTTGGCAGTCCCGTTCGGCCTGCTAGAGGTACCGGTTCCTGCTCGTACGCGATCGCGGTCTCCGGGGCCTGACGCTTGGGTGGCGGCGGTTGGAGGCGCGATCTCGTCGCCCGCGTTGTTGCTGGCAGCTTGTGCCTGCATGATTTTCCGGAGCGCGTGGTCCTTTTGCTTGCGACTGGCTTTCGAACCGGTCGTCTTGGGTGCTCCCTTGCGGAGGCGCGCGATGAGGAGACCGCTGCTGACGAGAGCGACGACGAGTCCGAGAGCGATCAATTGAGAGTGGGGCGCAGCGGCGACAATGGCCTCGAATCGGGTTCCGGAAGCCGTCGGCAGCGCTGCGGCTGCTCCTGCTGGGCGTACATTGCCCACTGGAGGTCTCGCGGTCGGCGGGAGCGCTCCGGAGGTGGCGAGAGGGGTGCTTGGCGTCGTCGGCGAACTCTGCGCGACGCGGGTGGCTCGCCTCGGCGCACACGACAGCGGCGGCCTGACAAACTTTCTGCGGGCGCAGTAGTTGTTCGGATGGTTGACGGGCCTCGTGCGAGCCCTGGCTGGACTCCGGGACGGGGTCGGGGCGGGCGGAGGCCGACTGTTTTGTCGAGGCGATGGGGCGAGGGGCGATGAATGAGCGAACGTTCGGCGGGTGCGCGCAAACAGCGAGATCGCGCTCGCTTGAACGCATGGGAAGGGCTCTGCAGGACTCACTCGATATCCATGCCGTGCTCGTCGGCGGTGCGCCCGCCGCTGGCCTGGAGCGGAGAGCGGGGGCCGCCAGCTGCTTGCTGCCAGCTGCAACTTTGTCTCGCGGCGCGGGGTCGCTTCGATTTCTTGACCTTTGCATATCCGGCCGGGACACGGCGCCTTGCACTATATCTACACTCGTTGTACTTCATAAGTTACCTCTCGTGTCCGTAGACCCTGAGCTGATGATCTAGTATAACTCCGCGACGATCTATAGCTCCCGAATCTCAGCTTATCGCCCGCGGAGCTGTCCTCGCTCGAGGAGTTCCAGCAGCCGGAAGCCTGACGGCTGTACTGCAGCTCGTACCAAGCGATCCAATCTAGAGCAAGCATCTCAGACTCGGAACGCGCATGAAGAGCAATTAAAAGTCGAACTCTGGTCAAGGCCAGCTTCCGGTGGCGGAACCGCGTTCGATGTGTAGAAGCTGCTGTTACTGTACTTCAAAGTCTCGATCGCGAACGTCGAGGCATAGCGGTGGCAGTGAGATCTCGAGATGCAGCAGCCACAGCTTACAGCTCGACCGTGTCGTTTGCAACGGCGCCGTCATTCTTGTTGGATCGCAAAGCAGTGTGAAATGCCGCCGTCCTCCAAGCGCACTACGGTACGAGGCCCTCTGCCTTGGCGAGCGCGACAAAGTCCCACATCCCCGGCAACAGCACATTTTCACGCCCCCGTCGGCTCGCCAACGCGTCGTCGATCGTCCGGCCGCCGGTCTCGAGAGCCCATGCCCGCTCGTCGCTGACCATCTCGACGCTGGCGACGCCGGCTCGCGCCGCTGCGCGCAGTCGTTCTGCGCTCACGGAAGCGTTGTCGCTTGCGCCGTTGAGACCCGTCGATGTTGACGACGAGGCGGCGGCGGCGGCGGCGCTCTGATCCGATTCGAGTCCGAGTCCGAGTCGAGGGAGTTTGCTGACGCGTTCAAACGCCATCACTTCACGCGCCTGCGTCGCTCGGTATACATGCGGGACGTTCGTTTCCGGGTCATACAGTCCCCGAATCGGGATGTAGGATCGGACCATGCGGCGTTTTTTGGGTCGAGGTGGAGGAGGAGTCGCAGCGGCGATCGACGGCGACGCCTCGTTGCCTGCACTCATGGTAGTAGCGGCAGACGCTGGGAAGTGTGCAGCAGAAAGAGGGGACGGAACGGCTGACGAAGTCGAAGCGAGCGGAGGTAGGGCAGGCAGGCCGCCAAAGTCGGCAGAGAGAGATGGCGTGGTCGCCGAGTCGAGCTGCATGCCATCCGAAACGGCCGGAGTCGCGGGAGGGATGCTCGGTGCAGGGGTCGGTTCCGACTTGACCGCCCTGGCGAGATCTCCGTCCGCGGCGGCGGCGGCGGCTTGTTGTTCCTCCTCTTCGTGGTCCGAGTATTCCTCCTCGACCCACTCGTAGCAATCCTCCTCATTCTCGTCGACGTTCAACCCGACCTGCACCTGCCCAACATTGCCTCTCCGGATCCCAACAAACTTGGCATTCTCCTCGCGCGTGATCTCCGCATACTGGAGCATCCACGAGTCCCACTTGAGGTGCGCCGCCGGTTTCGCCTTGCGCGCGACGGGGTCCCACGCCCGTCCGAACGGCAAGGTGCCGACGCCGCCAAAGGTGGGCAAGGGGCCACCGATGTGACCCGTCAAGAGTTCGGCGCCGGGCACTTTCGGTTTCCCCGGGTGACCGATCAGGTGGTTCAGGCCGAGAGTCGTCGCACCCGGCGGGGCGTTGCCCTTCGAGGTGGCGAGCGTGCCCGTATCCTTGTCCGGGTCGTACGCCTCGATGAAAGCTGGTTCGCCGGGCTTGTGACCGGCTGCGATCGATTTCTCCTCGTCTGCGGGACGAAAGGAGCGATGGCTTCGTTAGGGAACGCTGAGCACGCTGGATTGTCCTCGGACCGTTTGCACTCACAGTAGTCGTCGACGACATACTTTCCATCTGCGTATCGCATTCCGGGTCAGCTATCGTTGAGCAGGCTTCGGCTCGTCCGAGAAGGAAAAAAAGGGAGGTGGACAAACCCTGGATGAAAGTCGCGCCCATGACCTTGAACGTGTTCCTCGCGCTGACCATCGTCACAGCCCGACTCTTCAAGTTGCCGCTGAGCCTTCCGAGCTCGATCAAGCGATCCTTCTCCTCTTGCACGCAAGTGAGCTTGTGGATCATGGGGTTCCGGCGGAAAAAGTAGAGCGAGTCGCGGAACCCGGCGGCGCGAGCGGCGTCGATCGAGAGGATGTAGACCTTGTTCGGATTTGGTCGTAATGGTGAAGTAAAGGTGTGGACCTTCCATTGCCGGCCTGCGAAAAATCGTCAATAAGTTTTTGGGGTTGAATCGCCGCTGAGGAAGGGAGGGAACGCACCACCAAGCAGGTTGCCGTCTGAATCGATCTTGGCCTCTCCTCGAGGGTCATCGGGCATCACAATCTCGTCGTCGCGGATCTGATAAGTCACGCCCTTGATGGTCTGAAAGCGTGTACCAGCCCAGGAAAGAGGTCAGTCAGTCTCAAACACGGGTGACGGTTTGCAAGGACCGACGACAGTGTGTACGCACCACACTCGTCTTTGCCTCCTTCTTCTTGAGGAAGTTCAAGGCCTTTGAGCGCTTGGCCGGCTGCGGTTGCGGGTCCGGTGTCGCCTCTGCGGTCGTCAACATGGCCGCCGAATCGTCGCCATCTTCCTGGCCCGTCTCGCTCCCGAGTGGAGTCCCGACCGCGCTCGTGTTCGCGCCCGTAGGGAGTGCCGATGGCCCCGCCGAGTCGGTGTACGAGTCGGGAGCGGACGAGAGATCGCGCGCTGAGCGACCTGGTTGCAGGCGCGTCGCAGCTGCGGGGTGGTGGACGGGCGGCGATGGTTCCGGTTCGTAGAGCGAACCCTCGCTGTCGGAAGCCGGCATGGCCTGCTCCTGTACTTGGGGACGAGTTCCGGAGACGAGTCTCGACTTGCGAGGGAAGAGCAAGCACTCGAGGTCGCGGCCGAGTCGGTAGCAAGCGAGGACTGGTTCACGCGCTTTTCGGGTATACGCACGCTCCCAGACTAGCGACGCACGGCAACTCTATGGCCTGCCTCGTGCTTTGCGTCAACAGCATGAATCTCGTCGCTCTTCCGCGCCAATCCGTGCCGAAGCCTCCCCTCAGCGCCTCAGCCCTTCATCCGCAGTGAAAAGTCGCCGCAAAAGTCAAGTCGAACTGGTCGCCGCGAGCTGCTGCACGCAGCGCAGACCGAGGGAGAAAGTATGTTACAGAAACGTCGCGCGACAGAGGATGGAAAGGCGAGCCTACGCCGTGACCTTGCGACCCTTCAGCAATCCGACCAACTCGCCCTGCACTGCTCGCATCTTGTTCTGCTCCGAAAGGCCGGCTTGTGACCGCAACGCGCCGAGAATGTCCTTCGTCTCTGTGCGCTCCACGGACCACGATCATCAGTGCCGAGTGAACCGAAAAGATTCTGGAGCCCGTGAGACGGGTGGCGAGCGCTGACGCACTGGAGAAGTAGACCTCTTGCAACAGGTTGCGCATCTTGAGCTCCATGTCCTCGACGAGCTTGCCGACGTTGACAATGTGAGATTGTGCGAGCGTCGAAGCCGAAGTCGTGTCGAGCTGCGCCGTCAATTCGTGCTGTTTGATCCGGGGGGACGCGATATCGCAAAGTCAGCCGGGGATGGATTCGCTAGCCGCCGTTGAGCGGCGACGGTGTGAGAGTGAACTCGCGGCCTCGGAACACGCACCTGTCGCGTCATGCTTCCGCCGAGGGCTACCTCGCCCTCTCCCTTGTTGGTCTCGCTCGCCGCAGCCTGCACCGGCTTGGTCATGTACAGCATCACGGTCGAAGTGAGCTTGTACTGCGCGGACCGACCCCGTTCGGCTGCCTCAAAGACGTGGACTGCGCCCCGGCGGAACAGCTTCAGATGTCAGCGCTCGTGCGTCGGCTCGACGAGTGAGACGGCAAGACCATGAATGTCAGGGACGCACCCGAATCCCAGGAGGCAGTCGACGCGCCATCATCGTTCGCTGCGGAAGGTAGTCGGTGTAAGTTCCCCACAACATATCGACTGCATGCTCCTCCTTGCCCGCCGGAATCCGACAACCGGCCGACAAGAGCGCAAAAACGCTGCAACGAGAGAGAGCTTACATTTCTTGATCAGGACCACGCCAGCAAAGCCATCATCCGTGTCCCACAGGTAGACTGATGACACTCCGCCCTCGTAGTAGCTGTAGGGTGGTAGTAAGAATCCGCGAGTCTCGAGTCAGTCCGCAGCGTTCTGGTACTAATACTTCTAGAAGGAGCGAAAGCCCGGCGCGTGCGTTACGACGTTGTCCGCCCATGCATTCTCGGCCCTTGCGAAAATTCGGGAGGTACTTACAGATCCCGGTATACATCGAAAGCATCGTTCATGGCGACTTCGAGCGGTCGCAGCTTGTCGGAAGGCTGCGTTCCGTCCTCCAGAGGCGGGTCATACGCGTTCGTCCAAGGCGAGCTGGATCGGGTGCAGAATTCGTGCAGTCAGCAGCAACCTCGCCATATTTCCATTCATGATCGGGCTGGGCTGTACGCCTTCCGAGGCTTGATTAGAGTGACTGGAGAGCAGCGTCGACTGACCGGTACGAGTCGCCGTCTCGGTTGTAGTCGCAGGTCTGCGGGGCAGGCAGAGTTCAGCAGCATACATGTAGGGCAGTTCCGCCCAGCAAGGGCCGCCCGGAAGAGGGGCTCTACGCGTTCTTCGGGTTCGCCCCCACCTCGGACGAAGTGACGCCGTCATCGACCGCCAACCCTCTGCCCTCTCGCACCTCGAGAAGGGGGGAAAAAGGGCACTTACGAGGTACTCTCTGCTGCTCGAGTCGACCTTGACTTGAAGCGGCTGATCGACCGACGAGAGCAAGTCGTCGGCGAGGTCGGGCAGGACCGTGTCGGACAGGAGTGCCAGGTTCTGCGTCACTTGCTGCGGAGGTAGGCGGCGCAGCAGGTCCAGAGACGCGGTCAAGGGGTCGTCCATCGCGGGTATCGGTCGTATGGCGAGAGGGGGTAAATGGGAATTGGGAGGGAAGAAGGAGGAGGACCGGCTCGCATTCCCTCAACTTGACCAGCTACGCCTACCCCGCTTTCTTGCGCTCTCTGCATATCGTGCGTCTAGTGAAAACGTTCTTTGCTGCTTCCACTCGCTTGACCTTCTATGAGATGTCCGGGACTGCGTCTCGAACCCATCTCCGGCAGACGCGACTGCTCGGCGCGAGCGCGCGCGATGATCATGGGGGCAAGACAACTCCCCTTTCGTGCGAGGGACATATCTTGATTGGCTCGACCTTACTCTCCACCTTCTAGTGTGTCCGGTGAGAGGACGTGGGTCGGAACAGAGTGCGCTTGCGAGACGAAGCAGATTCGAATCTGCCTAGAGGACCCCGGCGCAGGCGCGGTAGCGCGAATTTTCGAGGCAGTCTGGCTCTATGAGTCGATGAGCCTGCGGTGACTTTGTCGAGCGACCAATGGTTTAGCCTGCGGGCGGAGCAGGGTAGAGGTGCGCGCATCCTGGTGTCGAAGCAGGATCACCGAGGCGTTCCCTGCAGCTCCACGCGCGTCTGGCTTCGAAGCGAGGCTCGTGATTACCAGCAGAGCGACGATCACTGGATTGCACGCCAGCATGCTTGCCGTGCAGCGCAGTTTAAGCGGAGTGAAAGCGGTCGCCAGCTGCTGGATCGCGCGGCGGTGGGACGATGGCGGAAGTCCCGGCCTTCGATGGGCATCTCGAGTAGCGCTGAGCCCCGAGTGAGTGCGGTGCCTCTAGCTAGATGGAACGTGGCTTGAAGCAAGGGCTGCTGATGGTCGCCGATGGAGCCGCACGAGCACCTCGGCACAGTTCGGGCGCAGTGTGCGGGCAAGAGAATTGTCGTACAGCGGATGAAGGCGGATGGTCAGACACTCCTGAGCGCTCAAGCCAGACCAGCAGCGGGGCCTGTGATGGCGAGAGAGAGAGACCCGACTCGGCTCGTCTTCGGGGCCTCGGGGCGTCCTTCTTCAGTCAACAACGCCGAATTCCGCTGCACGCGCACGATGGCGGAACGCGTCAGGACAGACTCGAGAGCATCACAACGGCCGTCCCGCCCCGGCTCGTCCCTCTCGACCGCGACTTCGTCCGGCGCGCGAACAGCAACAACAGCGACCCGTCCGACTTCGTCTCTCGCCTACTCGAACCAACAGCCCCCGAACCATCCAAAGACTCCGAAACCTAGCGCAGCGAGGTATGGAGGACTCGCAGAAAAGGAACTGCAGAAAGTGCGTCTGGGAGGGCACTTCGTCTTCTCCGAATTGTTGGCTCATTGATCCTTTGGCGCCCACAGCTCCAGAGCAGCATCAGAGCTGCTACAAAGACTGGGACGGGCCTCAATGCACGACTCAAGCAGCAAGGCAGGCCATCGTTGGTCCGCGAAGTCGACGAGCGAGACGAGCAAGCCGGTACGCTTGTCTTGCTCTTTAGTCCTGGAGGCAATGAGCTGACGCGATGTCAAACGCAGCAGCAGCACCAGAGAATAGCTTCATTGCCAATGCGTCCTTCACGCGCGCGCCGCTCAATTCAAGAGTCCCGCCCGTCTCGCCTCACCGTCTCGCCGGCAAGCGGAAAGAAAAGCCACGCTCCTCCTCTGCTGCCGCCTTGGGCGCCCATTCCCAGGCGCAAGCGCGGAAACCCTCACAAGTCCGAGCGAGCGACCGGTACGGCGACGAGGAAGACGAGGAGGACGAGGTGCCGGATTCGGGATCCGTCATCGAGGAGGAAGAGGTCGACGAAGAAACGAGGGTCAAGCAGGACAAGCTGCGCAGGCGGCAACTCGGGCTCGAGAAAGAACCGCTCGAGGGCCTGAGTGCAGAGTTGCAGGAAGCCTTGATCAGCGAGGACCTCCTCTACGTCTTGACGGTGAGCAGCGGCGCCCGTTCCCGGCTCGGTTCGAGACGAGACGCTGACCCGTTCGGAGATCTACGCAGGGTATCGAAGGTCGCTACATCGAGTTCGACCCGTCCTACACACCGCAGGATGACTATGAACGTCTGCAAGGCGCGCAATTCGTCATCGACCCGCAGCTCGGTGCGTGCGCGCGCGCGCGCCCTTTTATGCCGAGATACTACCCCTCTCCGCTGCTTACGACGGCCGAGTTCCTTCGCACAGATCCCCGTATCGCTAGTCTCGTCGAGCGCTTCCTCCCTCTCGCGACCTATTACACTGCGATCACGGCTTTCATCGAGGAGTACTCGCTGCTCGAACATGGCACGGTAAACCATGCGCTGTGCGCTGCGATCCGAGACATGCTGACGGTGAGTTGGGTACACGGAGTTCCCCGAGAGAGTCTTCGCGGCTGACGGAATTGCGTCTGCATCAGGACTACCTCGTCCTGATTGCTCGCCTCGAAGAGCAATTCAACTATTCGTCGTCGTTCACGCTCCAGCGGTTCTGGCTCCTCGTGCACCCGGCGCTCAACACACTCTCCCTCGTCTACGATCTCATCAACGAGATCGTCGAGCTGAGCATCCCGTCCCCCGACGATGACGACGAAGACGGCTCGCACGCCTCCGACGAAGACAGCGACGACGACGGCTACGGTGCCGGACTGGGCGACGTTCTCGCCGAGCTCAAAGCAGCATCGGCGGCTGCCAAGCCCGCTTCCGAGTCCAAAACGGCACCGTGGCGACTCGGGCCCTCGATCGGTGGCGAGACCCTCTTCCTCCTCTCGAACCTGCTGACTCGCACAGCCGGGAACCCGGCCGCCCACGAACTGTACTCGCACCTCCTCCTCCGCGCGAGTCAACCGTACGCGCGGATCTTGATCGGGTGGATCTCGACTGGACGACTTGAAGACCGTTGGGACGAGTTTTGCGTCCGCGAGCAGGGCGGCTTCTCGACTGGGACGCTCGACGCCGACTACACGGACGAGTACTGGGAGCGTCGGTACACGTTGCGGAACCGGTCTAGCTCCGCTGCTTCTTCTTCGGCGGCGTCCTCGGCTGCTGCGATGGGCAAGGCGCCCGTCAAGTCGTTCTCGCTCGATGACCGCCCGCGCGAACGCGGATTGGCGGGAGGAGCCGTCACGCCGGTGTTTCTCGAGCCGTGGGAGGACATGATCCTCCTCGCGGGCAAGTACTTGAACGTGATTCGCGAGTGTGGGATCGAGGTCGAAGTGCCGGACGCGGTCGGATCGGATGGGCAGCGTGACGACGGGTTGGTCGACATGCAAGACGAGAGGTGCGACACCTCTTCCTTCCTCCAGAGCTCCTCGGATGCTGACTACAGCGAAACGGAAAACAGCTTCTACAAGCGAATCGAAGCAGCGTACACGTACGCGAACAAGACCCTGCTCAAGCTCTTGCTTGAGGAGGAGCATCTCTTGAGCCGTCTCGAGTGAGTCTTGGTCGCCATCGGCGAGATGTTTGCAAGGGAGCAAACGCACAGATCTTTCTGACTCGCTCGGGCGTTGCGCGCAGGACGATCAAACAATGCTTCTTCATCAACCACGGCGACGTCTTCACCCATTTCCTCGACATGGCGAAACAAGAGCTGAACCGCAAAAAGAAGCGAATCGTCCAGGAGCGCCTGCAGACCCAGCTCGACCTTGCCCTCCTCCGCTCGACGCCCGCCTCCACGCAGGGTCAGAACAACTCGGACGGGTTCAAGGACGACTTGCGGATCGTGTTCGAGGACGTGACGGTCGCCGACTGGCTCCTCAAGGTTGTGAACCAGACGGGTGCCCTCGTCGGGCCGGACGAGACACCCGTCGACATGCACGACAGCGGCAAGCGGCCTGGCAGTGCGGACAAGCCGGCAAAGGACGCGCCCGAACCGATCGGTGAGTTCGCTCGGCGGCAGAGAGCGAGTGCCCGGCTAACTTTTTTTTTGTTCCATCCTCCTCTTCAGGTTGGGACGTCTTCAACCTCGACTACTCGGTCAAGTTCCCGCTCTCGCTCGTCCTCTCGCGGAAATCCATCACGTACTACCAGATGATCTTCCGGCACCTCCTCCGCCTGCGCCAACTCGAGCGCATCTTTCAGGACACGTGGACCGAACACCTCAAGACGCCGTCGTGGCGGAACCGCTCGCCTTACCCCGAACTCCAGTCTTGGAAAGGCCGGGTGTTTGCACTGCGCGCGCGGATGTACAACTTCATCCAACAGATGTTTGACTTTGCGGTGAGCGAGGTGCTCGAGGTGCGGTGGAACGAGTTGCGCAAGAAGCTCGAGCGGTGCGAGACGGTCGACCAGTTGCTCAAGGACCATGACAACTTTCTCAACACGTGCACGAACGAGTGCCTGTTGACGAACGAGAAGCTCCTCGAGGTGAGTCGGCGAGAGAAGGTGGCGGGTGCTGTGATTACCGATGCGGGGGGACAAAACAAGCTGATCTTGCCCTCTTCGCTCGCCTTCAGCTCTTCCACCAGAAGCTGTTCAACACGTGCTACGTCTTTGCCAACTATACGACCTCGTTCACGCGGATCGTCGTGCAGAGTGAAGCGCAGGCAAACGGCGACTGGGCTCGGCTCGGCGGCAAGTTCAAGGAGCACTGGGATTTCCTCAGCCGGTGCGTTGGCCTCCTCTCCACGACATACATCTTGCGCCTTCTCTGACGTATGATTACTCTGCCCTGTTCGCAGCTTTGAGAAGCACTTTGATCACTTTATCGCCATGGCGCTCAACCACCTCGAACTGCACGCCGCCCGCGAGAACTCGCGCATCCTGCCGCTCATGGTTCGCCTCTCGAGCCTCAAGGGCAAGTCTTCCTCGTGAAGCTCCTCTGTGCTTTCGTCCGTCGCGCCAATTAGAGGGCTGTGATCATTTGATTGTTGGCAAATCATACCTCTTTTTTCTGCATTCGTGATGTTTCACGGCAGCGTCTCGGATAGTTCTGTCTCGAGACTGAAGATATATCACCCGCTCTTTAGCGGCATATCGGTACTCGAGTTGCATCTGCACGGGCCTCCCGAGACACATTCAGAAGTGATGCTCCAGAAGCACGTGAAAGTTGGTGAAAGCGGCTGCATACATCAAAGTCGCTCTCGAGGCACCGGACCGGGTTGTGGGACCTGCAGGGTCACCTTTAGGCAGTTTGTATGCCCTAGTATGCAGCGCGGGCGCTAAATCGAGCGGGAGCGCGCGAGTCGAAAAGCTGGGAAGTCCCGCCCCACAACTTCCATCACATCTGCTTCTTGCTCTCCTTCCCTTCACCCGGACTCACCGGACCTCGTCTGGAGCGCGTGAGAAGTGCACCATGCAGCAGTCTAGCACGAGCAGTGCCTCCCGCGGCATTCCGCAGTTCAACCTCCGCTTCGTCAGGGGCGTCGCTCAGGGCGACCCTGCTGACCCCCAGGCTCGTTCCAACCACCGCCAGGACCTCGAGCGCATCAGCAGTGACCTCGCGAGCTGGCGCGTTGACCTCAAGAACCTCGCCCGCACGAACGTCGTGTTTGCTCTGATCGTATACCTGCTCCGCTCGCTTCGCAACTTTGTCTGGACTCTGGTCTTCTCCCCAGCGACCGTTTTTCTCGACCCCGTCGGGACTTTCGCGGGGCTCATCATCACCCCAGTAGTCGCTGTTGGCGTCGCACTCTGCTGCGTCGTCTTCTGGGTCGGCGGCAAGATCGGACTCGACAAGGTGATCGACTGGGCCAGCGACAAGTGGGCCGACGGCTACTCGATGCCGAACTGGGTGAGTCTTTCAGTGCTTCTCGACGACGATGAAGGTCCGGTACTGAGAGAAATGGGTGCGGTCCGGCCCGCATTGTCCGCAGCCGAGTCAAGACTTGTTCGGTACGGAAAGCATCATCGCGCTTCAGGCGGCTCGCCCGATCCTCCAGGGCGATGGTGCGTACATTCCACCATCCACTGCAAGGCTCTTGATGTGCGTGACTGACAAGTAGCCGCCTCCGACAGTTCCGACGACCCTGCCGCAGACCGTCGCCACCCAGGACGACAACCCCGACTTTACTCGCCTCGCCACGTGAGTGCACCCCTTCTTCATACTTTCTCATTGACCGCACTAGCCTCTCAGGAGTTCTGCTGTTGCTGAAGTCAAAACTCCACTAACACCCGCATGCCTCCGACTTCGACAGCGGAAGGATCTTTTCCGTCCCGCTCGCCCGCATCTTCTTGGCCATGTCGGCCCTCGTCTACGAGCGCCGTGATGCTCTCGTCAACGAAGCTGCCGACATTGCCTACGCTGCGTCGAAGACCTACGCCAAGGGGACCACGCAGTACGACCTCGAGATGACCCGCGCCGAGAACAAGCTGAGCGAGAGCGAAGAGCGCATCAAGCGCGAGGCGGCCAAATGGGGCCTCGCGTACGACGGCGTCTCGGATTTGTCCAGTGTTGCGGGTCCCTTCGCGAGCATTTTCTACACTCCGATCGGTTCCGACCAGAGGCCCTTTATCGTCCTCTGCTTCAAAGGTACCTTTCTCCTTTTTTCGGCTCTCTTCTCCTCTGCTCTGTAGGCACACCCCCGACTGACCCATTTTCCACTCTCAACCGAGCAGGAACGACCCCCGTCCAGTACGCCGAGTGGCTCGTCGACGCGTCCATCAACAAGACCGGCGCCGCGGTTTGGTACGGTCCGGGCAGCGGCGCCGCGCACGAAGGCTTCTACACCGACCTCTTCGGGCGTCCGGGTGCTGATGGTTCGAACGGGTACGGCTCGATCATCCGCACCTTGAAGCACGTCGCGCAGCGCATGAAGGCGAACATGCGCACTTCTCAAGACGGCAAGATCCCGGTCTGGGTCTGCGGCCACTCCCTTGGCGCGGCGCTCGCTTCGCTCTGCTACGCGCGGCTGCTCCACTCGGAAGAGGACCTCGGCGACGACATCCACCTCAGGGACTGCTACACTTACGGCACGCCTCGCGTCGGCAACGGCGACCTTGCCTCGGCTTTCGAAGAATCGCTCGTCTCACCGATCGACCGCGGCGTCATCCTCTGGCGCGTCATCAACCACCTCGACGTCGTCTGACGCGTCCCTCCCGGTCTCGCCGACGACGAGAACCTCCGCGGCAACTTGTCGGCTCTTTCCAGCCTCAACTACGCCCACCTCGGTCCTTCGATCACGCTCCGCCCGGCCAGCCTGCCCTTCTCGTCGCCGTACTACGCTCTCGGTCGTCTCGGCGCCTTCCACGAGGCGACGCAAGTCAACGTCACCGGCGGCCGCTCGACTGAGATGCAGGAGGATCAGGCTCTCCACGAGTACATCAACGCGAGGGGCCGCAACCTGCTCCGTTGGGCGATGAGTTTCATCCCCTCCCCGCTCTACAACCACTGTGAGTATCGCTAGACCAGTTTTATTTGCGTTGGAGTCAACATGGCTGACTGTATCTGATCGTGTGGCCTTTGAAAAGTCCCCGCCTCGTACGACCAGCACCTCAGCAACATCGTCTCGTCGACGGCGACTCGCTCGCGCATGGGTCCCACTCCGGCTCGCGACTACATCCGCACCGCTGCGACCTTTGTTCACAATCAGGTGGACGAGGCGCGCGAACGCGTCAGGGGCCAGGTCGAGAACGCCACGCAGCAAGTCCAGCAAGTCGCCGGCGCGGTCCAGAACGCCGGACGCGAGGCGGCCAACGTCGGCCGCGAGATCCAGCACGACGTCTCGAAGGACATCAAGAAGAAGATGTGAAGATGCGGAGACGAGTGGAGGCAGATCGCTTGATGGGGAGACGTTGAGGAGGGCTCGCTTGGGAGGTGGGAAACTTGCTTGAGGCTTGGCATCGTGTTTTGTCGCTTTTCTCTCAGTACTACTTGTTGGCATAGCATGCATCTACTGTTCATACGCTTCTGCACTTTTGGCTCCACCTTACAGGAAGCGCAAGGAAGCATAAGAGCGGGGAGGAGAGGCGCGAAGAGATCCCATAATCTTCGCATCCGCCTTCGCCTCTGAGACTTCTCCCCTCGTTTCTCCTCTCTTTCTTGCCTTTGTCAAACTGTTGCATCGTCTTATCGTGACTGAAATAAAGGTTCCGCCTCGTCGCTTGGCCTCGAGAGGGACTCTGAAGCGAAAGAATGCGGTCTTGCTCACGGTTTTTGCACTCCCTTTGTACAGGCCTGTAGTTTTGTTTTCAATCTGGCTGATTGCATTTCCTGATGCAATGTGGAACTCTACTTGTACGAGCCTGCCCCAGGTCTAGAGCGTACGCCGATAACAGTGGCAAGAAGCGTTTGAGAAGGCCTGCGCTGCTTGGAAAAGGGATGTCGCTCGCGCTGCTTCGATGCGATATGTGCAGGGTGTGCATTACAGAGTCTCTGGTAAGTGCTTTGGTGGCGATGAAAGTTCTGCAGCGCGCTCAGGGAAGGTCGCCCGCACGAACGTCGTGTTTGCTCTGATTGTGTACCTTCTCCGCTCGCTTCGCAACTTTGTCTGGACTCTGGTCTTTTCGCCTGCGACCGCTTTTCTCGACCCCGTCGGGACTTTCGCGGGGCTCATCATCACCCCAGTAGTCGCTGTTGGCGTCGCACTCTGCTGCGTCGTCTTCTGGATCGGCGGCAAGATCGGACTCGACAAGGTGATCGACTGGGCCAGCGACAAGTGGGCCGACGGCTACTCGATGCCGAACTGGGTGAGTCTTTCCGTGCTTCTCGACGATCATGAAGGTCCGGTGCTGAAAGAAATGGGTGCGGTCCGGCCCGCATTGTCCGCAGCCGAGTCAAGACTTGTTCGGTACGGAAAGCATCATCGCGCTTCAGGCGGCTCGCCCGATCCTCCAGGGCGATGGTGCGTACATTCCACCATCCACTGCAAGGCTCTTGGTGTGCGTGACTGACAAGTAGCCGCCTCCGACAGTTCCGACGACCCTGCCGCAGACCGTCGCCACTCAGGACGACAACCCCGACTTTACCCGCCTTGCCACGTGAGTGCACACCTTCTTCATGCTTTCTCATCGACTGCACTAGCCTCTCAGGAGTTCTGCTGTTGCTGAAGTCAAAACTCCACTAACACCCGCATGCCTCCGACTTCGACAGCGGAAGGATCTTTTCCGTCCCGCTCGCCCGCATCTTCTTGGCCATGTCGGCCCTTGTCTGCGAGCGCCGTGATGCTCTCGTCAACGAAGCTGCCGACATTGCCTACACTGCGTCGAAGACTTACGCCAAGGGGACCACGCAGTACGACCTCGAGATGACTCGCGCCGAGAACAAGCTCAGTGAGAGCGAAGAGCGCATCAAGCGCGAGGCGGCCAAATGGGGCCTCGCGTTCGACGGCGTCACGGACCTCAGCTACGAACCTCAGCTCGATCTCGGGTCCCTATGCAGCCATTTACTATACGCCGATCGGACCCGACCAGAGGCCCTTTATCGTCCTCTGCTTCAAAGGTACCTTTCTCCTTTTTCTTTTCTCTCTTCTCCTCCGCTCTCGGCAGAACTCCCAACTGACTCCTTTGCCATTCTCAACCGAGCAGGAACGACCCCCGTCCAGTACTCCGAGTGGCTCGTCGACGCGTCCATCTCCAAGACGGGCGCCGGAGTTTGGTACGGTCCGGTCCAGGCAGCGCCGCCGCTCACGAGTCCCGAACTCTCCGAAGACAGTTCTCACAGCGATAATCTTACAATGAGAGAGGAGAGTAGTTGGACCCGCTACTGCCGATCTAGACCCACCGCAATAAATCCTGAAAACTTCAAGCGGCGACACCCTCCGCCTCTACCAGCCAGCCAAAATACGCGCCGTTACCAATCCGTTCCTGCTCTGCAGAGGTGGAGACGAAGCCCGCCTTGTCGGCGACTGGCGCTAGGATGAGGTTGAGGGTGGCGGCGAGTCGGAGCCCGGCTTGGACCAACAAGCGCTCGACGGCTTTGGTATCTGTGTACGGCGGGGCAGGACGGTTAGTGTTTCGCTCTCCGAGTGTGATATATCGTGCTGCGGGTGGGGTGAGGAGGCGATAGGGGCTGAGAAGGTCAGGAGAAAGCGAGCAACGTACTTCTGATCTTGAGATAGAACGGACTCTGCCCTCCCACTTCGAGAAGCCTGCCCGTCATCGTAGACGATCCGGCGTCTTCTCTCAGCTCTTCCAGCAACACTGTACCCTCGTTATGGAGGAGTTCGTCGTCATAGTTGGCCGGGAAGCCGAGTGCGCAAGTCGTCCGGTGCGTCTCGGACGCCCACGCGAACGGGCAGATGACGGCTTTTCTCGAAGAAGAACCATCCGCCTCGGCTCGGAAAGTGAGTTGGTCAAGGCCCGCGCTTGGGGTGAAGAATGAACCGGAGGTAAAGTCGTCCTTGTCGTCGCTGGATTGGCGCGAGCAGGACAGCCAAGTTGGGAGCGAGTCGCGCCACCAGGAGCGGACGCCCTCCCAGAGCAGCAGGCGGATGTAGGGGTCGTAGATCCGGCCGGCGAGAGCGTCTTCGATCTGACGACTGTAATGAAACCGTGTGATCAAAGTCAGCAAGCACAACAAGGGCGGAGCAAAAGATCGTTCTCGAGACAAAAGCTCCCGAGACGTACCTCGGGAGGGGTTCGGTATAGTTACGCATCTCGCGAAGCGCCCTCGCGATCAAGAGACCGTCCCAGAGCGAGTGCATGTTGGTGCGCCGGCCCTCCCAGAGGACGGGGTCGCCGTTCCCGCCGCGCTCGCGCGACGTGAGATGGAGAGGTTGGTGCACGTCGCCGAGGAAGTGGACCAGGAAGCGAAGCGAGACCCAACTGCAGGATCATCGGAGGTTGGTTAGCCATTGCAAAGAAGGGTCTACTCTCAAATCCTTAGAGAGAGAAGAGCAGGCTCACTCTGTCGGGTCGGTTTCGAGGCGCGAGGTATAGTTTGCGAGGGCGTGAAGGACGTCATGTTCCGAATTCCAATGTCCGTGTTCGCCCTCCACTTCTCCTTCGGCCTCGTCCTTTGGCCACGCACACACCTCGGGGGGATGGTCTCCCTCCCACCCCGTATAATGCAGCGGTCCGCTCCAGCCTCGAAACTCGGGCACGCCGCGAATGGCGTCTGCCCAACTCGCGATCGGGGCTAGGTGACCTTGCGCGTACGGCGGAAGGAGGGCAGCTTCGGGCGAGCGGAGGTAGGCAGCGACGGCGGGGAGGAGATGGATCTCGGCGAGGGTGGCGACGATCTCGTGACCGGCTGCGCCCCAGGCGTTGCAGGTGGTGGAGAGAGCGGCGAGTGCAGCTGCAAGGTAGCCTATGTGCATGCTTTGTGTGTAGTTGGAACTGGTTAGAGAGATGGCGGCGGCGAGGCGAGGGCGAGGCGATCCGAGTGAGTGAATGTGGGGGACCGAGAGAGATAAGGTCGAGTCGGCCCTCCAACGACGTGCTGGTGGCTGGCGCGGCCCTGAAAGTCACCAGCGAGTGTATGTAACTATCACCCTGTCCGGCCGAACACAGTGCACGCTGACTGTGAGTCGAGGGTGCTGAGGGCCACTCGGCTGCATGTGGGGGGAACACCGCAGCTGACCCAGTCACGCTCACGCACAGGCTCAGCAGCGCAACAAAAAGGGCAGGTATGTACTCGTGTAGACAATTCAGACAGTCATATAAAACATCAAAGGGCGCTGCTGCGGGTGGTGGGTGATGCCCCCTGCGGGGGTTGCGTCATCGTCACGCGGTCGACCTGTTTACAACTCGCCGGCGTTGCCCTCTCCTGACGGCGTGGACGGTGCGTTGAGAGCTTCCTGGCGAAGGCGGAGCTCGTCATGGCTCTTGGGGGCCTCGAGGTTCTTGATGAGGTCCTCGTTCGGGATGTACGGCTGGTCTCCGCGGCCGCCCATCGGGTTCATCTCTGCCTTCTTGAGGTCCTGCAGCGTCGGCGCGCTGCCGAGTCCTGCGGGGCGTGCATAAGAGAGCGTTGCGTGCGAGTCAGCACCACCGCATGCAGGGAAGAGAGCGAGAGCGGAGGACTGACCGGGCGTGTTCTCGACGAGGTCGTTCGGGTCGTTGGTCTTTGCGGGGTGCGGCTGGATCTTGAACGCGCCCTCATCGTTGTTGTTGGCGGTGTTTGAGCTCATGGTGTAGGGAGTGCTGGTGACGAGTCGTGTCGAGGAAGATGGGCAAGGACAACTCAAAAGTGACGGCGAGTAGTGGCGGCAAACGGGAGCTGGTCGAGCTGCACGCCTCCCCTCCGCCGCTCTCGGCTCGCTCGCTGCCGCATCTCGCGTCGCCCAGTTGACTCGTCGCCGTCAGCCTTCTCAACGGGTTCGCTCACGCAAGCCCTCAACACACCCACGGGAGAAGATGCTCGCACTCACCGCGAGGTCAGCCGCAAAGGCTCGCCGGTTCCCCCTCCCGGCCGCCGCTCGCCGGCAAGTCGCGCCCCTCTCGTCGTCCGCCGCCAACCCGTCGTCGCTCCTCGCGTCCAACCGCCGCGTCGAGGCTCAGCAGCAGGCTGCCAGCGATGAGCTCGGTGACTTGATGGCAAAGCGCTGGCTCGGAAGTGCCATCGCAACCGGAACCGACGCAGACAGGGTCAGTCCCCTCCTCCCCGCTGATAGCGAATGAACGCCCCGCCCCGCTCTGCCGGATACGGGGGCAGCTCCCGGGACTGGAGCCGTAGGGCTGACTGACCCGCACACACTGCACACACAGGAAACCATCGTCCGGCTGCTCTACTCGCTCGCCTCCCGCCGCGAAGTGTCGCGGTACCTGCAAATCTTTTCCTCTGCCACCCACTTTGCCGTCCTCAAAGTCGGCGGCGCCATCCTCACCAACGACCTCGAGTCGCTCACCCTCTCGCTCAACTTTTTGCACCGCGTCGGGCTCTACCCCGTCGTCGTCCACGGCATGGGCGACAAGCTGAACGCCCGCCTCGAGGCAGACGGAATCGTCCCCGACTACATCGACGGTCAGTCCTACACCCCCCGTGGTCCCTCGAGCGCACGGACTGATACTCTCACGCGTGCAGGGATCCGCATCACGGACGCGCGCACTCTCTCGCACGCCCGCCGCGTCTTCCTCTCCGAGAACCTGAAGCTCGTCTCGACGCTCGAGTCGCTCGGAACCCGCGCCCGGCCGATCACGACCGGCGTCTTCACCGCCGACTACCTCGACAAGGAAAAGTACGGCTTTGTCGGCCGCATCACCTCGGTCGACAAGGAGCCGATCGAGGCCTCGATCCGCGCCGGCGCGCTCCCGATCCTCACCTCGCTCGCCGAGACCCCCGAGGGTCAGATCCTCAACGTCAACGCCGACGTCGCGACCGCCGAGCTCGCCAAGGTCCTCGAACCGCTCAAGATTGTCTACCTGAGCGAGAAGGGTGGCCTCTACCACGGCGTCACCAAGGAAAAGATCTCGCTGATCAACCTCGACGAGGAGTACGACGAGCTGATGAAGCAAGAGTGGGTCAAGTACGGCACCAAGCTCAAGCTCCGCGAGATCAAGGAGTTGCTCGACCACCTCCCGCGCGCTTCGTCGGTCGCCATCATCTCGCCCGACAATCTCCAGAAGGAACTCTTTACCGACTCGGGCGCCGGTACCCTCCTCCGCCGCGGCTACAAGCTCTACAAACACCAGTCGATCGAGGCGGTCGGTCAGGACCGTCTCCGTCGCGTCCTCGCCGAGCGCGACGACGACGTCACTTCGGGCCGCAAGTCGGTCGCGCAGGTCCTCTCCGAGCTCGAGAAGCAGCAGGCGCCGTTCACCATCTACGGCGACGAGCCGCTCGACGTCCTCGCGATCGTGTCGCACCCCGAGGGTCAGGTCCCCGTCATGACAAAGTTCCTCGCGTCGTCGACCGCGATCCAGAACGGCGTCACCGACAACGTGTTCAACTCGATCAAGAAGGACTTCCGGCGCCTGTTCTGGACCGCCAAGGCCGACGACGAGAACAAGAGTTGGCACTTTGAGCGCGCCGACGGCTCGTTCACCCGCGGTGGCAGGTCGCTGTTCTACTACGGCGTCCAGGACGCCGGCGAGGTCGAGCGCATCGTCAAGGACCTCGACGCCTCGCACCGCGTCGAGCGCGCCTACCTCCCCATCTCGTACACCTCGTCCGCGCGAGGCACCGTCAAGTCGGACCCGCAACTCGCGTCCGCCCTCCGCCGTTCCTACTCCACCACGACCCGCCGCATGGCCCCTAACGTCGGCCGTTCGCAGCAGCAGCAGCAGACTCGTTCGTTCTCGTCCTCGCCGGCTTACTCGGCAGCTGCGAAGCGCGTCGCCCTGATCGGTGCCCGCGGCTACACGGGCCAGAACCTCGTCTCGCTGATCAACTCGCACCCTTCGCTCGAGCTCGCGCACTGCTCGTCGCGAGAACTCGCCGGTCGACCTCTCGAGGAGTACACCAAGGGCAAAGTCACGCACGAGAACCTCGGACCGAAAGAGATCGAGCGCCTCGAACAGCAGGGCAACGTCGATGCGTGGATCATGGCGCTCCCGAACGGCGTCATGGCTCCCTTTGTCGACGCGATCGACAAGGGCGCGCAGAACAAGCCGCAGGAGAAGAAGAGCGTCGTGATCGACCTCGGCGCCGACAAGCGCTTTGACGACTCGTGGACCTATGGCCTCCCCGGTGAGCTCTCGCGCCAGACTGCTCTTCACGCCTAAAACCAGAAGGGCCGGCCTCGCCCCACCATCACCACCCGAATCTCTTCCTATCGCACATATGACCGTCGTCCTTCAGAACTTCCAAAGTCCTTCATTCGAAAGACACAAAGCAGTACCCTTTCTTGATCCGTCCTCTGTTCATCCTCCCGCCGCCGCCGAAGCCCGACGCTCGCAGACAGTCGTACCCCCAAAGGCAAATGAACAGCAGGTGTAGTTGTCTCTGTGTGTTGCTGCAGTGCAGAAGTCGTCTACACTTCTTCTGTTCCGGCAAGGCGCACGCAGAGCGACTGCAGAAGCGAGCTTCATCTGTTCTTCTGCCCGCCCGGTCGAACTCGTTCCTCAACAACCGTTTCGGAAGATAAGAAATTTGCAAGCTGACTGTGCTAGTGCTTGCCCTTCTCCTGCAGAACTGTACAACCGCGAAGCGCTCAAGTCGGCCAAGCGCATCTCGAACCCAGGATGCTTCGCCACCAATGCCCAACTTCTCCTAGCTCCGCTCCTCCCGTACATGTCCGCCACCCCTTCCGTCTTTGCGATCTCAGGCTACTCCGGCGCCGGCACCAAGACCGGCAAGGAGCCCAAGGTCTCGCCTGCTTCGCTCCGCGACGGCGTCAAGCCGTACTCGCTCACCGACCACATCCACGAGCGCGAGTCGGGCTACCACCTGTCCAAGCTCCTCAAGTCGGAGGACGCCGCCGCCGCCCTCGCCGCCGACGACTTCAAGGTCGCCTTCATGCCGCACGTCGCTCCGTGGTTCCAAGGCATCATTGCAACCGTTTCGATTCCGCTCAAGCAGGAGATGCGCGCGAGCGAGATCCGCGCCCTCTTTGAGGAGCGGTACGGCGGCGAACAGCTCGTCAAGATCCAGAACGAGGTGCCGGAGATTTACCAGATCGCTGGCAAGCACGGTGTCCGGATCGGCGGCATTCAGGTCCACTCGAGTGGCAAGCGGGTCGTCCTTGTCGTGAGTCCTCCAACGATGACCGGGACCTCTTCGGAAAATCGCCCAAGCTCACTGTTGTACATGACCACAGGGCGTTATCGACAACCTGCTCAAGGGTGCTGCCACCCAATGCGTGCAAAACCTCAACCTCGCCCTCGGCTGCGGCGAGTATGACGGAATTCCGCTCGACTTCTAGATCCATACATCCAGCCTCTTCGCATCTACATACTTTCCCCCAGACACACTTGTAACCGATATTGTTTCGCATTTTCTGAGCGTGGCTGAGCGCACGAGAGTCAGGCTATACATAGGAAATGAACCCGAAAAAAAAAGACTACAACGGCGGGAGAACGGACGGCCGGCGGATGGAGAGCGCTCAGAGAATTTGGCTATGTACAAGCTCCACCGTCACCTCCTCATCCCCGCACGCTTAGGTGCTCGACACCCTGTTGCACGTCTTCGACTCCGTCGCGCGGCGGGGTCGGACCCCCTTCCCGTTCATGCCGTTTCGCCTCGAGCTCGCGGTGCCGAATCTCGCTCATCCGCCGCTCTTCAGCTTCTTCGTCCGCGTTCCGCGCTGCCGGAGGCGAGTCGAGGTCCGAGTCCTCCTCGGCCGTGTGGAAGCCGGCGCCGCCGCCACCGTCTTCGTCGGTCGATTCCGCATTCGCGGGCGGCGTCGCGCGCGCTGTACGCGCTCGGTCAGCGGCCTGCGCGAAACGACGCGAAGCAATGATGGTATTGATACTTTGCTTCCACTTGCGAGTAGGAGTCCTGCGGGGTTGGGCATTGAAACAAAGGGCAGGTGAGCCCGCGAGTCGCAGGGCGAGAAGCAGCCTCGAAGGACAGGCGTACCAGTTCTCCTTGAAGGTGGCCGCCAAATCGTGTTCATGCTCCTTATTGAGAGCGTCGATGATCCACTTGTGCTTGAGCGCTTGTTCTGCTGTCGGACGATCGCCAGGATTCGGCTTGACGAGCGCGCGGATGAATGCTTTCGCGTCGTCGGAAATGTTTTTCCAGTACTTGTCGTGACTGCGCACACAGGTCCGTATCGAAAGTGAGCGCGCGAGAAGGCCACTGGTGCGAGCAAGCTGCTTGACGTACAATTCGAGCTTGCCGGCGCGGCATTCCTCGATCAATTGCTGCGGGTCGCTCGACCGGAACGGAATGTACCCGCAAAGTAGGGTATAGGTAATGACTCTAGCGTGTAGCCTGCGTTAGTTTACTTCCGAGGGCACCTGCGCCCGCTGCGATCGCCACTGACCCAACAGACCACAGGTCGACTGGCTTCCCGTGAGGTTGACGGAGCAACACTTCCGGGGCTGTTTGCATCTCTCCAGAGCATCAGAACGCGAACCGAACAGCAGCGTCTATGTGAGCGACTCACCGGCGTATCCGGGGCTCCCTGCCAGACTCGTCAATGTCTCGTCGTCCTCGAGGTGTTTTGCGATCCCGAAATCAGCGATGACGAGCTGATCCGTATGGGGGCGAAGGCTGCTCGGCGCCAAGGGGTCAGGAAAAGCAACGCGGGAGGGGTAGCAGAGACGCCACTCACTAGATGAGGTTCTCCGGCTTGAGATCCCGATGCACGATGTTGTGATCGTGCAAGTACTTTACGCCTTCGAGGACCTGGCGAACGACCTTGGCGGCGTCTCCCTCTGTAAACTTGCCGCGACTCGAGATTTGCTCAAACAGTTCTCCGCCTGACGCGAGTTGGAAGACGAGGTAGAACTTTTCGCGCGACTCGAAGTGATCGTACAGCTTGACTTTTTTCGTGAGACGGAGAAAAGCCGTCAGTCCGCACCCTCGCGTTCTGCCTCGGAACGATTCGACATGCCGCCTCGACTTACCGATGTTGGGATGATCGAGCCCGGTGAGGACGTCAATCTCGTCGATAACTGCCTGGAGGTCGCCCTTGAGCGCCTTTTTGCGGATCACCTTGACCGCGACTTCGATTTGCCCGCCGACCTTTTTCGCGTCTGCATAGTGCGGGTTGTCTGGCAGCGGTGTCCAAGTTGCTTGTTTGACCCTGCGAGCGAGCACGGGATTTGGTCAGGTGGGGCACACAAGAGGGTTGCGGAGACCAAGTCGGGGTACGCACTCGCCGAAAGCGCCGGTGCCCTGCGGGGTGCAGCTTGTACAAGTCAGCGACTAGGATCCGTGCAACAAAGCGCCACCCACAGGCTGTGGTCGTTAATCGGAGAGCGACCCGATGATGAGAAGATGGAACTTGACTGACCACGACCCGCTCAAACCTGTACTGCGACTTTTTCTTGTAGGACGCTAGAGATCCGAGTCAGGAGTATGAGCAGACCAGTCAGCGCCAGGCACAGCGCTGCGCGAGAGAGCGGCGTGCTGGTTCATCTCGGTAGCCAGCCATCACATGCCAGGGGCGGGAGCACGTCCGTTCGACAGAACCAAGGCGCCAGCAGCCGCAGGGAGGACGTAGGGCTTACGAGGGTTGTGCCCGATGTGCTCCAGCAGGCCCATCCTTGTTTCGGGGGATAGTCGTTGAATTAGGGAGCGACAAGTTCAGTTGAGCAAGTCGCCCCTCATGTCGAGCAGGTGCAACTCTACGCTCTCGTCTTTCCAAACAAACAATCAAGCGATCGGAAATGTATGCAACAATGGGTAGACAATGCAGGCTGGCAAACGAAGAAAGAGAGGGACAAGAGGTATAGTTTTTCCCCGCAGCAGCAGTACCGCGCGACGGGGTCAAAAGACGCAGAGGGGATAGAATGAAGGTGCGGCACCGAGACTGGCGGTCGCACGGGTGGTAAACGGGTGCATGAGGGCGGGGAAAGACCGGGCTCTGCCGGGCGCGGGGGATAGTGACCAGAATCCGCGAATGAGCAGAGAGAGGTGCAGCATCTGCGAGGCGGCGTGGACCATACCCGGAAAAGGCGAGGAAACTGCAGAGAGAAGAAGGAGATGCAAGGAAATGGGAGAAAAGGGGAGTGCGAAAGATGCAAAGCGAGAGTGGGCAATATGGTCACACGCGAGAGAAAAGGCAAGAGATATGTGGCGCTGGATTGACGGCCTCGAGTCGTCACGGTCAAAGATCTCTTTGCTGGCGGGCAGAGGAGAGTTTTGCCGGCGCCAACGAGGTTGTGCGGAGGGGCGAACGAGTGGCGATCTAGAGGACGGCCGGGACGGCCTTGAAGACGACCTCGCCCGTCGCCGAGTCGTAGTACTCGACCGGCCGGTACTCGTTCTCGGCCCACTTGCGCATAGCCGTCGAAGCTTTGAAGAACTGTGCGTTTTTCGAGGTTGAACGATCAGCTTTGGTCCTGTGAGAGAGAGAGAGGGGGTGGACTGACCTTTTTGGCACCATACTTTTTGACAAAGTTCGGGTGCTCGTGCTCGAAATCGGCCGGGCTCGACTCGAGCGGGTTCTCGATCTCGCCGTCTCCGGTGGCGTTCGTAGCCCAACGGGTGAGGGACGGCGAAGTACGGACAATGTAGTCGAGCATGAGTTGCGCGGTCGGCTTTAGCTCCTGCTCCGAGTAGCCGGAGTAGTGCACGAGATTCGGGTCCTGTGAAATCCCTCAACGCGTCGTCAGAACGCTGAAGAACCACGACAAGCGTACGTGGGGCAGAGGAGAGGAACCGAAACTCACCCAGGCTCCGCTTCCGAGCACCTTGCGCGCGAGCCAGGTGGCAGCAGCGGCGATCAGACTCGGCGTTGTCGACATGAAGCGGTGGTCGACGATCGAGATCTCCATCAGGTACTTGGCCATGGTGCGCGAGTGGATGTCGTAGCCGTCCGCTTTCGACACGCGGCGGAGAAAGTTGATCGGGTTGGGGTAAGACAGGTTGAAGCCGATGATGCCGAGGATGTACCGTTCGGCCTTGAGGATCTCTTCGTCCGTGTAGCCGCCGTCGGTCATGTACAAAAAGTTCTGCACCGAGGGGCAGACCACCTCTTCGTACTTGGCCGCGATGAACAGCGCCGTCACGCCGACGAGTTGGAACTTGACGATCGACACGACGCGCACCGACAAGAACCGGTCGATGATGTTGACCGCGAGGAAGATGGTCTCGGGCAAGAGGCGGAACTTGGTGTGGATCTCGACGAGCCAGTCGACGAGGATGCCGCGCATTTTCCACGTCACCTCGTTCTGCATCGACATGTACTCGGGATCCGGCATCGTCGTGACCTGCACAGAGAGTGCGTGTTAGTGGCATAATATAGCGGTCGGCACGGATTATGAGGACGCACCTCGAGCTCGCGGAGGTACTGGTAGACCTCGACGACATAAGTCGAGACCATGAGCGGGTCCTCGTCGTCGCACTCGTCCAAGTCCTCCCACCCTTCGTCCTTGGGTCGACCACCCTCGACCTCGGTCTCCCACTTGCTCATCCTCGGGCCCTCGTGGTCCACGTCCTCATCCTCGTCCTCGAGCTCATCCTGCAACAACCGCTCGGGCTCGCTCGTCTTTTGCCGCTTGGCGCGCCGCCCTTCCTCCTCCTCGAGGTCGTCGAGCGCAGCACGTTTCAGCTCGTCGGCCTCGAGTCGTTTCGCAGCCTCGAGCTCTTCGAGGGCGAGGCGGTGTCGAGCCTCGGCTTCCTCGACGCGGCGACGCGCGAGGCGGACCGCGGCCGGCGTGGGTTTGGGCACGGCAGCCTTGCCGGCAGCAGCAGCAGCACTCGTGCGGGAGAGGGCAGAGTTGACCGCGTCCTTCTTCGCTGCCAGAGGTCGGCGAGCCGGGGCGGTCGAAGTCGACGCGACGACTTTGCTCGGCCCGGCCGCCGCTCCTTTCCGCATGTTCTTGACTTGCCGCCCGGTACCCCTCGACGTGGTTGCCTCGTCGTCGATGGCCATGGCGTCCGAGTGCTGCTCGCGCTTGTCCGCTTCAGCCATCTCGGCGACATTCTCCTCCTCGGCCTCTTCCTTGATCGCGCCGCCCGTCGACGACCGCGTGCGGTACTTTGGCCTCGTCGGGATGTTGGACGAGGTTGCAGCAGCATTGGACGTGTTCGAGGCCGATGCGGCTCTGACGGTGAGCTTGCTAGGAGCGACCGCGGTGCCGGTTTTACCCTTGCCGCCTCCGTTGGTCACGTCGGCAAAGGCACTGCGCTTCGGGCGCGCGCCAGCGACAGCGTTGCTCGCAGCAGACTATGCATCGTAAAGAGACCAAGTCAGCGATGCACTACGGTTGCCCGAACTGAACACAACAATCGCGTCGCGTGCACGGCCGCATGCAGTGACTTTGCGAGATGGAGGAGAAAAAACAGACCTTGTCAGCCAACACGGCCTTGCCGGTCGCGAGGGGCCTGCGAGCCTGGGTCGAAGTGCCGGCGACAACCTTGGTGGTCGTTGGAGGCTTTACGGCGGCGGACCCGGTCGCGAGAGCGTTGTTGGCGCGACCGGCTGCGGTCGATGACATGCGGTTGGCGACATCATTCTCGACGCCTTGGGCGTTGGGGAGCGAGCGCCGCGTCGAACGGCGAGTCTGTTGGGACGGGATCATCGCATAGGGTGAAGGCAAGATCCGAGCATGGGCAGCGCGTGTCGGGCGCGGGTGAGAGAAGGCGGAGAAGAAGTCGACGCGGGGACGAGACAGCGTGACCGAAACAAGTTGAGCGATCCGTCAGTTTTTTCTCGTCGCACCCGAGAGCGCGCTCAAAAGGGACTGCAATACGTACAGCCATATCTGCTGATCACGCGTGTCTAGTCGAATCCCGGGCTCGTGCCGTGTGAGACGTGGACGAGGGCCGTGTTTGACGGGGTGCGAGGCGAGGCGAAGACGGGCAGGTTCGGTGTTCAGGGATTGCGCACGACGAGGCAGAAGTCGAGCGGGCGAGAGGAAGACAAAGGACACCACAGCTTGCACACACACCCAGCTAGTACGGGCTCGCGAGCGAGCTGTGTGGACGACGGCAAGCGAGAGCACGCTCGAGAGTCGACACGAGAGCGGCCGGCGACAAGCGACACACACCGACACGTCATTTCACCGCACGTGACCCTTTCGAGCGGATGTCAAAATAAGCGGACGCGTCTTTACATACCTGAACGCTGATGTTAAAACGCATTCACTCACTGCGAGCATCGGGCTCTGCAGCTCTCGTCCACCTGACTCTATGGTCTTCTGACAGGCCCTCTGGTCATCGAGAAAAGAGAGACTTACAAAACGATACGCGGCAACAAGGACGCAGCGGATTTGATCTAGAGGCATCAGCAAGGGATAAGCTGTTACGGCGCAAATGTGCGAAGAAAAGGACCCCTAAAACACCAGGAATGAGGCAGCCTTGGTAACAGAGCAACTGTGACCTGTATACGGTGGTTATGTAAGACAGTCCACGCCTCTTCGGGCACGAGAAGCACCCGCAATTTCGCTAACGAACTCAGCGCAGCGGCCATCAGTGGCCAACAGGAGCTGCTCAGCTAAGGCAATATCTGTGTTGGCGAGGACTCGGAGGAGCGGATTGAAGCAAGAACAGGTGTAGGGAGCTGCACCGTCGAAGCCGTTGCCGTAGTATCGTTCCCGGAGAACGAGCAGCGCGCGCGACTTGCGCGATTGACAAGTGCACACCGTCATAGCTTGGCGACAGCCGTGGCTGACGATCACGTCGCAGTATTCGTTACTGTAGGAGTCTCGAGGGGCTGCAGGTCTGAGAAAGGTCGCGTGCTGGTGACAGCGTCTGGACGAGGCTGAAAGGTTTCGAGGAGGAGGGAGACCGCAGCGCTTCGAGCCGAGAAGAGTGGACACGTGTAGCTCGTACCCGCGTATGTGAATGTCACGAGTTTGGACAGATGCGTCAAAAGCTCGAAAGCAACGGTTCATGTGGAAGCGGTCCAGAAACAGAGACTTGGCGTCGGAGGAAGGCATCGAAGCGAAAAGTCGCGAGAGAGGAGCGAGTATGAGCGTGGCCGGTGAAGCAAGTGTAGTAGTAGACGGTGATCGTCGTAGCGCTTCTCGGGGGTCGGCGTTGACTTCGGCAGCCTTGACAGCGGGGAACGAAGTCGCAAAGGACCTTCCGGATCAACCCGGTCGCCGCGTTGATTGGTGATTCAGAGCTACCCGCGAGAACTCGTTTGCAAGCTTCGATATGTAGTCATGGCGATGTGGGAAGCTGATCGGAGTGAGGCGGCGGAAGCAGAGCCTGGAGACAAAGAGAGGACCGATCTCTGAGCCTGCTCTTACCGACAACTCCTGCGCAATACGGACCAAAGGAACGATGCAGTGCACTTGCCAAAGACTCGCCAGTGTCCTCCGTCAGCCGACAAGGCGCACCGTGACTCCGTTCTCCACCGTCCGGGCCTTCGCTTCATCGCCGTCGCCTCGAGCTGCAGCAAGCGCACAGCCGAGCGCAGCAGCAGGTACGTCCAACAAACAGCTTGCAGGCTCTTGGGAATACCAACGATTGATTTTCAAATTGCTCGCTGCCCAGCCTCGGCCGTCCCTGAATCGTCCTGCCCTCCCGGCACCGTCCTCAAGAACCTCAGCTTTGTCAAGGACGCTGCCGACCCCGTCGCCCTCGAGGACGACAAGTACCCCGCGTGGGTCTGGACGCTGGCGGAATCGGCACGCAAGGCACCGAAGGAAGGCGCAGACGAGGCGGCCAACTTGAGGAATCAGCGCAAGGCGCTCAAGGCGGAGCGCAAAGTCAGTATGAAAGCTGCGAACGCGCTCAAGGGTTAGAGGGGACGCGGGCTCGGACACTGTATCACTGTACGCAATCACACTTCGCATTCGCACCCGCACACGCATGGCAAACTGGTCCGCGAGAATGGTCTTCGTCCCGCCAGATTCTTGTCACTGCAGCCTTCGGCGTTCGCTTCAGATGTCTACCAATTCTCGTTCTCGCCCGGAACAAACCTCTCAGCCAAGCAACGACTCTATACGCATGCTTCAAGCAGTTCGAAAGGACAAGGAGCACGTGCTGCGCTTTTCCGCCACAACGGACCGGACTTGCCGCGGCGACGTTCCATTCTTGGACAAATTGCGGTCCTACGAGAGAAGCGGGCCTCCGCAGAGGCTATGTCGCGCGACTCGCGGGTCCGACTACGTCCGAGAGGGATGTCTTCCCTTTCGCACCTCGAGGTCCCTTGTTCTCGACCGCTCACGACGGCCAAGGCCCTTCAGTATACGCTGCTCAGAGGCGCCGACCTCTCAGATCTACGTCTTGCTTCGTGAGCAAGGATCGTGCTTTGACGCGATCGCATCAAACGCGAAACCGACGAGATGGCCGTTCTCGTTCCGCCGCCGTTCGCAGGCAACACGGTCCAGTTCGACTCCACTATCGGTCCATTCGTGGGTTCGACAGTTGTATCTGCCACCGACAGGCGGCAGATCACTGACTACGTGGAGAACAGGTCACTGGGGCTTTTCTTGCTCTCTTCCTGGTGCGTGCAGAAAAGACTTGCCGACCCCTTTCCGCTCCGACGAACTGATCCCTTGCACGTGTACGCAGCAAGGTATCACGCTATACAATGGTGAGTAGGAGTCTAGGTGGTCCACGTCTCAGAAGCTGACCCGCTCAGTCGGTAGGCGTCATCTTCTGGCTGAACGCCCAAAAGCAGAAGGAGCCCTGGCTCTGTGCGTTATTGGATAAGCTGCAGCGGCGAACGAGAGAACGCGGGCTAATGAGTGCATCTGTCCACCAAACGCAGACCGACTTTTCGTCGCGGTCGTGTTGGTCATCGATCTGCTGTCGAGCGCATTCTGCATCCATGTCTGTTCTTGCTCTCCCGAGCTCGAGCCCCGGGTACTGATGGCGGACCCGTCTGCAGACTATTTACTTTTGGTGTGTCAAAAACTTTATGAGGCCGGCCGTTGTCGCTCATGCGCCATGGGTGCGTACAACAAGAAGTCTTTCGCCGCTTCGACCTTGCGACCTGATGCGCGCTGCATTTACCGAATTTGCAGTCCTTTGCGGTTGAGCCGGCTTTGACCGGGCTCATGGCGGCGGTAAGCATCCCACGTTTCATTCAGACAGAGTCCTCGCCCAGGGAACTCACGTTGTTTTCGTTTCTTGAAGGTCGTTCACATCTTTTACGCTCACCGGGTCGTGGTCCTTGCGGCCGACGATGGCTCGAGTCGGCCGCTCTCCGTCCTCATTACGGTTCTCACACTCGTTCAGCTTTCATTTGGTGTCGCGGTCAGCGTCAAGATCTTTCACTTTGATCGGTACGTCCGTCTCATCGAGCATTGAGCTTGTGTTCGGCGCGTGACGATTCTGAAACCCTCCTGCAGAGAGTTTGCGCGATTCAACGGGTGGTTTTGGGGCGCTTGCGTATGGCTGGGAGCAGCCAGCGCAAACGACATCCTGATCTGCGCGAGCTACATGTACTACCTGAACCGCACCTCGAAGGTGATGGCGGGTCCGTTTGAGCGTTCGAGCCAGGCCGTCATCAAAGTGGCGAGTATCGTCCTCGCAACCAACGGCTTGAGCGCGCTCTGCGCAATCGTCAGTCCCAACTTCACTCGGGTCTGCGACAGTAAGGTCGGAAGCGAAGCCCTAACCCGCGATCGACTCCCCTCGCCAGCTCGCCACCATTCTCTTTGGAGTCTTTCACCGCGCCAACTGGCACATCATCGTCCAACTGACCCTCGCCAAGTTACTCGCCCTCTCGCTCCTGATCGCCCTGAACGCGCGCACCCTCCTCGCAGACCTGCTCGGCGTCGATCCGTGCATCTTTCAATCGTGCGGTGCGACAAAGCGCTGTCAGGGTTTGTCGCCGCTTCCCGGCGGCGCAGGTCCCTCCTCCAAAGGGCAGCAGCAGACGACATGGTCGCGGGCTAATGGACCTTATGGTCATGCGGCCGAACGAGGCGGGTTCGATATGCTTCGTCCGCCAAAGTCGCCCGGACCTTCCATCGTCTTTTCCCCCGACAACATGGTGGTACACGGTGCAAACGGCGACGTGTACCCTTGCAGTGCCTCGGCTGGTAACAATCACATCGCAGCAAGAGTCTCCTCGAACAGGAACCTGCGGGCGGACTTGCGCTTCCCCTCTCGTCGCGCATCTTACCCCGAGAGCATCGAATTCGAGGACGAAGTCGAAGGTGACGGAGGTGCTCATTCGCGGTGAGCCCACCTTCAATCGCTCCTGCTGCTCCACCATATCATATTGATGCCTTGTGCACTGCTCCCTCCTTGCCTCCCTCCATATGCAGGGTGGATTCCGTTCAGAGCTCTTCCGAAACCGCGCGACCGCTGGTGTGTCTGGTCTTGTCAAAGCTCGCTTCACGGAACTAATATATGGTTCTCGGGCACTGCGACTGAAAGCGCAGGAGCTAAGCCCTTCGTGATAATGGGGCTGGCAAAAGGTGAAGTATAATAAGTCTTCCTCTGAAGAAGGTCGCTCGCTTCGTCAGGTCCCGGCGCGGAAAGACACGATGCAAGGCTCTTCCTGCCGATCCGGGTCCGTGTAGCTTCCATCGTCTCTCGCTGTAAGATTCAATAACTTGCATTTCGGGCTTCGCAAAACGGCGAGGGCCAAGCGAGGGCAAAGACGAGAGCGAGAGAGAAGATAGCGTGAGCAGGTGTATGACCAGCAAGTCACGCAGAGGAGCCATGCGCCAAGGATTTCTGCTAGTTTAGACACAATGATTGATTTCAGATGCTGGGCACTGCGGAAGGACACAGAATGATTGGGCTGTACGAGCCTGACCGGGGACGGGTCACCACGACGACGACGACGACGACGCGAAAACGTTCACTTCAAGCTCCAGGTCTTTCAGGCCGCACCAAGCAGCACCTTCCTCCATCCCTCCTCGTTCCTCTTCCGATTCGCCTCCTTCTCCTCCTCGGTATACCTCCTCGTGACCGGTTCGCCGCGGCGCTTGATCTCCTTCTCCTTCGAACCCGATACTGAACCCGCCGCCCCTCCTTCTCCGTTCGCTGCTGGTGGTGGCGGTTGATGATGGTAGTTGTTGTGGAGGGCCTCGACGAAGGAGGCGAGTTCCGGTGTGCGAGATTCGGGTAGCGAGTAGGTGCAGTGGTAGATCGGCTCTTCAGCGGTCGGACTCGGCAGTCCCTCCGGACCGGAAGCAGGAGCAGAACCGGCCGCGTTGGAGGAAGGCAACGGCTTGATCGAGCTGATCCACCTCGCGACGAACGGTTTCACCTCGACCCGCGCCCTCTTGTTTAGAGCACCAGCGCCGCCTGCTCCTTCGTCTTCCCCGGCGGCCTCCCACTCGTCGCCTGCCGTGATCGACTTGTTCAACCTGGAGCGAGATCGCTTGTTGCCGGAATCGGCACCGGCGCCGGCAGATGGTTTCGGAGTCGGACTAGTCGACGAGGAAGAGGACGAGGCGCGACCGACTTGTTTGTTCAAGAGTCGGTTGATGGTCTCGGTTTTCTAGAGGCGACGGCCGTGAAGGGAAAAATCAGTATGATGGCCACCCTTCCCCAAAGGATAGGAGAGCAGAACCCCTTCGGAAAAGGGGTCCTGATTCCCCAGCGCAAGAGGAAAGAAACCACCAGAACTGACCTCGTCCTCGAGTTTCTTGTCGGCTTGAGATTTGCGTTTGCGAGACTTTTCGGCGCGCAGTTGAGCGATTTCGGCTTCGCTCCTCGCTGGCGGGGGCATCTTGGACACGTCTGTTGCGAATTTGACGGGGCGGAGTTTGGGGAAAAATCAGTTCCACAGTTTCTCTCTCGGTCGACGAGCAGCGATTCTCCAGAACAAGGAGAGAGCAGGAGAACGCACGGTTGGGCAGACTCATGAGTTCGAGGGCGTCGTCGCCTCCGAGTTCCTTTGCGCGCTGCCTGGCCGTCTTCCTGCCGCCGTACAAGTCACCGGTGCTGCCGCTCATCTCGCTCCCGTTCGAAGAGTACCCATCGCCGTCGAGGCCCACATCGCCGTCTTGGTCTTGGTCATCGTCGTCGTCGTCGTCGTCGTCGTCATCGTCGAGGAGGTGGTCCACCAACTCGTCGTCCTCTTCGGACGCGAGTTGGTCCGTGTCGGACGAGAAGGCCGAAGCGGACTGGGTCGCCGAGACCGAGGCGGAGCCGCGCGTACTGCGTTTCGGGGCGGAGACGCGTGCACTCGCTCGTGGTTTGCGTGCGGTGGTGGTGGTGGAGGTGGAGGAGGTGCGGCGACTCGAGGCGGCTGCGCGGGTGGGTTTCGAGGTGGACGCGGTTCGACCGTAGTCGCCGTCGTCGGTCAAGAG
This sequence comes from Rhodotorula mucilaginosa, assembly GCA_034406715.1. Taxonomy (NCBI): domain Eukaryota; kingdom Fungi; phylum Basidiomycota; class Microbotryomycetes; order Sporidiobolales; family Sporidiobolaceae; genus Rhodotorula; species Rhodotorula mucilaginosa. Next base: position 754,741 of record CP137873.1, read on the forward strand.
GTCCGATTCGTCGTCGTCGTCGTCCTCCGAGTCTGTGTGGCGGGTCCCTCTCGTCAACCGACGTTCGTCTATATGCGGGTCAGAGAAGGACTGACTGGCTCTGCCCTTTCCCTTCCCCTTGGCTGCGGCAGCCCTCTTGGGTCTCGTCGTCGTCGTCGTCGTCGTCGGTTGGGGCGGTGGAGTGCCGGCTGACCCCAGCTTGAACTTGATCTTGAGCCCTGCGAGCGGGTTGGCGGCCGAGTGAGAGGGGCGAGGAGGAGGCGGCGGAGGGCTGCTGCTCGACGCGAGCTGGTCTTCCTGGTCCGAGGGCGTCGGAGAGCGGATGCGAGGCGGCATCTCGACCTCTCTATACGGACTATACGGGCTACACGCGGGTTAAGTAGAGAGCGAGAGTCTCGAGTCGCAGCTCCACCTCGTTACGCGTTACGTTCGCTTCTCTCGTTCCGCGTCACACACACACACACACACGCTCAGCTAGAGGGAGAGTACAGTGTGCAGGCTAGTCCGCTACATCCGCCCCTGGTCCGGAGCACTCGAGAGGGCCGGCGCCATGCTGCTGCCCAGGACAAAGGCCAGCGTCGACCGCTTCCTCGTACGCAGACCGCCTCCAAGCAGCGGCAGCGGCAGCAATGGAACCGCCAGGCTAGGAGGCTATAGCTCCATCACCCCGCCGAGATCCCGACCGCCCTCGCGACCGCCCTCGTCGTCGTCGTCGTCGTCCCGCTCGAGACGACGCAGGTTCGCCTTCCTCGTCGTCGTCACGCTCGCAGCTGCAAGCGCCGCACTCTGCTTCACTCTCGTGAAATGGAACTCGGCAAAGCCTCCGCCGAGAAAGAAACTCGATTACAGGTGGTGGGAAATCGATCAACCCCCGCCAGGTCTGTCCCCGTCTCTCTCTCTCTCGTGTTGGCGCATGACAAAGCATACTCACCTCCGGACCACATCGCAGACGATCTCGCCGCCCTCTTGCCGAAACCCACAATCGAACCGCTGCAGCCTCGTCCAATACTCGCCGAAAGCAGCGACGGAAATTCCGATCCCAAACCCCTGGGGAAAGACCCCCGCCGCGATGGCCATACCTATGCCCAACTGCTCCGCCTCCCTTCGACCTTCACGACCGCCTCCCCTCCCGTCACCTGGACCGCCGTCGTCCACCTCGCCTCCGCCGCTTCCGCCTCGCGCGCCAACCTCGTCCCCCTCCTCTCGGCCCTGTCGTCCCAATCTCCCGCAAAACCCAACCGGATCGTGCTCCTCCTCCCGCGCACCATCCGACCTCCCTCGGAGGAGACGCTCGCACCCTTTGTCGGCGTCGGCGTCGGGCACGGCCACGACCAACAAGTCGGCGTGATCGCTTATAGTCACACGCGTGGTCAACCTCGCGCCGAACGCGATCGCGCCGCGTTGATGGCGCTCATCAATGCTGCCAGTACGGGCGAGATTGAGAGCGATTACTTGCTCTTTGTCGACGTCAACGATGGCGACGACGACGAATCCCGATCTCTCGCTCAATTATTGGCGTTTTCGGAAGCCGAGGTCGGGAGCGGCGGGAAGGCAAAGGCAGGAGGACCAAACTATGTCGGGACATTGTTGCACGCGAGTGGCACGAACGAGTACCGCGCCTCGCTCCTCTCGGCCGGCGGACTCGTCCTCGCTCCTGCGACTCGTCGTTCCGGAGCATCACCACGCAGGGACCGCTACGGCGTTTCCCCAGAACCGGAAGAAGAGTACCAGCAAGACAAGTGCCTGATTCCCCTCCGCGACGCGTCCTCGACAACAGCACGCATCTCGATCCCGACGACGCCGTTCCTCCTCCCCGTCTCTTGGCTCGTCCCGCGCGACCCGTCCGATCCGACCCACACTTCGATCGTGCAAGGGATCCCTCCCAGTTCGAGACTCGGAGAGCTCGGGATCGCAGGGACATTGGCGGCGGCGGTGTGGACGAAACATGCCATTCCGAGTTATGCGATGCCGTTGCTGGCTGCGGCGGGAGGATCAGGCGGTGGTGGTGATGATGGCGAGGTGCAAAAGGCGATGAAGGCTTTGTGTGAGCGGTTGAAGACCGCTCTGACGCGGCAGGCTAGCATCGGTGACGAGGACGAGGAGGAGCGGGCCGGATCGTTTGCGCGCAACCCGGCGACGGCGACGAGTGGGAACGTGCGCGGGTTGTTTGCCGAGCAGTCTGGCGCCGGAGAAGGATTGCGTCTCTCTCGCCTCAGTGGAGATCGCGCTCGCGGCGGGGGCGGCGGGGACGTCGATTCGACCGCGGGGCCGGTCTTCTCGCTGCTCGAGCGTGCAGAAGAGATCAAGAGCGACTTGCTCCAGACCGGGACGGCTGTCATCCTCGTCAGTGGCGAGGAGGAACTCGCCGCGGTGCGGAAATTGGCGTGCCGCTTTGCGGCGCAAGGGGTCGGAGGACGACGAGATGTTCCTCCCGGGATGGGTATGGAGGAGGCTGAGGAAGAGGACGACGACACGATTGACCAGTCGAGGAGTCGACGACCTCGGGTTCGGCGCGATCTGAAAGTGGTCGTCGCCGATCTGGACCTCGCCACCACGTCGTCGTCCTCCGACTCGACTCACCAAACCGACGACGAGTCCCAAACCGCCGCCTGCCACCTCGACCTGACCCCCTTGCGAGGCGGTTCCCTCACCTCCGGCACCGACGGCGCCTCCATCTCCGTCCCCCTCCTCGACCTCCTCGAGTCGCTAAACCCCCCTCCGGCGTTCATCCTCTACTTGACCGACTCGCCGCGCGCGCGAGAGTTTGAGGAAGTCCTCCGGTGGTCGGGGGGTTACTTTGGGCCCAAGCAAGGGCAGGAGCGGTTGAGTCGGGTCAGGGCGGAGAGGACTATGTTGAGAGGTGGAGCGGGCGGGAACAAGATTAGGCCGACGGTGGTGGGAATGGCGAGGGAGGAAGCGAAGCGAGCGGAGTGGATCGGCGCTTTGAGCCTCGAGGCACTCAGGCGTGAGTTCCCTTTGATGGGGATTTTTCTGGTCTCGTACTGCGGGAAAGACTGAAAAAATGCTGACGTGGGATTCTCCTGTTAGACTTTCACACTCCTCGTATCGACATCTCTGTCGTGACTAACGACCGACCTATCTCGCTTCACCGACTTCTCACGTCGCTCCGCACCGCGCACTATTTCGGCGACGATGTCTCTCTCGCGATCAACCTCGAGCAGACGGCCGATCGCCTCACCCATCGCCTCGTCGACGACCTCAACTGGCCCCACGGGTCTCTTTCCGTCCGGCACCGGATCCTCCTCGGCGGCTTGATGCCCGCGATCGTTGAATCTTGGTACCCAACCTCGAACGACACGTACGGCGTCTTGCTCGAGGACGACGTCGAAGTCTCGCCCCTCTTTTACGGCTGGCTCAAGTTCGCCATCTTGCACTACCGCTACACCCTCGCCGGTCGGAAAGCCTCACCTCGCCTGTTTGGGGTCTCGCTTTACCAGCAAAAGAACATCGAGCTGCGACCGGAAGGTCGTCAACCGTTCGACGCGCACGCCCTCTTCCGCGACTTGTCCCTCCCGCCCACGACCCCGTACTTGTCGCAAATCCCGTGCTCGTGGGGCGCGGCCTATTTCCCCGAGCAGTGGCGCGAGTTCCATACGTATCTCGCCCTCCGCCTCTCCGAGCTGGCCTTGTCGGTATCGGACCCGATCGTGCCCGAAATCCGCTCGAATCGCTGGCCGAGGAGTTGGAAAAAATACTTCATCGAGCTGGTCTACCTCCGCGGGTACACCATGCTGTATCCCAACTACCCGGGCTTCGAGTCCCTCTCGACGAACCACCTCGAAATCGGCACGCATGTACATACCGCCGTCGAGATGAAGAAGAAGGCGCTCTTCGAAGTCCCGTTGTTGCCCCGCAGCGCCTCCCTCGTCGACAGTTTGCCCGGCCCGCCCGGCCTCGAGACCCTGCCTGCATGGGAGTCCTTGCCCATCATCGACCTGTGGGGATCGCTCGCGTCGGCCGAGGAGCTCCTCGAGCGCGGCTGGCAGACAACGCGCATGATCGGCTCGTGCGGCAGTGCGCAGCTTCCGAGTCTCGAGCCGCAGCATCTGGCACATCCGCGCTACGACGCGCACGAACTACTCTGTCGACGCGTCTGGGATCGCGAGAATGAAGGGCGCCTCGTCGACGCGCAGCCGTTACGGAGCACAAGCACCGCCGACGACGAGGAGGACGACGACGTCCTTCCGCATCGCCGACAGTTCGGCGCCGCCGCCGCACATCCCGAAGAAGACGGAACCCTCACGAACAATGCCGACGTGAGCGATGACGATCCACCGCGCGTGGCCGGCCGCCGCACGGTGGAGCTCGCGGATTCGGTCGGGGCTGATGCCGGTCACGACGACGACGAGGAAGTGCCCACCGTCGCGAGACTGGACAATCTGCCGACCGAGATCCGGTACGACGACGACGATACTTCGGTGCCGCAACCTCTTGCCCCTCCGGCCGCGTACGCCGAGTAAGCCCGAAGACCTGCTACCCCATTGACACTTTCTCTCCTTGCATTCGTTCCTCGCATCTGCATTATGGAACCACACTCTTGTTGTTTCCATCATACCTTTCGTACCTGTATACCCTACATCATTCTAGTCGTTACACACCGCAATCTTTTGTTCTTGGCTTCTACATGAACGCGACTCGCAAGTGCATGCCGGCGAAAGCGGCCAGCCTCCATAATACAACGAGAGCCGCGAGGATGCCGCAATATTTGCCTACGCGGGGGTAACAACATGGTCCGGAGGTCAGATAAACTCCATCTGAATGTCGAAAATATAGTGAGCGAGACGCACCTGTGTCGCCGTGAGGCAATCCGAAAGTGTCGAGCACTTGTTCCCCCGTCGTATATATACACTGACCAGTTGAAGATCAATGTTAGGTGTGTAGGTGCAAAGCTAGAGGATGCCAGTGATAGCTTGGATGACGAGACATACTGCGCCGTTGGCGATTTCCGCCTCTGTGCATTGGAACTTCAAGCCCATCATCTCGTTGATCATGGTCAAAGCCGCCTGCGGCCGCATGGGCGAGATCTTTGCGCACGGAGAGTCAGCACCCCGTTGAGCTGCTGCACTAGCTCGAGTTGAAACGCACCCAGCCGATCACGACGAGGAAGTATGGGAGCGTGACCGACACGATCCCGTTCAGCTGTGCGAGAAGGGTGAGAGCGGCGCTGACGAGCGAGGTCGTGAGGCCGCCGTTCCTCGTAAAGGCGGAGAAGACGATCTATAGAGCGAGGGTTGTGAGTACTGATCCCATGAAACAGATAACCCGGCGAAGCATTCACTCCGATCGATTCGCCCGTCGATATCAGAGCGAACGAGCTGAACCAGAACTCGATGAACTTGGTTCCCCGCCACTGCATGTTCATTCCGAATACAAAGACAACAGAGACTGCGCGGTGCAAGCGTCAGTGCGTTCCTCGCGGATGTAAGCTCAAGACACACGTACAGAGGAAAGAGCTGAGGATCGAGGTGATGGTCTCTTGGATAGTGTACACGCTCAAGAACGTCGTCGCACCGTAGCGCGCGCTACTTTTCCATTCTGTACTCCTCAAAGCGTCAGTACATCCGCGGATTGCCTCGGGCGATTTCACCAAGCGCACCGTGATGAAAGAGATTTTTCTCGCTCGGAAAGATGGCGATGCAGGCGAGCATGCCAACAAACGGCAACGCGGTAGTTTCCTGTAGGTGCAAAGGGTGAACAAGCGAATCAAGGTAAATCCCTCTTGATCAACGGTACCCACCTGCAGCAGACCGATGCGATCTTGTGAGCTCGAAGGGCCATAGCCGAGTCGCTGCAGTTCAGAATATCGTCAGAGATGAGCTTCTCGGTAGCACATAGAAATCGCGCACAGCGAAATAGATCCAAAACAGGCATGCCATCAAAGGCGGATTTGAGAGTCGAGCGATGAAAACATCGGGCTGTCGGCGAAGATTTCTGGAACCCAGAAACAGTCAGTATGCCGTCCTCCCGACTGCTTTCTCCGGAATGAAGAAGAGCAAGCGCACTTGAAGCTCCTCGCAAGGACGACCGGAAAAGCGCGGGTGAACGGTGTTTTCCGCAGCTTGGCAGAGAGATTCTGGCCGGCGGCGGGCCTTGCGAGAGGCGCAGTCTCGTCCTTGTCCTTGATTCCCTTCTGCTTCTTCCAAGCTGCGACGAGGTGATCGATGCTGGCCTTTGATGCCGCCTCCTCCTCGACCGAATGGTAATCGACGGAAACAGCGTCGATGACGAAATCGGCGGGACTGAGTGGAAGAAAGAGGTCAGATCGATTACAGGAAAGGTAGAGGAGGACGAGCACGTACTTGAAATGCGGAGGACACTCTTTTCCCACTTTAGCGAAGAACGGAAGAATTGCGTTCGCCGGACCCGAGTAGGCCGTTCGACCCCCTTTGACGAGCAGCAGGGCGTTATCGAACATCTGCCAGATATCGGAGCGCGGTTGATGAATCGAGACAACGATCGTGCGGCCGTCCGACGCAAGGTCGCGCAGTGTCTGCATGACGTTCTGCGCCGTGAAAGCGTCGAGTCCTGGGTTCGGAGGCCGATCAGTCTCTTGTGTCATCGAAGCTTCGAAGTCGATGCTCACCCGAGGTTGGCTCGTCCGCATAGAGTACAGCGGGATCCGAGAGTAGCTGTACGGCCAAAGAAAGACGTCGCTTCTCTCCGCCGGAAATGCCCTTCACGAGCGGGCCGCCGACCAAGGTATCCGCGCACGTCGACAAGCCGAGCAGCAGCAGAACCTCCTCGGCGCGCTCATCGCATTCTCGTTTGCTGCGGTCTTTGAGACGAAGGCGGGCTGCGTAGCGCACAGTCTCGCGGACCGTTAATGCCGGAAGGTGATGCGAGTCCTCCTGCAGTGGTCCGTCCCGTGAGCAAAGAACCGTGCATTGTAGACTTTCGAGACGTGCTCACCTGTTCCACGAATGCGACCAACGAAGCGAGGGAAGAGTCGAACTCTTGCCCATTGAGCGTGATGGAGCCACTCGAGCTGAAAGCAGAAGTCGCGCCGGAGGAAAGACGGCCAGCAAGCATCTGCAAAAGGGACGACTTGCCGGCCTATTGATTCACCTTGCGTCAGTATGTAGGCGCTTTGGCGAACGGCGAGTTACCGGAAGGACGTACCCCTGAGGGTCCCATGATTACGCTGACTTGTCCGGCCGGGAACTGCGCGGAAACGTCTTCGAGGATGACCTTGGAAGCAGACTTGCCTCGCGCGAGCAGCGAGCGGCGCGAAACGGAGAGCTGGAGATTCTCGACGACGACATTGATCGGCCGTCTCGACGGCTTGCGATCCAACATCGACGCCTGGTCACTCTCCTGTTGAGCCAAGTCCTTGTCCGGATCGTCTTGCTTCGCCTTGACCTGCGTCGCATGCTTGACTCCGCCCGGGTGGTAAGTGGCGAGTATGATGAACGCCAAGGTGTAAGTGACAAGGATGAATCCGAGCAAGCCGAGGGGGTACACGTAGACCGGCGTGGCGAGGTTGAACCGCATTCCTCGTAGGACGTTCTCGCCGATACACTGGTTCCGAGCCGCGCCTTCGATACCTTGACAAGCGAAAGTTCTGTGGGAGCAGCAGCTTTGTCAGCGCAGACGTTCCCCGTCTCCTCAAAAAGGTATCGGAGACTTGCCGTCCGTCGAATTGGAGTCGGGCTTGCCAGTGGAAGCCGTAAAAGTACGGGGAAAGCCACCGAGTCCAGGCGATCCAGCCGTAGATATGCGTAATAAGGTATCCGCTCGAGAGGAGAATAGGGATGCTGAGACCTGCATACTGAAGGCGTGTGAGCAAGGCTCGTTTCGAGCGTTGGAAAAGGGGACGAATGCCACTGACCGTTCGCCAAGAGCGAAGCCTGCGCAAAGGATCTGTTCACCGCCGAGCACAGTAGCGCGAGCGACCACGCGGCCTGCTGCTGCATGATGCATCCCGCAATGAACGAGAACAGGTTCTTCGCGAGATTATCGCGACGCCAGCCGGTCATGAAATAGACGATTATCGCATAGATAGTCGGGATGACGGCGTTCATCGGCAAGTAGGAGAGGATCGTCGAAGCGACCCAAGGAAGCGTCTTGTACATGTTGTCTTCGCGCTCGCGATCGAAGACGACGAGCTCTTCGCACAAGATGAAGACGGCGAGGATGATGGAGAGGTAGAAGTAACCGGGTTGGCAGAAGAACGTCACGGTCTTGAAGGACTGAATTCCAGCCGGCGTGGAGGGCGGGTTGAGGAAGGCGAGGCCCATCACGAGACCGATTCTGCGAAAGAAACAGGTCAGGACCGAAGCGCAAGTTGGCGAAAGATGCTTCCTACGCACATGACCGACTGTAGCGTGAACCCGACGAGTTGGCCATAGTTGCGGAACACGTTCCTCAGCCCTCGGTGCGTCAAGATCGCGGTTTGCCGGAGCAAATTGGCTCGTCCGAGTTCTGCACCCTCGTCGCTAGTTGTTTCTGGCGAGCCTCCGTCGGTCGCTGTTGCGCGATGCTGACCCCAGTGATTCTTTTCGACGTCGCCTTCTTGCGACCCTTTCGCGCTCAGACTGAGTCGACCTGGCGGACCCGAAGCCATCGCAGCCTCCTTCTCCCGCCACGAGACGACGAGCTGGCCGACCCTTTCCTTCGACTCGAGCTCGGCTACCGACGACCGGTTGTCGATGCTGCTGATGTCGATGACAAAGTCGAGCGGATTCGACTCGGCCGGTGCATCGTACCCCTGCGCGGCGAAGTAGGGCAGGATCTCGGCGGCGACGCCTCGGTAGATCACATTGCCGCGCGAGAGGAGCAAGAGTTGGTCGAACTACGTGAGAGACAGCTTCAGGTTGGGGTAGCCCGGTGGACGTCGAGATTGAAAACAAGGGGCGCACCAGAGGGAAAGCATCGGATCGAGGCCCGTGTAGGGTGACGATGACCGTACGGCCTCGCTGCGCCAGCTTCTTGAGAGTTTCAAGGATCTGGAATGCCGTGAAACTGTCGAGACCGGTCGTCGGCTCGTCCAGAACCAAAACGCTGGGCATTTGCACCAGGGTGCACCCGATGGATAATCGACGTTTTTCGCCGCCCGAAATGCCCTTCCGGAACGGCCCACCGACGACGACATCCGCAGCGTCGGCGAGTCCGAGTTCGAACATGGTCTGCTCCACGATCGCGTTTCGAGTGGCTGCCGGAACCGTTTTGGGTAGCCGGAGAGCGGCCGCGAAATTGAGCGTCTCGCGGACGGTAAGGAAGGGTAGCAAGAAGTCATCCTGCCTCACGTAACCGATGAATTTCTTCGCATCCTTCGGTCGGAGAGGGTTGGCGGTGGCGTGAGCAGTCGGTGATGGACGCTCGGTGCCATCGACGGTTGTTTGCTGCGAATCGTTTCCGGCAGCGACGACGTCAATCGATCCCGATGACATCTCGAGGCCTCCTGAGCGACCGGCGATGGCATTCAGCAGCGTTGCTGTAGGAGATTGCGGTGTCAGTCAGCCGTGATCTCAAAGAGTCCCGCCGGCAAGCTATGACGATCAACCCACTCTTGCCGCTGCCTGAGCCACCGATACTGCGCCGGGTAACTCGAATCAGCGTCTCTTGAGTCTGTGGACTCGTCCCTTGAACAAGCGAGGCTTACATAGCGAGCATCTGCCCTGGCTTGACCTCGAGGTTGACATTTCGGACCAAGTCCTTGGGCTCGAGTTGCTTGCCCTTCTGGAGGCGGCGTTGTACGAAGCGAGGTATGGTAATCGGGACGGCAAGCGGTATCGACCACTGAGGTACCGGTGCCGCTATAGTCGCATCCGAGACTCGAACGGCGACGGGGGCGATCGAGCGATGAGCGAGAGCAGCTGGCGGCGCTGATGAAGCACTGTCCATAGTCCCGGCGGACTGGGCGTCCCTCATCCGCTAGCAATTGAAATCAAGCGGCCTTGTATGTACTGTACAGCGTAGAGAGAAGAAAGTGGAGAGCGAGAAGCAACAGCATCGCCTGATCGGAGTTCGCTTCCGACGGCGCAACCGAGAAAAGCCGGCTTTTTCTCGGACTTGGAACCGCATTGCGAACGTTAGTGTGCTACGCATCAATGACCTGTTGGTCGCTGACGCATAGTGAGGCCTTAGATCGAGAGATTCCCGGCGCGCAAAGCTCCGCCCAACTCGGCAACTCCAAGCGACGAGGAAGAGATACGTATAAATCTGGCCTTGATTTCCTCTTTGACAGAGCCTGTACCATGCTCGCCCTAAGCGGCCGCAGGCTGGTTCCTACGGAAGACGGCGTTGAACGCCCGCTTCTTGTACCCGCCACCCTTGGCAGCCTTTTGTGCCATGTCGCGCTCAACTTCCTCCTCGAGCTCCTCAGCGTCGAGTTGCCCGCCGATCGCGTACTGTGCCGGTAATAAAAGGAAAACAGTCAGTCGTAGATCCTTGTGTGAGGGATGCTAGGAGCCACTGCCTCACCCAAACGACGGAGAGCATGCCGAGGACTGCCGTGATGACGCAGCCGGCAAGGGCACCCTTGGCCTTCGGAGTCCTGTGAACGTCGCCGGAGCAGTAAGCACATGCTCGCAGTACATCGCAGATACCCATGCGGACTAAAGTACGCCCGTCGATCGGAGCGTTGAAGCTGAAATCCGGGCGAGCGGGAAGGAGGAAAAAAAGGGAACCGAATTTTCGAAAAGCTTACCATCCGAGGATGTGCTCCTGGTCCTGCGGACCCTTAGGCGCATTGCCGAGATCGGTCACTGACATCTTGCCGCCCGCGTTGCCGGTGGCGGAGATGCCGAGGGCCTGGCACTGGTCCTTGATCGCTTGCGGCAAGGTGAGGGTTTGTTGCGCGCCCGGAATGTCGGACATGAAGACGACTGCGAGACCCGACTCCATGTGCCTGTGAGCGAGCGAGGGAACCATTAGCTTTGCGCCGCCATCCGCGAAGCAGGGCGGCTCTAGCTCACCATTGAACTGAATCGGACGAAAGCAGACGGGGACACGAGTCAGCAAGACCGGATGACCACTCGATTCAATGAACAAACAGCGTACTGTGGCAATGGCTGAGAAAGGCAAGACGAGAAGCGAGTCAGCCCATCGGTTGTTGGACGACAAGGAGCACCGCGACTCACAAGATCCAGGCTCCGGGGTTGTCCGCCACCCACTGGAGGTTGACAGCGCCACCGGCCGGCACGACAATCGTATCACGCCTCATCGGGTTCGTCGCGTTGAACCAGTGCGGCGGATTGAGGAGCGGATCGGACGAAGTGACATCGCTCGCGCCTGTGCAAGGGGGTTCAAAATCGCCTCACAATCAGATCTCGACGACTTTCCCACTCAAAGAGACGAAGACGCACGACGAGTAATCTGGAAGGTGTGTCCGTGCAAGTGGAACGGGTGTGCGTTCGCTGGAAAAGACAACAGGAAGCTCAACCTCGGAACGTTTCTCGAACCGCTCGTCACTCAGGTCATCCTCACCGTCAAAGTTGATCAGCAACAAGTTGACGACGTCAAACTTGTCGAGGATCTTTGCGGCAGTCTGAGGGCCGTACACTGCCGGGTTGAGCGAGTCGTTGCCCATCGACAGCATGGTCATGAGCGACGGCGTCTCGGGCGGGACAAAGGTGATGTTGTCGAGCATCGAGGCGCGGTTGACGCCGTTGTCGTAAGCTGTCGGCGCACGGGAGCTTCAGTGGCATGACGAGGGCAAGTCTCGACGCGTGCTGGAGCGGACTGACCATCAAAGTAGACGTCGAGCTCGACGTCGGTGTTCGGGACGAGCTGCGGCTGGACGACGATCGGAACCATGTTGAAGTCGTCCATGATTTCGTCGAGGGTGTCGCGAGACTCTGCCGGGGCCATAGGGTTCCCGCTGCCGTACGAGATGGAAGCAGTGTAGTCTGCGAAGGTTAAAGCGCAACGGGGAGCGAGGGGTTAAATACCCGTCGTTGTTCGTGTTTTACAGGATGACTTACTGAGCTGCAAATCCTCCGGAACGGTGTCGAACATCATCGAGTCAAAGTTGGCGTGCATGTAGAAGTTTTCGGACGTGTCGTTGCGGGCGGTGACGAGGACAGAGTATCGCTGAGCGACCGAGAGAGTCAAGTGATCGACCGGGAACTCTTCGATGTCGATCTGATGTAGCAGGTTCAGACTATCAGCTGTCAAGAAGTCCGCGGCGGGAGAAAGCAGTGACACGCACGCCGTCCACCTCGATGATGCGCATGTCGTGCCCATCGATCCAGAAAAAGGTCATCGCAAAGATGCCGGCGCTGCGCAATCCTTCCGTCAGCCCATCTGGCGTCTTGGCAGCACTGTGAAGTCTATCAACTCACTTGACGACGCGCAGGCGGTAAGTCTTGCCGGCTTCGAACGGGAGAGCCAGGTTGTCGTTGAACTGGACCTCGTCCCCCGACGACAAGTACGACCCGTTGTGCGACGCATAGATGAGGAGCGAGTCTGACGAGTTGCTCTGGATTTCAGTGCTTTGCTCCCCGTGCCGAGCCAACTCAGTTGGGCGAAGTTAACTGCGAAGGGCGACTCACCCGGGATGGGTTCGGCGCCGGTCGGGTTGTACTTGTTCATGAACTATGGGACAAGGGAGTTGAATGCATTAGCGTCAGTATTACGGAGATCGCAGAGTCGGACGGCGGCGCACCTTGTTGTTCAATTTGGTTGCCCGCTCGTGATACCAGTCGGACAGAACAATCGTGAATTCATCGTCGTACGCGTGAGCCTCCTGCTCGGCGTGGATGACCAGGGGTGCTCGCATGCCATCCTGATAATCGATGCCGGTGTGCGAGTGGTACCTGCCTCGTCAAGGGCGTCAGGGCGATCGTGCCCTATCATGTCCTGCGCGCCGATGTGGCTGGAGCAGCAGAAACGCACCAATACGTGCCGTGTTGGAGGTCGACCGGGACCTCGTAAGTCAGGGATTCACCTGCAAAGTCGATCGTGATCAGTTCAGGACTCCGTCAGCCTGTCCTGTGGCCTTTCTCTCGTTCGGGGCGTACCGCTCGGGATGCCACACTGCGTGATCGACGGTGCGCCATCGTAGTATGCAGAGCCGTTGAAGAAGATTCCCTATGGCGGCGCAAAGGGATTAGCGACCGTCTCAATACTTGAACGTGCTGCTCTCGGCTCACATGGTGGTGGATCGACGTCGGGTGGTCGAGGCTGTTGAGCGCGTGAACGCGGACGGTGTCGTTTGCTCTGACCTCGAGCGGCGGAGGACTGAATCGACGTGCGCATATACGATCAGCGATTCGCTCTTATCAGATTAGAAAACGTCCGAAGGTGGAGATGAGGAGCCCGCTCGCTACCCACGGCCAAGTTCCGTTCGTTCCGACGGTGAACGGCTTGTCTACGCCGTCGGGGCTGGCGGTCGTGTAGCTGATATTGAGCCTGCAATAGCGTTCACGCTGTTAGTAAGCACCTGCAGGCGCTGATGACCGAAGCGAGAGACGGCTCCGGACCGGCGCCAAGATGGAGACCCAAGATGGAGGAGACGGACCAGCGCTCGACCAAGGCGGCGTCGCTTGGCACGGCCAATGACAAGGCTGCCGCTGCGACGAGAATAGACCGCATCTTTGTCGCTCTCGCGCGTACACCAGAGGCAGAGTCGAGCTCGGAGAAGCTCCCTCTCAACACCGATAATCTGATCAGATCCAGACAGGACGGAAAAACTTGCGCTCGATCACTCTCTCGCATGGCCGCCACCGAGATCAAGTCCCGAGCGCAGATGCCGCCCGCGCGGTGGCATGTGTACATATTCGTCCCGGGGGATCCCGCAGGCAGAAATTTAGCATCCATCCGCTGCAGCATATGTATGGACTTTGCGGAGCGACCATCGATCGAAGCGCTCCAAAAAGCGCCGAGTTCTCGAAAACCGCGCGTGCTCGAGCAGACGCGGTGCGCGCGAGAAAGGTCATGCAGGAAGGTAAGCTACAGACAGTCGTACGTGCGCTCAGTACGTTTTTGCAAGCACTTCTTTCGTCCACCGGCTCGAGTCGAAGCGGTCCTTGAACACCTCGAAGCAGCCGACCAGCTCCTTCAGCTCGGCCTCTTGTCGATCCTCGACGTTTCCCGACGGCGGCAGCGTTCCCGTGCGCTCGGCCCACGCTTCAAGGAAGGCCTCGACGAGTGCGGTACCCTCGGCAATGTCTTGCGGCGGCAACGCAGCGGCGACGGCTGCGTCCCCTTCCGCTTCGGCCGATTCAGCTGTAGTGAGACAAGCGAGGCGCGGTTAATCGCAACATCGGCCACAGTCCCCGCAGACCTGAGAATAAGGCTTACGATGTTCGTCAAAGTCTTCGAGATCGTCAGCTTTCCGTTTGGCGAGCTGGACAGGGAGCCAAAGTGTCAGCATGCCACACTGAGAGGGCAGCTGCGGACGACAGATCTCACCTTGACCACCTCGTCCGGAAAGTTGGCCAGTTGAGCGACGTGGATACCGAACGATTGATCGCAAATGCCGGGCAGGACTTTGTACAGCAGGGTGATGTCCTTGCCCGTCAGCGTGTCCGGATTCGACTCGACGTGCGCAACGACGTGGAGGTTCTTGACGTGCGGAACTTGCTGCGCCAGCGCCGTCAGTTCGTGGAAATGCGTCGCGAAGAGGACTGAGGCTCGAGTGATCGTCGAAAGGTGTCTGCAAGGGGCGGGACTCCCGATTAGCACGTAGTCGAATTCGCAGCTCCACGAACGAGAAACGCGTACTCGGAGATGGCCCACGCCAGTCCGAAGCCGTCGTAGGTCGAGGTACCGCGACCGAGTTCGTCGATAATGACGAGACTATCCCGCGTCGCTTGCCTCAGGATCGCGCTCGTTTCGAGCATCTCGGCCATGAAGGTCGAGACACCCTTGAGCTGCGAGTCGCCGGCGCCGACACGACACAGGACCGAGTCGAAGATCGGGAGCTCGGCGCTGGTGCACGGGACAAAGGCGCCGATCTGCGCGAGGAGCGCGATGCAGGCGGTCTGACGGATGAAGACCGACTTGCCGCCCGCGTTCGGGCCGGTGATGATGCAGAATTCGCTGACATCTGCAGCCGAAACGAGTCAGGATACTCGGTAAGGTTGTCGCTGCTAGTCAAAGAGGATGAGGCGCACCGCGTTCCAAGCTGCAGTCGTTGGCGATGAAACTGATCCCCTCCTGCACTTCGAGACAAGGGTGCCGTGCCTCCTCCAAACGCAGACTCCCGGCGCCCTTCTCGAAGACTGTCGGCTTGATGTACGCTATCGGCGCGGCCACTGCAGAGGCAGCCAGGCTGCGTGGTATGCAAGGACTTGGTTAGCGTCAGGCGCTCCGGGCTGGCGGCAGGTTTCCTTCTCACCTTGCGATCACGTCGATGTCTGCGACGACGGTGTTGAGGGTCTCGAGGACTTCGCAGTACGAGGCTGCAGGCACACAACCGAGTCAGGAATGTCCGATACAGTCCTCGAACAAAGCTTTTTGCACCCACCCGCGATCGTGATGACCTCTTTGACGAGCGTGCTCTGCTTCTTGTCGTACTCCTTCTTGAGCACAATCTTCTCCTCGTTCAGCGCCTTGAGCGTCTTGGTCGTGAAGTACATGCCGTTCGTCTGATTTCGCAGTTCAATGTAGCCTTTCTTGCCCTTGATGGCCGAGGCTTCCTGCTCGGCGCGGCAGGGGGAGATCAGCACACTGGGCCTCATTAACGGATGCGGGACATGCGTACCTTGCGCGTTAACCGGAAGCAGTGGCCATACATCGAGTGAACCTCAAAGTGCAGGACCTTCCCCTCTGGGTCCATCCCGAGGTCATTCGCAACGCTGAGATGCTCGTCGTTCAAACCGTCTCGCACTTCTTCGAGCTTGTCCCGCGTCTCGCGCAACCCGTCGTCAAAGTCGGCCTTGATGACAAACTCGTGCCGAGAGAGCTCGGAAAGGTCGATCGTGGTCTCGACCATTTCTTGATACGGCGCGAGGTTGCTTTCAAAGTCCTGCGAGGTCGCTGCATGCGTGAGCACTGCAAACCGCGATCGATCCGGAAACGTTCCAACTGCTCACTCACCCGCAACTTCGCAAGCCACAACTCCTCCACAAGCTCCTTCCACCGCTTCTCCCGCTTCACCTCGCGCTCGCGCTCCTGCGCCTCCGTCCCATCTTGCATCTCTTCGTCCTCTTCGTCAGCAGTGACACCGCTCTCGAGGCACGTGACGAGACCGGGCAGCAGGAGGACCGCTTGGTACACGCGGACGACGTCCTCGAGCGAGGCTGCACCCTTCTGGAAGCGCTTCGAGATGCGGTGAAAGTCGGGCATCGACTTGAGGAAGTCGTCCTGCAGGCATGCAGCAGCAGCTTCAGTCACAGAAAATAGACTTGCGTCACCTTTTGATGTCAAGCGCACCGTGATGGCCTGCCGGAATTCTTGCGACTCGACGAGACACTCGACGAGGTCCTGCCTTTGACCTGCAAAGTTCATTAGGAGATCAGCACACGGCTCAAGTTCTTTCTCCGCACGGGTCATCGCTCGCTTTCGGCTCCGGAATGGCCCGTCGGACCTCCAGCAGTGGGCGGGCAACTCACGGATGACATGCCGGTTCACCAAAGGCTGTTTCAGCCACATGGCGAGCAACCGCGTGCCCTGCGCCGTCTTGCATCGATTCAAGAGTCCAAAGACGGACATGGTCTTGGCCGAACCCCCGAGACCCGTCGGATCCGGCATGACTGTCATCAAGGGCGCTGATCAGCACGGGCTGGGTCTCGGCTTGAACTTCGCACGCGATAGGAAACTCACGATTCAGCGCCCTGAGAGCGCTAGCATCAAGTCGCATGTACATGCTCAGGTCGTGCGTCTTCAAGGCATACACACCAAAGTTGGAAGGATCCGAGAGCAGGTTCAGGTACGAGATAAGGGCCGCGACCGAAGCCATGGCGACCTTGTTGTCGAACTCGGCTGCGACGAGGAACAGCGTGCTGGATTCAACATCTGACGTGGACGATGCAGGGGGAACGTGCAGCGCAAGAGAACCGCCACTTGGGGTACTCACGTCTCGTCGAGGCTTGCAACGAGCCTCGGAGCAGGCGATTCAAGTCCTGCTCGACCGAGCTGCTCGCGAATTCGCCTGGACGTGGGTCCGGTAATATCAGCAATCATATACAAGTGCGTTGAGACTGCTCCGAAGGGTGGACCGCGGTTCCAACGGCGCTTCGAGGAACGCTTCCAACCCAACGTGGACGGCAGTTGGCACGCGCAGGACTCACTCTTCTTGCGCTCGGTGATGACGATCCCGCACCGCTCCATGAGGCTCTTGATCTTGCCGAGATCGTATTCGAGTGCTTTGTCCTGATCGACGACGAGACACTCCTTTGCGCCGAGCTGGATGAGGAGAGCCTGCTCGTATCATAGTTGATCGGTTAGTGCGCGACATCTGGAGGAGATGTACCCGTGCAATGCGTCGTTCTCCCGCAAGTAGAGTTACGCAAGGTGGCGGTACCGGGGGAAGGCGAGCTCACCTCGGTATTGGAAAACAGCTCGTTGTCGACGAATTCGCTGACGCCCATCTCCTGCATGCTCGTGTCTGCAAACGCGACCCCAACAGTCTTGACATTGTCCTTGACCTGCAGTTTGAGCGCGACGATGACGGGCGCCGCGAGCAAGTCCGTGTTGGTGAACAGGAGGTTCTCGACGGCGGTCAAGTTCCCGGGCGACGCGCTCTTGGCCAGAGTCCATTTCGTCGTTCCGCGTCCGACTCCGCCACCTTCGGGTTGCCAAATCTCGACTCGGAGCTGCTTCGTCGTGAGCGCGTCGCGGAGGAAGGCCTGCGCGACTGCGTGCGAGAGAACGACCGAAGGGAGACCATCCGGTTCGGTTGCGGTGGGCGATCCGAGGTACTTGAGGACGGTCTGCGTCTTGAAGTGGTTGTTGGCGACGTAGTAGGCGTCCTTGCCGTAAGCGCAGTAGAAGTCTGAGCGGTCAAACAGCCGGACTGTCCCCTCCGCTGCCTGTCGTCGCCAACAAAATCGGGTTGGAAGGTCGGATCAGCTGTTCCGTCTTCTCTACGCGCGCTCATCCACCTAGCAGAGGTTCGCTCAAGTCGCCCTAGTGCCTGTGGCGGCGCGGAAACGCGTTTGACACGTCGCCACACGACCCTTCATAAAATTTGGGCGAGCGAGCAAGAGAGACGGACTGACCGGAGCGAGTTTACGGATGGCCGAGCAGGCGCGGTTCTCGTCCGCGACGTCCTTGTCGTCCTTCTCTTTGCCCTTGCCCTTGTCGGCGGCCTTCTTGGTCGGGTATTGCGGGTTCACCATGTCGCCCGTTTCGCAAGGTGGGGTCGACTCGAGCCGAGAGAGCAAGTCGATGCAGCCGGCGGCGAGACGCGTTCGCAAGCCAGTCGAGGGATACGATTCGTTCCCTTGCTATGCTCTCAAGCTCCGAGCAACTTCTAGCTGACGAGGCGCAGGTGAGCGGTTGAGAGCGAACCGCTTCTCTGGACGCGACCTCTCACTCGCCGCCACTGGATCCGCACTATAGCTCGAGCGCTTTCGTGCGAGGCCTCTCATTCCAAAGCTAGTCACGATCGCTATATAGAGCGCTCCCTCGGCAGGACGCCCATGCGCCTGCTTGCTCACGACCATCTCTCATCATCTTCGACGCTGCCTTGAACGCGAACCGTCTCGCTGGGCTATAGCTCGCACTCACAATGCTCTCTGAACATTCCTGGAGATCGTTCGCCGTGCAAGATCGCTGGCGGTTGTGATACGAGGAGGCCGGCGAGTCACGGTGTCGAACAGTCGGACACGCCGTCGTCGTGCGGACCTCGGAGCTGCCTCTCCAACGTGGGCTAGCTCCCGCTTCGAATCGCCAACGAGCGATTATCCCCTTTTCTTGCTAGCTGCAGGAGTCTACGGTAGACGAGTCCGAGAGGACACGAGCTTGAGCCTGACGTTCTCGTCCAGACACAGGCTTGCTATTCGCGCGCCCGTGTCCGGCTCACGTGTTGAGACGTCCACACTACGCCTACCGACACCTGCTTGTACTTTCGCAGCCTTTCGAGTGCGCAGGGCCGATGCGGACGCACGACCGAGTCGCTGAATTTCGTTTCAGCTAGGTTTTCCTCTTGTTGTTCTACAGAACCAAATTGCGGGACGACCTGCCACGGGTTCGACCATCACTCGCATTGCTATGCTACGGTCGGCGGCTTCCTCCGCTCAGTGACCCGGACTTGGACGTCCCGTGCAAGGCGAGGCTGCTCGAGGAGACGATCATGCCCGAACTTCTGAAATTTTCGGCCGGAGTGTAACATGTTTATTTAATTTTGTCACGACGTAGTGATTAAGATGGTATGGGCTTCACTAGCATGATATAGCGTTGACCACGGCGTCAGCAAGAGATGGGTAAATGGCCCCCTGTTTCCCGGTTCTTCATCGCCGTTCGGCGGGCAATGACCTTGGCGTTTACACGCGACTGCCTATAGTGCCCTGCCTGACGACGTGCCCAAGCTGGCGTACGACGCAAACAGCTACCCGTCGACGACCGACTTTAACGACATGTATGCTCTTGCTCTCTCTCTCGTCTCTCTGTTCTCGGACCCGCCTCGCCGAGGATTCGACATTGGTGCTGTCGAGGGGGAGGGAGGGCATACGCTGGCCGAGATCAATCGTCAAAGGGGACTGCCAGCCTTGTCCAACGGGCGTCGCACCAGGCGCGCTGCCAGCAACCCGCGGTCCGGGGCGCCACGCACAGCCTCCGTCCCGCACCCGCCTCACACCCACACCACCCCAATGAACGACCTGACTGACTCGCGGTGTACGTACCAACTCTCCTACAGGTCGGACCAGTATGACCCGTACATCCCGGGCTCGAACCCAAACCAGCCGGGCGGAGGTCCCGGACCTGCTGCGTCAACCGGCGGTAGCGGCGCGAGCGGGAGCAAGACCCAGGCGATCCAGCAAGAGATTGACGCGACCGTCGGGATCATGAAGGACAACATCACCAAGGTCGCCGAGCGGGGAGAGAGGCTCGACGCCCTCCAGGACAAGACGGGTTCGTCGTCCTCTTCTCTCTTGGACGTCTCTTTCTCGACTCCGTTATTGACCCACCCGGACTCCGCGCGCAGACAACCTCGCTCAAAGCGCGCAAGGGTTCCGCAAGGGCGCGAACCGCGTTCGCAAGAAGATGGTGAGTTGACCGGATGGGCAACTCGCGCCTGGACGAAAACTGACCACTCGTATTCTTTTCCCCTCGTAAAGTGGTGGTACGTTGTCGACTCGTGCGCGTCGCCAATCTTGGTTACTGTTTTCCAACCAAAACTGTCACATTCTGCAGGAAAGACATGAAGATGCGGGTTCTGATCGCGGTCGCCATCGCGGTGCTCGTCATCGTCATCGTCGGTGCGTCCTCCTGCACTCTTGGCGGTCCGGGCCCGAGCTGATCTTCTCCCTTGACGGCGTACTGCAGTCCCGATCGTCGTCAAGAAATAGGATCACGCGCACGACTCGAACACGCAGCCGATTGGAGTCATCAAGCCGCCTTCCGTCTCTCCTACCACGACGGCTTCTTGATCCCCCCATCTCTCATCCCCCTGCATCTTCCCCTCTTTTCGTTCGCCCTGCCCCCCTTTACCATTCGCACAACCTCGACTACTCTGTCTTCGGTGGTGGGTCGGCCGGCGATGCAGTCGCAACCCTTTGCACACTCGGTCGACCAACGAAATGCCCACCTCGACCACACTCCTCGATTTTTGTTCTCCCCCTCCTTACTCCTCCCCTCCCTCCCGCCGGTCTGTTCGAGCCGTGCACGCACTCCGCCTCCGCGTCGGCCTACCCAGCGCCGTCTCGCATCCCCCTACCACGCCCACCTAGCTCTGGCCCTCACGCCGCCCTTGTCCCGTCTCGGTCTTCCTTTCCAGTCCAGTCCTTTTTCCCCCTTACATATCCTTTCTTCCAGTGTCCCTACTAGCAAAGCAGTACTTCCTTTCGATCTTACTGGCATGTCGACCTTCTTCCGATTCAATTCGCTCTTCGCTTGTAAGTGATCGCGCCGGACTATAAATACTCGCGAGTCCTTCTTCTCGCCTCGAGGTTCCCCCATCGAATGACGCGGTATATGTAGCTCCAGCTGACGAAGCTTGACTGTACACACTGAATCTAGCTGTATAGAGGAGGTTTTGTATGCCGTTTCCGGACTTTCCGCCGACGGTTTCGCCCGAAGAGAGGGCTTTCGGCCGGCCGAACGAGGCGGTGCAGCCCATGTCTCTGAGAGCTCCCGCACTCGCTCTTGCTCCTGCTCGAACGACTTGCAGCAAGGAACGTGGAGCCGGACTTGCCGCCATGCTGTCGCTCGACACGCGCATGGTCGGGCTGCACGTCCACCCCGACTCCGAGTTGGCGCCGACGAGGTCCGTGTCGTCGAACCCTCTGCTGATGATGAGCGGCTACTCGCCCATCACGCCCGTCAGCCTCAAGGCCGCGTTCGACTACGACGCGAGCATCCTCTCAGAGTCTGCCATGCTCCGCATCGACAGCCTCGGCGCGTACGACCAGGGGAGGAGGGCGTCGTCCGACGACAGCGCCCTCGACCTCGACTTTGGCACAAACGACCAGCAGCTGCCCGCGCTCTCGACTGGCGACTCGTGCTCGGATGCGCACTCGCCAGCTACAAGCTGGACAGACGACTCGCTCGCTCGTACCAGTCCGGACCCGCCCGCGTACGATCTCGCGCCTCTCGAGTGGGATCAATTCGGTTTCGCAGCACCGCTCCTCGTCAGTCGTCAATTCCTTTTCTTCCGGACTTGAGGCGCTGCGCTCGTATCCTCACACTGACTTTCTGCTTCTTGTATGACGTTCGCCCCCTCAGAAGGACGCGGTCGAGTGCGTCGAGACCGGCAATTCCGCTGCGAGTCGCCCTTCGCAGCAGCAGCACGGTCTGTATCCGGACCGATCGAATTCTATTTTCGGCAGCGGCCTCGACCAAAAACCCCTCGCATCGATCAAAGTGCCGGCGACCAATTTGACATGCAGCGCGTCGAACGCGCCCGCGGTCGTAGCTTCGTTCCCCCTCGAAGCTCCTTTCGGCACGACCACCACCCAGTCCGCGCCGGGGCAGACCATGTACAGCTCGGCCGGCGCCGGTGAGATGGCTGCGTCGCCGACAGAGAGGGCAGCGCCCTTCAGCTATGCGCCGCTTGAGACCGAACGACTCGACGGTCGTGTTGGCGGCGGCCGCCACGTTTCGTCCACTGGACTGCCTCCCGCGGGCTTCTATCAGAACTCGGTCCCTGCGGCAGGCACCGCTCACGTCTATGATCAACGCCACTATCAAGTCGCCTATCCTCACCACGGTCTGGACGCGGGCGTCTCGTCCGTCTTCCACGACCACACGCCGTTGTACCAGCTCTCGGATCCTCAGATCCAGTCCGCCCAGCCGCACCAGCAAGAGCACCAGCCTTATTTGCAACCGCATCAGCAAGGCTACAACGTCGGTGCCGCGCAGGGCTTTGTTCCGGTCCAGTTCACGACCGTGACGGGCGTGACTTATGCCGTCGCCCTTCCCGTTGCGACGACTCCTCAGGCGGCCGCGATCGAGACACCGCACGGTACCTACTTCTTCGTGCCTTCGGCGCACTCGCAGCACTTGGCGCCGACTACGAGCGCGCAGCCGCCGAACGTGCCTCTCGGAATGTTGCCAACCCCGCCGCCGACGCACGAGGCCACTTTACCGGTTCTTCCCGAGTGCCCATCGTCGCTGCCGCCGCCGCCGATCTCGCTCAACCTGAACGCCGAGGAGGAAGCGGAGCCGCGTGCCCGTGCTGCTCGGTCGAAACCGCGCTCGTCACCTCGCTCGACCAAACCGCATACCGCCCAGGCGGCCAACAAGACGCGCGCAGAGAGCGCTCAACTCGAGGCTCCTCTCCATGACGTCGAGAAGCAGCAAGATTGCGTTGGACCGGCCAAGTCGTCGAGCTTCCAACTTCCGCAAGGTCCTTCAGCTGCCGCCATCGCTGCCGAGAACGCAGCCAAGGCCGCCGCGCTCGTCGCTGCTCTCGGACCCGCGCACAAGATCCGCCTCCCCGTCGGTCAGGGCAAACGTGGTTCGACGAAGCGCAAGCACGAGAGCCCGAACAAGAAGGCCTCGTCCCGCCGCTTCACCTGCCCGCACCCCGGTTGCGGTCGCGGCTTTGCTCGCAACTTCAACATGCAGAGCCACTACAAGTCTCACCTCGGCGTTCGCGAGTACGACTGCCTCTGGTGCAACAAGAAATTCTCGCGCCGTCACGACCGCGCGCGGCACTGCGTCACCGTGCACGACGCCGTCGTCGACCGCGAGGGGACCATCACCGGCCCTCATCCCGTCCTGGAACGCAACAAGGGCAAGACGTCGATCAAGGTCGAGGACGACGTCCTGTACCGCGAAGAGGGCGACCACGTTGACGTCGACGCCGAAGGCGACTACAACTCGGACCACCACCACCACCACCTTCCCGACAGCGCCGGCTTCCCGGGGTCGCCTGAGGAGCGCGACCCTGGCGAGCACCGTCAGTCTGCTTCTGCTTCGCCCTATTGGGGCTGAGTTGAGCGGGCGCCACACTACTTTTTGAACTGCGGTTCCGGATCGGCGCGCATCTCGTGGCTCGAGAGAGAGGTGAGTCTCTACCTGTCTGCCTGCTGAAACGACGAATCGCGGTACCTTACTGACCGACCAGTCTGGTAACGCTACAGAAATTCTTACTTCTCCCCTCTCGCTCGCGCACGACTGCGTCCGCCGGACCCGCTCCCATCACCCAGCGCCGATTCGTTTCTGCCACCTTACCCTTTCCTTCTCCTCCGGGCTCCTCTTGTCGAACCCAACCGATTCCTTACGCCAAGCCATCGCCGTCCTCTCTCGCGTTTTTTCCTGTCCAGATCGACTCGCGTCGAACGAACAGGCGTGAGGAGGACTCTGACCCCCGTTAGGGGCGCCGTCGACCAACGTCGTGATTCGGTCTCGTCGAGGTTACCCCCTTGACGAGATCGTCCCGTCTCTCCCGTGCGGAGCTTTGACGGGTCTTTTGCCTCACTCTTGCCAGAGGCTTAGACACGAGGGTTGTTTTTTGTCTGACCGCGTGCGCGTCCTGTTCGCGCGTGACTTTTTCTCGCCATCCATGGTGTACAAAAGTCACTTGCGACGGCGCCTTCGGAGCTGATGTTCTCTTTCTCCCCCAATCTGTGCCACCTTCTCGTCCGCGTCTCCCTTGCCCTGCTCGGATCGCCCTTGTTCTCTCTCTTCCTGTACACTTTTATCCCGCGCTTCTATCTGTGCAATGCATCGTCTGCTCTACCTGCGCGACGTGTCAAAGAACGGCTGCTCGAACTCGTGCCGATCTCTACCCGTCAGACCCCGGACGGTACCGCAATGGTCCGTACCCGAGACAGCAGGTTCTGCACCAGATCGACCTCGAGCGCGGCATCGGCGTCGAGTTCTCCGCGAGCGTACTCTGACCATTCCGGCAGGCACTTCTCGAGCGGATCGAGGAGCTGCTCCTGCAGCAATGGCGCAGCGGTCGCTCGCTGCAGGTCAAGGGGGGTCAGTCTGGCGAGAGGATTGGGGGTTCCATCGAATTGCTCACGTACAGCGGTCGTGCGAGACAAGAGGACGAACGCAAGACTGAGGCGTTCCATAGTCGCGCTGAGGTGGTCACGAAGGAAGGATTCACAGTCTGGGTCGTCCGCTTCCTCGGCTGACGTCGAGAGGATACCCTCGTCTGACGAAGCAGGAGAAGTTGATCGTCTTGATCTCGGCTGCTGGCACCAAGGAACAGTGGTGACGGCTTTGCCGAGCGGGGTGGTGAAGAATTCGTCCTCGAGGAAGATTGATGGTGCGTCCTGACCGTTCCAAGTGATCAGGACAAACCCCCGACGCCGAAAATGGGATCCGAAGGACATACCGAAGCCTTCGCTTTGAGGAGCACAAGCTCCTTGACCAGGCCAACCGCAGCGCTCTGGAGTCGCTGATCCGGACAGTCGACGACGAGCTGGGTCAAGAGCTCGAGCTGCACCCCGTCGTCTTGCAGTGGAGACTTCCCGTCTTGACCGTACAGTAAACATCGAGCCACGAGTCGGAAGGCGAGGTAGCGAGTTCGCGAATCCATAGAATCGGCGGCGAGCGGATTGATCCACTGATGAACGAGATCCGTCAGCCGCAGGAAGTCGGGTGACGGGGAGCCAGGATGACAACGCACGTTCAGGATATCCGTCAATACATCTTGTAGACTGTATCCCGAGCTGTTCGCATAGCGCAGGAAGCCGTCGACGGTCCACCAGTGCCAGAACAGAGCTTCGTCCGAGCCGAGCTCGAGTGTCGGGTCCTTCCTGGAAATGACGCGCAGCGCAACAGCGTGCTTGAAGAGCTCGCGGCCATCCAGTCCGAGGTCTTCGGGATCGACGTGTTCGCTTCCGGAGGCGATCAAGTGCACGAGCAGGACGAAAGCGCCAAGGTAAGTCGGTGGGTGGTGGGAGTCGATACTGGTAGACATCAGGAGTAGCGGGCCGGACTCGAGCAGGCGATATGTATCCTGTAAAGGTACTGGGAATGTGAGCCCAACCTGTGCTTGCGACTGGACGACACACCGAGTCGCGCTCACCATGATCTCTTGCCAGAGCTGACGATTCACCTCGGGCGGCGCCCGTGCTGGCTGTTTCGGGCCGATTCCTTTCTCTCGATACAGCGCCCCGGCGCAGTCGACAGAGATATGTCGGTGAAAGACCGACACTGTGTCGAAGAGTAAGGTCCGAAGAGATGCCAGTGCCTGGTTCGTGGTGTAAGCCTCTTTAACCGAACTCGACCGCCCCACGTGCAAGAAAAAGTACCTTTCTCCGCTGATCATCAGGCAGTATGTCTTGTAGAGCGGCGACGGTAGACTGGATGACCTGCAGGATCTGCCGAAGCGTTGCCACCACGATGGGTTCCGCTTCGCGCGCGTCCATGCGTTGGAATTCCTCGTCGTACGCGCCGCCGTGTGCGAGTCGCAGCGTGATAGCACGGATATTCGTACACATTGACTCGACGAAGCGAGCTCGTTTCCGACCGTCTATGCGGTTGGTAGCTGTTTTCCCGAACAGAATCGGTTAGCTCTTTCCGAGAGCCCGGAAGCGGAGGCTACTGACCAAGCGCGACCACCTGGACGAGCGCAGCGTGCTGGGCGGAGAAGGATCGCAACGTCTCCTGGATCGTGTCTCCGTCTGATTCCGCAGCGATGCGCGTCGGGCGCAAGGTCGCTTGATGTTGCTCGACTGCCATGACGACTTCTCGCGGACTCGAATGCCTCGCGATGAGACCGAGCCATCCCTTGACGGGGGACTCTTCGTTCTCAGCGGCCGTTTGAGCGCCTTCGGACGCTAGAAACGGCACGAGAAAGTCGAACAGAGGGAACGGATCTTCAAAGATGGTGTCCTGCGGGAAGCGTGGCGTCAACTTCTGGCGCAGTCCCGAGTGCGGCGCATCTGCTTAGCACTCACGGCTACAGCCTTGCGGTCCCGGCGGAGGTCGCGGGCGTCTCTGGCGAGTGTCTGCGCGAGTTGAGTGATGGCGAGCTGTCGGTGCTCTGCGCTCGCGTCCTCCGCGTCGAGACCTCGGATACGTTCCAGCAGCGAGCTGGACAGCTCGCTACTCGCATTCGTGCTCATCGTGTCGTCGCTGGTGACCTCGAGGGCGTGTGGGCGAGTCGAGGAGCCTTCTCTTTCGTCATCTCTTCGTCTAGAGTCTGGCTCGACTCCTGCCCTGATCAGCTCGCAGACGCCATTTCGCAGGGCTACGAGCGCCGGCTCAGCCATGCAGCGGAAGAATAGGACCGCTACTCATGCCCGTCGTCCTTGCTCGCGCGCCAGCAGCAGAGCCGCAGCTCCTCGAGGCGGACGCTTGGTGCAGCTGCTTATACAGCGCTCGCTGATACGGGTGACTTTCGACGACGGAACTCTTGCGTGCTTCCAGATGTCTGTACAGCGCGTTACCTCATTTCTCGGGAACGCTTTCCGCCTGAAAATGGGCAGAACTTCTCCGCCTCATCAGTTTAGAGCAAGCGTCACTTAACTCTTTCTGACCCTGTATTTGTGCTCTACAGCACCAGAGCTCATGGCCCACTGCTTTTCACGTCTATAGCTACACTTTTAGAATTTGGTTTTTTGAAAAAGGGCCCAAATTTTGCGCGTTGTGACTTTTTGTAATACTATTTGTAATGACAATTAATTTGGCTATAGAGCTGATTACCCCATAATGTACGTAGGCCTTATACGAGGTGCTGGCTGGATTTTGAGTAAGAAAACATTGTGTAGTGCGCGAGAGAGAGCGGTTTCAAGTTCTGGATTCCTTATCACATTTTGCCCTATTGAGACGGTAATGAACTTGCTGAACTTCTTCTCGCTTGGTCCTCGGGAAGATTGAGTGTAAACACCCCAAGGGGAGGCTGTATACTGCTGCTAGACTCTCCAACTGGTCACGCTACTCCAGACTACTCAGCTGGGCCAAATTCAGATTTCCATTTTGGATTTCTGACCCCTCGATTTTTGCGCATCAGGAAAAATGTGAGGTATTTGTAATGTATTTGTAATAAAGCTTGATTATAAGTCACTATAGTCACAAAGTGGCTCATTCGACTGCTCTTGACGAGACGAATCTAATGGTCTATATCCCAGGAAAAACGGGCCTATGGCTCACGCCACAGAGGGGTTCCTGAGATATGAGGTAACGCGCTGTACAGCTCCAATATTGAAGCACCCATGCGTGCTGCCCTGGGCGCGAAGAATGGCAGCTCGATCGAGGCCCTCTCGCGGCGGCCAATTCGCGATCGAGTTTCTCACGTGCTCGTGCTCGCCGCTGCTGCGATCAAACCCTCGCAGTTGCGATTTCAAACTCGATATTCCCCGCCGCTGCGTACATACTGTACACGCCTTCATCTCTCCTCCGCGCTTCCACAGACGCTGCTGCAGGGCTACAGAGAACGCCGGCCATGCCGGGCCGATGGGCAGAAGCTGCCGCTGATCTGCAGCTCGAGTCCCCGTGGGCTGTCGTCTTGCAGCACGTTGACTTTCAGGTCTTTCCGCGACCAACTCCTGGAATCCGGTTCGCCGGCAGCATACTCGGAGCCGCCGCTTCTCTGTGAGTAACGGCGTGTCCGCCTTTCCGGTGCCTACCCCGGTAGCTGACTCGTGCCGCCGAGCTCCTTGCAGTTCCGTTCTTCTCGCAGTCGCCTTCCTCGCCCGGATTAACCTCGGGCGAAATCCGCCGCTCGATTCGGAACGGTCACGTTCGCGAGCGCCATGGCGCAAGGTGAGTGGGCGTCTATACGCATCCT
This sequence comes from Rhodotorula mucilaginosa, assembly GCA_034406715.1. NCBI lineage: Eukaryota > Fungi > Basidiomycota > Microbotryomycetes > Sporidiobolales > Sporidiobolaceae > Rhodotorula > Rhodotorula mucilaginosa. Next base: position 783,005 of record CP137873.1, read on the forward strand.
CCGGAAGACTCAGCCCGCTGACTTCGAGCCGCGCAGATTGGAACGCCAGCGGGAACGCTCTTCGTACTGGACTCGACGAGGGTGTTCGCGTATCTCTCAGCTTTGAGCGGCCTGGTGTTCATGGCGGGTTCCGTGCTCTCTCTGCTGGCTCCGCCGTCGGTCGTGCGTCCGCGAAAACCTGGTTGCGAAGGCTACGCATCGAAGACAGCAAACTAACCGCGGCTTGATCTTATGCCACCCGCAGACCGCGCAGACCGCCCTCATCTGCCTCATCCAGGTGTTCCTCGTTCTTGTCGGGTCAGCCGTCGCTCTCGCTAGCGCTCAGAGCGTTTGGCCAGCACGTCTCCCGACAGCAGCGTGGCGCAGAAAGTCGCCAGTAGCGATCAACAACCTCTGCCTGTTTGGCGTGGGTGCTCTCGTCGCCGTGACGGTCGTAGGTCGCGCCTTGTTGCCTCTTAACAGAAGTGTGGAAGTGATACTGACTCCGTTTGATCGTGCAGGCTTCCGGTATCGTCAGGACCGTCAGCGCTCACCACCTCGACGCCTCGCTCATGAAACTGCGGGGGCAGCTCAATGCGCGAGTCGCTGCTCAAGTCGAGGCGACCCCAGCCGCTATGCTCCAGCTCGCCCCATACATTGCAGAGCTGCGCACTTCAGCCGACCGTCTCCGGATCTCGGTCCTCGCGAGCCACACTGTCAACGTGGCAGTGGCGCTTTCTCTTGTCTTCGTACGTTCTTCAGCCTTTTTTTGACCTGCCTGTAGACTCGCTAATTGATTCACAAACTCGACAGGCATGCTTCGCAGCTTTGCGCATGCACAGATGTCCCCGAAGCACCGTGACCGAAGCTCCGATCCAGCTTCCTCTCACGCCGCCGGCTTTCGAGACCAAGCACGACGCCTGGCCCGGCTTCTCGGTCAGCGAAACATTGTCATTCGAAGCTGGCGTCGACTCGCTCGATGGCGAAGAGGGCTGTGCAGCCAAGGCGCGGGACGATCTCGTCCTGGTAAGTTAGCTTCGTTCGGGAGCAGATACCACACCCAAACGCTGACGACTCTCGCGCGTCCTCTGCTTGGCAGATCTGCAGCCTCGTCGGGAGCATCGCCGTAGTGTCGAGCGTGACGAGCCAGATTTCGCTAACGTGGGCCGCCATTCCCGCGCTGTACTGGGCGCATGTTACCACGTGAGCCCATCAATGAGGTCGTCGCGCCCGCCACATCCGAAAGGCTCTCGATCACTAACCGCCACGTACGCCCTACTGCAGACGTCGCTCTCTGGAACTGGTCGTCCCCCTCGCCGCCATCTTTGCGCAACTCGTCGCGCTCGGGTTCCTCTTCCGAGAGACCTTCCGTCCTCGTGCCAGCAGCTCCTTCGGGCTGTCGTCGCCCGCCGCCGCGACCGCCTCGGACGTGACGTACAAGCCGCTGTCGACGCGGATGATTCACCTCTCTCGGATGGGCAAAGTCCGGTGGTCGCGAGTGCGTTTCTGGCCCCGGCGCGGGCCGCAGAGGGCAGACATGATGATGATGATGAGCGAGGCGACCGACATGAAGCAGCAGTTCGTACTCAGCGACGATGACGGTTCGTCGTCGACGTCGTTGTCGTCGGTGGGCTCTTCGAGACCCTCTACGCCCTCGAGCAGTGACGATTCGTCGAGCGCTCCGAGCGGTGCGGACGACAACCCACGACCCGGTTTTCTCCTCTGAACTGACGAGGCGCAATCACGCTAAGCCTCTCCTTGTTCTGAGCCCAAAAATACTTGTATGCGCACTGGGTCATGGTTGTTGTATAGCATAACTGGAACTGGAGGTGAGAAAAGCAGCGGACTTGGAGCGAGGCCATGGAGCGATGCGAGAGACGCTGCAGGCGGTAAAACCGTTTTCACCCAAGATTGCAAGCGTAGAGAGTCCCTTGCCCCGGTCACAATATAAAGAAGCGGTGGGTTTGGCGAGAGAGAGAGAGATCCGGATTCGCGGCTTGTCTCTCCACCCCGACGTGCATATTCTCTGTACCGACAAATCCTTAAGATCCGGCTATACTGCCAGAGTCTCGACAGCCAAGCACACCTCTCCATCTCGCTCGTTGCACCTGTGCCTTGCTCCTCGCTCCACCTCGTCCCTCGACTCGTGAACCGACCACTCGCTCGCTATGGCTCCCAAGAACCAGGTCCTCGTGCAGCCCATCGTGCGTACCTCCTGCCTGCCTGCCGGGAGTGCCGTCTTCTCGCCTTGTACTGACCGTGTGTTTGTCCTCCTCGTGCACCGCCCTCTGATTCAATCACCTCGACTCGCACCGACTCCTCCTTTCTATACGCCCATCTTTGAATGCTCTCGACTATTCAACGCAATCTGTCGTGTCCGACGTCGGAACCGCCGTCTCGCTCTCCCATTCTCGCCAATCCGGCTCTCAACCTCGACCCCTTCTCAAAACGGATCCACTGCTTTTCTCGCGGCGACCCTATCTACAGAACGTCATCTTCAAGCATCTGCAGCAGGGCGCACGGGTCCAGATCTGGCTGTATGACAATGTCGAGCAGCGACTCGAGGGAAAGATCCTGGTCAGTGAAACCCCCCCCCCCCTTTTGTTTGCTCCTCGACTCTCCTGCCAGTGGCCACAGTTGAGCAGTCGCTTTGCTGCCAAGTCACCGGAACGGACTGCGAGTCGCCTGCAGGGCCGCCACCGAGTTCACGCGGACCAGGGGGGGTCTTTCATACTGACGATTCTTGCCATGCAGGGCTTTGATGAGTTCATGAACGTCGTGCTCGACGACGCAGAGGAGGTGTGGACCAAGGACACCAAGGCGCGAAAAGTCGGCGAGCGTCAAAGTCTCGGTGCGTTGACCTCTCGCGAGACTCGGGATCCAGGATGCAGGGATCAAAATTGCTGACGGGATGGTTTTTGCGGAATGCAGGTCGGCTACTGCTCAAGGGCGAGAACATTACGCTCATCAGTCCGGCACCGAAGGCGTCTGCATGAAGGATTGCTCGGTGATGCATGTGTACGAGGACGGAGGAGGAGGGGAGGAGGAGGCCGCTCAGCTGCAAAACATTTGTGTACCTCTAGCGCGCTCGAAGGTTGTACTGAGCTGAGAGCTTCCGATCTACTGACTCGCCGAACGTGAAAGTGACCTGTATAGTGTAGAGTCTGGTGCAAGAGAAAAGATGTCGCCTTCCGCCGCCTCGGCGGCTGCCGGTTCAAGAGAGGAGCAGCAGCAACAGCGTCGCCTTCATCAACCTCGTCAAAGTCGGCGCCCTAAAGTCGAGTAGCGGTCCCAAAGACACTCACTAGCACTCGCGATCCGTCCCTCTTCGGAACCCCCCTCTCCCTTACCGCAATTACCTCGATGTCTGCCCTCCGCAAGGCACTCCCCGCCGCCGTCCGCGAGCTCCGCGTCTTTGGCTGCCAGCAGTCTCCAGGATCCGAGGGCGTCCGGTGAGTCGGTCCCCTCTCTCTTTCTCTCTCACTCGCTACCCGTCGCGTGTGGTGTGTGGCTGACTCCTCCTCCTCACCCTCTCGTGCGAACTCGCAACCCGCCCACAGCGCCTTTATCCGCTCTTCGTACCCTTCCGTCAAGTCGGCGAACCCCGATTTGCCCATCCTCATCCGGGAAGCGCGAGGAACCCCCGCACGAGGCTTTGTCCGGTTCGGTCAGTCTCTCCTCTTCTTCTTCTTCCTGGATCCGCCGTTGCCTCCACAAACCCTCTTTCCTGTCTGCACGGGTCTCTCTATCGCCTACCGAGTCTTGAGGATGGATCGCGCTGGCCTTAACGGGCATCGCGGCGGAGAGTCGAGAGGAGCAAATTGGCGCCTTGGACCATGCCACTGCCCGCGCACTCTCGCTGGAGGGCGAACCCCGAACGACTACGAGACTCGGGCCACGCAACTCTATGAACAGACTCCCCACGCAAGAGCAAATGTGCTGACCACGCCGTTGAATACCCTCCTGCAGAGCGTGGCGTCGAGAAGCAGGTCAGCCTCGAGGGCGTCTCGTCGGCCGAGGAGGTGGAGCGCAAGATCGCAAGCTTGCTGTAGACACCCGATGACGGTGATTCCGCAAAGAGATCGTTTCTGATACGGACGACGACCTGATGCAGAAGGGGTTCGAGCCGCCTTCGGATGAGAGAAGCAGCATCAGGAGACGAATGCGTTGCCTCCTCCCTACCCTAGCACACTGCTTCGCTCCGTGTTCTGCAGAGCAACTCGACTCTCTCTGGCTTAAGACACCTGGTCACGGGCTACAGACTCAATTGTTTGCGGAGTGCAGGGTCATTGTCTTTTTACAGAAAACACGAGGCGCCGACGCTAGGCTTTGGGGAAGTACAACAGTAAGCAGCAATGTCGGACGCGTGTGCGGTGATGGAGACCGGGGTCGTAATCTTCTTTCGACGCCGGGTGAGGGATCCGTCGAGGCAAGCTGAAGGAAGACACAGACTATCAGCACCGGCCGCTCTTTCGACAAAACTTCGCCAGGGCAGATTTGAGCGCTAGCACCTTTTGCTGTTCACTCACTAGCTTGACCTGGGCGAGAGCGTAAGCAAAAAGGCTTGTGTTGGCCAACTCGAAGGCGAAGGCGATTTTACTTGGTGGCGGCGTCGCCCGACTTGCACGCGACGATGCGGCACTTTGCGGGTGCAGTCACCGTCTCTCCGTTGTTTTCGAGCTTGAACGTAGGCTTGTCGAGGACAAAGGTCCAGACCTGCATTCCGTAGCTTGCGCAAGTCAGCTCCGATGCGGGTTGGGTGACTCTGTCCTTCCGAGGAAACGAAAAGAGTTGCGCACGTCTTCGAGGTGGCGGTAGGTGCTCAAGTGGGCCTTGACGGTAGCCTTGGCCTTGACATCCTTGGTCAACGCCTGCGACGCCGACTTGTCAAACTGGGTTGGCGAGCGAGAATGTCAGCCCTCAAGCGACGACTCCATCCGGGAAGGAGTGGGACTGCTCACCTGGTTCAGAGTCTGCAGGGCCAATTGCGGGTTGATGTGACCACTCTGGATCAACTCGTCGAGCGCTTCGACCAGCGCAGAACCGAGCCTATGTACGGGTTGTTGCCGCTCCACACAGAGTCAGGATCCGTGTCTCGTCTCTCTCTCTCAACGCACAACGGAGAGCCGAAGGGGGATGTCAGACGGACGCAGAGCGACGGTAGATTTGGTAGAACGGCGTCTGAGTGGCCGCCTGGGCCGGAGTCGCAGTCGCCATGTCACGGTCGGCGGTCAACCCGAACCAGCGAACGAGTCGCGCGACTTGACTTCAACCAAAAACCGCCGTATCAACGGCATAGATCGCTAGCTATACACCGCAACGTCTATCTGCTCCAGCCTTCCCCAGTACCTTGACCTGCTCTGCGCTTCACCAGTTCCGCTGAGGTCATGCATCTTCTGTTTTCATCGCCTCAGCTGAGGGTCACGATGATCACAACGCTGGGACGAGATGCTCGTCTCTGGAATCGACTATACGACCCGCCTCTTGCTGCGAAGCGCCGGCGGATGTCGGCCGGTCGTGAAGTAGCGCCGAGACAGCTGACCAATCGGAACGCGAGTACCGCACGTTCTGCTCGAGACGCTTTCTTTGGCTCGCGCCCCCTATAACTTAAAAGGGTCCGCTTCTTTTCTTCTTGGCAGCTGCGATTGGCTGCGTACGCTGAGCGCTTCGGTACCCCTCCTCCACTCGACCAAACGTTCCGACCAGCTCGGCTCGTTGAGGCTCGCTCGAATCCTCGGTTCCTTCTTTCTTCTCCAAAGTACAACAGGCCCGCGCCGCGCTCTGTCTCGACCCCACTCTCTTTTCTTGTAACCAAAAGGATGCTGTCTAGGCTCCTCCAGCTTGCGGCGATTGCCGGCTTGGCTTCGAGCGTTTTGGCCCAGTCCTGCCCGAACGGCAAGGACATCGGAAACGGCGTTCACGGTGCGCGGCCTCCCATTCTCGTTTCCATGTGTGAAAATTTAGGCTGCTCGGTGGCGAGACTGGTGCTGGGACGAGCACGAGCAGCGCGGAATCACTCATTTCTGACGACCATGCCCCCTCGCCTCCAGTCCCGGGAAATATCCCGGCGAATCCTTACGAACCGTTGCAACACCGCCTCGCATACGCCGGACCGACTGGCATGACCGTCTCATGGAACACTTTCAGCCTTATCGATCAGCCCACGGTCTGGTGTAAGTGCTGTTCGGCACGCTGCCACACTTAGAAGCAAGACGCTTATGTTCTCGCCACCCAGACGGCTTGAACCCGGGCAAGCTCGACATGTATGCGTCGAGCAATGACTCGCGCACCTACAACACCTCGCGAACGTGGAACAACCACGTGAAGATCACGGGACTTCAGCCCGGCACCGAGTACTACTATCGCGTTTCGGGCACGAACGGCGCCAACGCGGCGTACCTTCCGACCTACAAGTTCAAGACGGCCCGTCTCGCTGGCGATGACAAGCCGTTAACGGTGAGTAGCTGTGGCGAGAGAGCGAAAACGTGCGGTTTTGCTGAACTGTTTCAGCGCACCCCGGGGGACAGATCGCTACTTTCGGAGATCTCGGCTTGATGGGTCGCGATGGTCTCTCGACCAGAACCGGACCGATCGGCGGCGACAACTATACCGCCCTCGGCGCTTCGGAGACCAACACGATTCAGTCGCTCTTGCAGATGAAAGACACTTACGAGTTCCTGTACCACACCGGCGACATCGGGTGCGTGTCCCTTTTCTCCTCCAAGTCTCTCGACTAAATAAGCTGACCTTTTCTGCCCTCTGTAGCTACGCCGACTACTTTTTGAAGGAGAGCGTGCAAGGCTATTTCGGGACTGCGGACAACGAGACGATGCCGACTGTCGACGAAGTCGCCGAAGGCTGTGCGTACTCTTCACTGGGCTTCCCCCGATGCATAAGGTGAGTGTGACTGACCGATCGCGATGTGACAGACGAGAGCCTTTCGGAGCAATTTTTCGACCAGATGGTTCCCATCACGGGTGAGTTCGACACTCGATCAAACACGTCTAAGACGGCGCCAGCTGATCCTGAGTGTTCTGATAGCCGAGAAGCCCTGGATGGTGCTTGCGGGCAATCACGAGGTGAGCTTCCTCTCGGAGATTTTCGAGCTCTGGACCGGTCCCGCGGAAAATCAGCTGAACACGGACTCTTGCGACCTCTTTCGGAATCCTGCAGGCCAACGTAAGCGTTTTGTTCCCGCACGCTTGGGATCCCGGACCCACCCACTCGTCTAGACGCGTAAGCTAATTTACGAGGTCCCGCAGTGCGACAACGGCGGCGTTACGGACAAGAAGCACAACATTACCTACACGTCAGACTATTGCTTGCCGGCGCAGCAGAGTAAGGCTGGCAGGGCAACGACGAGTATGACATGCTACTTACGATGATGACGCCTACAGACTTTACCTGGTACAACAAGCACTACAACATGCCGTCCGCCGAATCGGGTGGCGTCTCCAACATGTGGTACTCGTTCGAAAGCGGACCCGTCCACTTCGTCTCGCTCCTCACCGAGACCGATCTCGGCGAGGGCCTGCTCGGACCGATCGAAAAGGCGAAGGGCAACGTGAACGGACCGTTCGGAAAACCGAACCAGCAGGTTGATTGGCTTAAGGCCGATCTTGCTTCCGTCGACCGCCAAAAGACGCCCTGGGTCGTCGTCGGTCTCCACCGCCCGTGGGTACGTGCGAAGCTCGCGGAGAATCGATAGATCCGGGCAGAGTCTGACGAGCAAAACCGTTCGCAGTACACCTCGATCCAAATTCCTGAGGTCTACACCGCCTGGCAGCAAGCCTTCGAGAAGATCATGTACGACTACAACGTCGACATGTACCTGACGGGCCACGTGCATACTCAGGAGGTCTTCACGCCGATGTTCAACGGTACGGCGGACCCGAATGGCTTGAACAACCCGCGCGCGCCGTGGCCCATCGTCCAGGGCGCCGCCGGTCATTACGACGGCCTCGACCAGTTCGAGAGCAGTGAGCGCCTGAACGGCTCGATCTACTCGACTGACCAGTACGTGCAGATCTGTTTGATCCGCTGCTGCGGCTGCGGGTGCGGGCGCTAACTCCCTCGGCGCTTGCAGGGCTTACGGATGGGGCAAGCTCACCTTCCACGTATGTCGTTCCTCTAAGCGACAGAATTTTTGACCTGACGCGAGCGGCGATAATCATCATGGCCCTCCGTCGAGGCTGGGAACGAAGTCGGGTGAACTCCAACTCGGTTCTAACCCTCTTTCTTTGTTCGCCAGAACCGGACCCACGTTACGTACGACTATGTCGCCAGCCGAAACTCGAGCGTCATTCAGTCCAACACCCTCTACAAGGAGCACAGCTTCGGAGGTGCCGCTGGCGGCGCCTCGAGCAAGAACAAGGACGCGAAGGATGGTGGCAAGAAGGCGCCGAAAGTCAACATCCGCCAGAGCATCGATTTCTAGAGTATAGAAGGGCGGAGGGATTTAGCACTTTGTGGTTCAGTCAAAATTTAGGATGTTTTTTTATGCGTCGCGAGCAAGCCAAGTCGTGTAACGCGTTGCCTCGACGAAAGCTCGTTTTTGATCACCCCGCGCGCGGTTCAATATTACAAAGAGGCTCCTTCGAGCCTCTGCGCATCGGCGTCGATCCAAGGACTCCCACCTGTAGCTAGAGCCCTGCTTGTAGGGATGGAAGCTGCGCCCGAAAGTTCGATGCCGGCGACGCGCTCGCACGGTCAGCGAAGGCAATGTAGCGACTGCGATTCTTGAGCCCTAGAAACCATTCGAATGGCCACCGGCAGTCGCATGTTATGCCGTGCGCTTTCCGCCTCTACCAAGTCCGCAATAGACTGTAGCGCCTAGCCCGCATCTTCAGGAGGAGCGTCTGCTCTCGGTCAAGCCACGAGCCATACTTTCAAGCTCGAAGACCAACGCCAAGTGATGCGGGACGCGTACTTCCTGCAATACAAACACAGAGTTTGCACTTCAACCGAGCAGATACGCCGAAGCGTACCTCTGGGGGATCTAACATTCTACCTGGTTCTCTGGGCTGAGAAGACGAAACTGAAAAACCCGTTTTTGACAGCTGAACAACAGCCCGGACCGGCCAAGGAACCTATAGAAGCGCCGCAACACCGGCGGCGACCGCGAGAAGACCGCTCATTGGGACGACGACGCCGGCAGCTCCCGAGGTTCCGGAAGCAGTCGCCACCTTGCCGGTCGCGGTTGCGGAAGGCGAAGCGCTCGACGAGCTCGCCGTCGAGTTTTGGACCACGAGCGATCCACTCGAGTAGTCGTAGCCCTAAGCAGTGGCATGTCAGCGAGTTCCGCTATCTGGAAAGGCAGAGCTCGTTTAGACTCACCGGGTCGATCATCGCTGGGTTCTTAAGACCCATCGCCGTCAGGTTCTGCGGCGCGTACGATGTGAGCGCCGTGTTGGTTCCGGTCGCCTGGGGAGGGTCATGATAAGATACGCGTTCAGTCGAATGCGATACTGGGCGGTCTGAGAACAACGAGACGGGGAAACTCACGACAAAGACGCTGCCGCCGCCAGCACCAACGGCCGAGACGTTCGGAGCGAGGATCGGAGTCCACATGTTCGTGTTGGCCGGTCCGGGGAAGACGCCGGTGAGATTGGTGAGGGGAAGGTCCGTCGAGTTGATGGTCAAGCCGTTGCTGCGGGAAAGGCGGAAAGAGGCAGGTCAGGAAAGGTGCGACCGAGCAAATAGCGTCACGGAGGCAGCGCAGACCAGAGACGACCAGAAGCCGTGACTCACTTGACGTAGCCGGTCTTGTTCGCGACAAAGTCGAACACGTTCGCCAACGTCTTGTTGGTGTCGCAGCGACCAAGGCTTCCGAGACCCCAGTTTGCTTCGACAGTCGACAAAGTCGAGCAGTGGGTGTAGTACGTTGGGTCGTTCTGTCCAACGAGCGAGGTCGGCAGCGCGCTACCGAGCAGGAGCGTGTAGACGCGATTGTTGACCGAGTAGGTCTCGGTCTCGTCGAACGTGAGCAAGACGAGCGAAGAGTTTCCGACAAAGTTGGGGTTCTGCAGTAGCGGAACGAGGAAGTACTCGAGCCAGCTGGAGGTGTAGTCGATGGTGCTGTCGTGAGCGTCGTTGACCAGGTTGGGCGTGATGAAGACCCATTGAGGAAGAGCGCTTGCGTTCACGTCGGCGGCAAAGTCGTTGAAGTTGCGGTGGCGGAGAGCGCGCTGCTGAACGCCGGCGACGGAGTCGGTCAAGATAAGCGGACTGTGCTTGCGCACGTAGTCTGCGGAGCAGGGCGAGAAACACACGAGTCGTCAATTTGTGCTTCAAGAGACGGCAAGGAGTTCTCGGGCAGAAAGAGGTGGCCGGACCAGCACTCACATGTGTACTCGCCAGCACTCTTGTTCAAGTAGTTTTGCTCGGTGTAGTTGAAGCCAGTGTAACCGTCGTAGGGCATGTTCTCCTGCAAACGTCGAGGACAGGCGAAAGCCCGCGCGGTTCAATCAGCCTCTTCGCCGCAAGATGTGCACCGTTGCCTCCCGAGATGTACCACATACCTGGTAAGAGGCCCAACTGATGTTCTTTGCCTCGAGCAAGTCGGCGACGGAAGACGTGTTCTTCGGGAACGCGTAGAAGGCGTCATCATGCATGCCGAAAAAGTCGCCCATGCCCGCGACGGCGTAGTTCGGCTCCGAGGGATGGGTGTTGCCGTGGTACCCGCTCAGGAGAAGCCCCTGCTTGGTGAGGTTCTGGAAAACTGGACTCGATGCCGCCGTTTCGTAGTCGGTATTCTCCAACCAGATCTGGATGATCCGGTCAAAGGCCTTTCCGGGGACGGTCGGGCCGTTCTGCAGCGTCGAATTCGACTTGCCGACATAGTTGGACGATGCCGACGTCGGGTTTGCGGCAGGTGCGACGAAGCTGGCGGTGAAAATATAGGACATCAGCACGATTTTCCCGTCTCGTGAAGGAGGACCGCGCTGAGGGGCAGCCAACAGGACCCGAGCATCGATGACTCGGTAGCTGTATGTTTCTGCGCTCCTTCGAGAGGCCCAGCAATACTCCGGCGGGCGGAATGTAGCTTCGAGTGACCCAACACAACTCACCTTTGCGCGACGGCGGCATAAGCCGGAGCGGCTGCGAGCGCGCCGGTCAGGAGAGCGAAGGCGACCATGACGACAGCGATGCGTTTGGTGGAGTAAGAAGCAAAGCAAAGCAGAGTTTTGGGTTGGGATGCTTGTCGGGACGAGCGGCAGTGCCCATGTGCCCATTCTACAGCCAACGAGTCCTGATCCGGAGGAAGCGATGCCGAATTTAGCACAGCTTCGGCGGCGCGATATTCAGCACTCTCGCTGTCTTCGGCGCAACGGGTGAGCCAGGTCGCACGTTCGAAGGCTAGGAGGAAGAGCGAGGTCGCCTCCACTTAACTTCTCTCGCACTTGCCCACCTTCGACCTAAATATGGGAGCGATTCCCTGCACGTGCGCTGCTTCGCTACCGCCACTGTGACCCATATCAGCATGCTTGCCGATACTGCTCGCGGCTGCGCCGTGCTGGCACGGCGTCGCAAAGTCTCGCGCTCGCAAATACTCGGCTGACTGCTACAGCTCGTCTCGGAGGGTCTGCTGTCATGCTGGACTACGGAGACTTGAAGACTGCCGATGACCAGACGAGATCCCCTCTAGAGGATGTTCCCTCTCTCGAGAACGCTCAGCGACCGTCGCGACGCAATCCTCTTCGACGCTTCTGTCTCGGCGCGGTTGTCGGCGCGATTCTTCTCGCCATCGCGCTCGGTGCTGGACTCGGAGTCGGTCTCAAGAAGAAGTCGAGCAGCGCGCATCCGTCGCTTGCTTCGATGTCCTCCGACGGGTCGGACCGTAACGTGCAGGTGCCGCCGGCGAGCAACTTTGTTCTTCGAGGACAGCAAGCGCTGGCGCAAGAGCCGGCAACGACACGATATTACGACTTTGTTCTGGAGCAGAGATACGGCGCTCCGGACGGGTTCAACAAGACCATGTTGGTCGTGAACGGTGGGTTTACTCGGGTTTTCGCGGGAGAGTGGCGGCCACGGCGAACTCAAATCCCCCTCCCCGCAGGCATGTATCCCGGACCGACGATTGAAGTCAACTCGGATGATCGCATCGTCGTGAATGTCACCAACCTGATGCCGAACGCGACGGCGGTGCGTATTCACGCTTTCAGGGCTGACCGGCTCAGGTCGCGCGACTCACCCTCCGCATTTCGGCTAGATCCATTGGCACGGACTGTACCAGCGCGGTACGCCTTACTACGACGGTACAAATGGAGTCACCCAGGTGGGCATAAACCTACTCCGCCAAACCGAGCGTTCGCTGCTGAGTCGCTCGTCTTCGCGCAGTGCGGCATTCCGCCCGGATCGTCGCTGGTCTACAACTTCACCCTCGATGGCTGGGTCGGCAGTACCTGGTGGCATGTGCACATGTCGACGCAGTATACCGACGGGCTTAGTGGCGCCTTAATCGTACACAACCGCACCGAAAAGCTCGTTGCTCAAGTCGACGGCGAGCTCTCGATCCAGCTCAGCGATCTGTATCATCGCTTTTCGGACGACTTGCTCGTGCAGTACCTTTCCCGCGCGGGCATGACGGGCGAAGGACTCGCCGGGGTCACGCAAGGGAACGAACCGGTTCCAGACTCGGGCACAATCAACGGCGTCGGGAACTGGGGCAGCTTCAACTCGTCCTTCCCCAACTACACCCTCACCGCCAATTCGACTTATCGCCTCCGGCTCGCCAACACGGGCTCGTTCGCAGCTGCGAGCTTTTCCGTTGACGATCACCCCCTCACCGTCGTCGAAGCGGACGGCGTCCTCGTCGAGCCGTTTACGGTCTCGAGCCTCGACATCGACGTCGCGCAGCGATACTCGGTACTACTCACGACGAATCAGACGGCTGGAGCGTACTGGATGCGCTACACGGTCTCGCAAGATGCGTTCACGTATACGGAGCAGTCTGGGAATTACGACATCCTCGGCGTCCTGCGGTACGGCGTCGACGATGCAGCGATGCCTGCGTCATCCGAGCCGGGCAACAGTAGCGCGGTCGACTCGCTGCCGGCTTTCGACGTCGGCCAGCTCGTTCCGGCGGACGCGCAAAACCCGCCTGCTCCGAACCAGTCAGTTTCTCTTTCGCTTGCGGAGCCTTTCTGGTTCGGCCACGAAGCTGACACTGTCGAGCATACCCAGGTTCTATACCTTCTCGCTGTCTATGCAAAACACGGCCAATAACAATGTGAGCCCGCGCCGCGCGGCACCCTTCCGCTTTTAGACAGACTCTTTCCTGACACTATCTGCTGTTCGCAGTGGCTCGCCTTTGTCAACTCTACGAGCTGGAGCCCGCTACAAGGCCAGTCAACCTTACTGGACGACTGGGCTGCGACGACGCAGGGCGTCTCGACCAACGATAGTCAACTGGTCGTGACCATCCCGGATTCGGACGAAACGCAAGTTGTTCAGGTCGTTTACAACAAGTCGGTCTTTCCACTCGCACCCGCTTCTCTTCGCCTTTTTGGAGCATGAGCTGATGACGGTTGAGCCGTGTTGGGGACACAGCCTCGATGACGGCGACCACCCACTGTGAGCTCACCACACTTCTGGGCTTTCTGCTTCCCGAGTCAACACGGCCAGAACCGGATGACTGACACCCTTCTTGGCGCTACAGCCACTTGCACAGACACAAGTTCTGGATCATGGGCCAAGGTCAGGGTCGGTACCAGGAGCAAGCGCTGCAAGAGCAGAACCCTATGCGGTGCGGGTTTCTCATGAGGTTCTCTCGCTTTGCACGCCATCCGAGGCGAGCTGACGGAAACCGCTGTTCTCAGACGAGACACGGTGGTATTCCCGGCATACACGTGGACCGTCCTCCGCTTCGTAGCCGACAATCGTGAGTGGCGGCGGCGTTTCGTTCATCTCGCGAGTTCTCCCTCATCGCCGTGACTGATGCCACGTGCCCCATCGCCAAGCCGGAGTGTGGATCATGCACTGCCACCTTGTGTGGCATATGGCATCGGGACTCGCCATGCAGTTTGCGACGTTGCCGCAGGCGACTGCCGAGCTCGTCGCAGCTGCTCCGAGAGTGCTGCAGGAACAGTGCGCCTCGCTGCGGTCGGGATGAGAGTTGGTTGCATAGAACGCATGTTGCTAGAATATGGTCTGTAGTGGTTTTCTCTTGGCATAGGATGTAGAAAAGAATTCCTCGACCCGGACGCGGCGTTCCGATCTTTGATCGGGGGTGCGCGACTTGTTTTCGAGGGTGGCGACTTGCTCGCGCCTCCCCTCGAGTAAATTCGCCCCGAGGCCTCGCGAAACCGTGACGGCGGCGGCGGCGAGCTGTCGACACACTCGCATCGCTTGAGAGACGTTCAGAGACTAGCATAGCGTGGGTGCAGCGGCCACTGAGGCACCCCGTTGACGCTCTCTGCGCGCGCGCTCGCCCTCCTTGTGTCTCGTTCGCAGTGTGTGGCAGCTTAGCCAATCCGCGGCGACGCTTCCCTCGGCTGCGCCTGTACTCGCTCGACGACCCCCGTTGGCCCGTGCAAGCGTGACAGTCACACTCTCCGAGTCGACGTGAGTCCCTCCCTCGCCTGTCACGGCCCAACAGAGCGGCGACGAGGGAGAGAGGGCGCGGGCTGCGATGACCCGCTCTGTGCTCTCTCGCCTTCGCTCTCCCGCGTTCCCCGTCCCACTCTGATGCGCGCGTCTAGAGCCCCGCTGACATACTCGCTCTGGTCAAAACAGCTCGACCGACGTTTGTCCGATTCAGTCCGGACCCGCGTAGTCGTTTCTCCCTCGTCCCGACTTTCCCTTCCCATCCCAACCTCCCCTCTCCTCTCCGTCCCGATGGACGACAGCCAGTAGGACCGCGCCCCCCACCCATCCAGGGATACCCCTCCGACGAGTCAGGAGCAACTGTCACCCGCGGCAGTCGCTAAACCCCGCCCCGACTCGCAACACCTCAACCCGGGCGAATCTTCCCGTCAACAACCTCGAGCAAAAGTTACTTCTGTTCCAGCCATGTCGACTTGCTCGTTCTCCTCGTACCTCTCGGCCCGCGCGTCGTTCATCGCCGCCGCCGCTCCGGCGACGGCAGACGCGCCCGTCGGCGCGTCCGGTCCGACCGCCATCACGGCTCCGGTTCCCGCTCATTCTCGCCACCACCACCACCCGCACACTACCCACCACCTCGACCACGTCGCGCCGAGTCCTTCCCTCTCGGATGCCGGGTCCCCCTTCAAGCGGCAACGCAACCGCTCGCCCGACTCGACCACCACCACCGTCGTCGCCGTCGCTCCCGCCGCGCCGTCCCCGCCTGCGCGTGAAAGCACCAGCATTGCGGCGCATGACGACACGAGCATGTCGGCGTCCGTCGCAGCTGCGTCCTATTTCGCCGCCTTCCAGCACCACCACGGACCGCCTCCGAGCGGCCTCTCCCCGCCGACGCCGTCGTCTTCACCTCTGCACACGCCGCTCGTCGCACCGGTACCCAAGTCGATCCTCTGCGTGCCTTCGTCTCCTCTCAGGTACGCTCACGCCTGCGTGACTTGTACACCTGTATGTGATGACACTGACCGCGCCATCCTCTGCAGCACCGTCTGCTCATCACCCTTTACCTCTCCTCCCGTCTCGCGCCCCGTCTCGCGCCGCTCTTCGACCTCGAAATCGGTCCGCTTCGCCCGCTGCACCAACGCGAGCGTCTTCCCGACCCACTCGACCGAAGAGTACGACCGGTCACCGATCGTGCCGACGTGCGAGTCGGAATCGCTCGAGATCAAGCGGTGCAAAGCCGAAGACGAAGAGGAGGGGTGGATCATGTGCCAAGCACGGCTCGCCGCGGCTGCTGCCAGCGCAGATAAACCGCAGGTGCCCAAGCTGCCCAAGCACGCGCCGACGATGGACAATCCGGTCGAGGGCGTGCACGGCCTGATTGAAGGCGGCTTCTTCGTCGGCGACGAGCGCGACCGCCTCGGTGGATCGACTCCGACGTGTGGCGCTGCTGGACTTTTGCCCGAGGTGGTACCGGAAGAGGACGACGACGAGGACGACCTCGACTTGAACCCGCTCGAGGGCGCGCTGAACGACGAGGACTTGCACGTCGAGATTGATTTGGTGAACGGGGCCGGCGGCGGTGAACGCATGCTCGTCGATGATGCCCCGGCTGACCTCGACGTTGTGCTCGAGCTGGATATGGAACGCCGGCGCTCCATCTCGCCGAGCGGATCGGCCGCGTCGTCTTCTTCGGCCGTGTCGTCGGCGTCGTCGTCGTTGGTGGTCGGACCGGAAGGCGACCGAGACGACGCATCAAGAACGCGAGGCCGTCCGGGTCACGTCGGGCGGGACGATTCGCCGCCGAGTACGGCGTCGACGTCCTCGAACGACGGCGACTCGTCGAACTCGACCGCGACCGGACCGGCTTCGTCGACCGAGCTCTCTTCGACGGCGGGTTCGACTGCCGGTGCCGAGGCGGCGGCGGTCGTCGACGCTCCGAAGAAGAAGCGGTTCGGCTTGTGCGGCCTCGGCAAGTACACGCGACAAGACATCTTTTCTTGCCACGACTCGCTCGGCGGTTTCTAAAAAGGACAATCCCCAGCACTTTGTGGAACCCTCCCCTCCCCCTTCCCGTCCGATACCACTTCGCAAATCTTCTTCGCCCGTATATCTCTCTCTCTACCCTTCGCATCGTTACATCCAGTGCACACGTCTCGACCTACTGCTCGCATCCCTCTTATCTATTACCGCCGCCACCCTCTTTTCTCGGTTCGGAGGTCTACGGTCGCCGCCGTCTCGCGGTCACCTGCGCCTCGAACAGACACGACGCGACTCGACAAAGGTCTCTTCCGCCGATTTTTCTTTGGTTGGAGCAATCGCATCTGCGAGCACGACTGCGCTTTCGGTCTTTTCGGTCTTCTCTCTTCACCCCCTCCCCTCCCATCGCACGCCGGCACGTTGCGGTTTTTGTCGAGTCCGTCTATACACCGCACAGCTCCGTTCGTCGTCACCTCGGGACTGCCAGTCCCCCTTTTACCCCTTTTTGGGTTGTCGTAGCTAGCACCTCGACTCGTCTCTCTGTGACTCTCCTATTGCATTTGCCTACTCCTTAGCAAACCTATCAAGATGCGCGTGCAGACACTAGTGCAGAGCGAGATTTGATTAGCGAGGTGTTTTGATGTCGTTCAGCGCTGCGTCGGAGCTTTTTCCAAGTCCGATCTTCTCGAAACTCGGACGCGTCGCTCTTGCTTTGCTCGGCCTCTACGCGACGGCAGAGACGTTCAGCGAGGGCTTGCAGCGTGGATCATGTCGGGTCAGTCCAGTCCCAGCTCGCCAGAAGGGACGGCCTCGGAAGTACGCGACGCTCACACCGCGTCTCTTGTTTGCGCAGCGGTCTACTCGATCTTCACCTCGCCGCACCACCCGCCGGTCCCTGATCACCTGCCGACCCTGATCGTGACCCCGAACGGCAGGCCGAACCAAGTCCTATGTGAGCGAGCGAGCCAGGCGAGAGCCGGACGGGGCAGCGAGGACCCTCGTTTTCCACTCGTGTTTGTCGGCCGATTGCTGACTCTGGCGATCTCGTGCAGATACATATCTACACACGGTAATATACGCTCTTCGGACTTACGCAGTGACGCCGTGCTGACCGAGCTCCGTGTGCAGGCTCACAACACGGAAAACTACCTCTTGACGCCGTCCGATGCAGGCGACCTCTGCGTCGCGAAACTGTACCCGCCAGACTCGTCCGGATCTCTCCGCGCCGCCAGCACCAGCGCCAACGGAGCTGCCTCCAGTCTCGGCCATGGCTCGGCCCTGGGCGCCGCGATGGGAGGATCGCACATCCGCTGCGAGGCGAGTCGAGGCCTGAACTGGCGGATACACCAGACCGGCATTCAGGTACGTCGTTAGGGCGCTACGCTCCGAAGAACGAGTATGTTAGCTGACGCACGTGTTCAATCATCAGAACCCGGTGTACAAGCTGCTCCTGCCGAATCCCGACCAGCCTCAATCCGACCAGCCGCTGTTCCAGATCTCGAAACCGAACCCGAATGCCCCGTACTGGTCCATGTTCTACTTTGCCTACGCTGGTCATCTCATCCCGCCGAAGCGAGTCGAATTTGGTCGGATCAGCAAGAACCCGGCCGAGGCAGGAGGAGGAACTCGCGTCGCTATCACGGGTCGCACCGACGAGGAAAAGGCAGTCTGGAAGAGTATCGGCGACGGCAACGAGGACGGCGTCGAGTGGATCGTCTTGTGTGCGGCGTTGGCAGTTCTCGACGACGAGATTGTCGCCGCCGCTGAGAAAGCCGGCTTTCCTCCCGGCGGACCTAGTGGACCTCGTCTCCGCCCGCCGCCTCCCATCGGCGGCGGCGGCGCCAAAGGTCCCATGCCGCCTCCAAGTCCTACCCGCACACGGATCCACCCCCCTGTGAATTACAGCACCGAACTCCCGCGGTCGGCTTCGTCTCACTCGCTCGGACAGGCCGACGGTCGACTCCCTGCCCACGCTCCGCCGAGGTCGCCGCAGCGCCAACGTGTCGCCCCGCCTCAGCAGCAACCTCTTCCTTCTTCCGGTCCTCCGCCCAACTTTGCCCCGCCTGCGCCCAAGTTTGCGCAGCAGCAGCAGCAGCGACCACACACCCCTCCGCAGGGACGTCCGATCCCGTCGCCGCAGCAGCAGGCATCGCGCGGACCGCCTCCGCAGCAGCTGCAGGTGAACGGTGGCATGCCACCAGGCCAGTATGGAGGAGGTCCGCCTCCGCAGCCGCGACACCAAAACCACAACGGTGGACCGATGCCGCCCCCTTCTCGGTCTGCCCCGCCTCCCGCAGCCCTTCAACCAGCGCATCCTCCCCCGCCTCGACAACATTCAGCGCCGATGCCTTCTGGTCAAGTCAACGGCCACGTGATGACGGCGCCTCCGCCTCGGCAAGCCTCGCTCGCTTCGCCCGCTTCTTCTTCGTCCCGACAACCGGCGAACTACCACCCATCCGGGCCTGGTCCCGCGCAGCCGCATGGGATTCCTCGACCAGGTCCAGGACCGGCACCGGTAGCGTCGGCGCCGTCGCGCGGATTCCAGCTGTCGGACGGACCGAGCCCGTCATCGGTAGCCGCGCCGCCGCCGCCCAGGGGAGCCGACTCGAGCGCAGCGGCCCGCATGGTCCAACGTGAAGTCGAAGCAAAGCGTCTGCAGAAGATGCGCAACGCGTAACGCCCCTACCATCCGCCACAGCTCGCTCTGCACCTTCCCCCCAAAATAGACCCTTTCTTTCGCGCTATTTTATTCCTCCCACTCGCACGCTCTTTGCATATATTCTCCCATGATACCCCGCTCTCTTTTTCTTCCGACCCATAGACCATACCTGTAAGACTGCGTCTTTCTTCTCGAACACGCTTGCTGCGAGCGTGACACTGGCAGTGTTGCGTTTCTATTGCTGCGTTTGCCCTTGCGCTACACCCACCTTGAAGAGCTTGCACCGGTCCCGAGACCGGCGCTCCAGTACTCTGCGCGCTTCCCGCTCACGCGACCAAGCTTGCCGCGACCGTCGTTGGTCGCGACGCCGTTCAGCTCCTCGACGACGCTGTCGGCAACGCTCGCGACGAACCACCGCGCGAGAACCGACTGCATCGCGTGCAGCGAAGGAAGGACCAGGGTCGAAGAGACGGTGTCGCCGAGAGAGTCGCCGCGCCGAGAGGCGTCCTGCGAGAGGGCAAAGTAATCAGTTGGTCGCACCTCGGACGAAGGCGACGGCGGAAAAGAAAAACATACCACCAACTGCTGCCACAGACTCTTCTGCACCGGGAAGCGCTTGAGAGTAACTGCAAAGTGAGTGAAAAGCGGTCAACGAGTGTCGTTGCTACACGAGCTGACCAAACGCGACGTGCCATCGATCTGCATCGCCACTTCGCCCGTCTCCGAAATGGCAAACTTTGCGTCCGGGAGAAGGGTCTTGACGGCGTCCTCGTCGCTGGCCTCGGGATGTTCCTCCTTGTAGCCGGCGATTCCGTTCGCGATCTGGTGAGGCAGACACTCAGCTTCGACTCCTGGACGACAAGCCTGGAGAAGTGGGGCTCACGAAAAGTTGGCATGCATAGATGGCCGAGTCGCGCAAGCCGCCGAGTCCGTCCACAAGTCCGCGACCGAACGGACCGGGCACGTAGTCGTACAAACCTGCGGCTCCGTTCTGAGCAGCTGGCGGCAACGATTTCGGTCGTTCGGGCTTGGTCTCGATCGCCGGCTCAGAGGAAGTAGCGACAGGGGTCTTCGTCAAGTCATTAGAGGCGGCGACGGCGACGGCGGAAGATGCGTCCGAAGCCACGAGGGCGGTAGTTTCTGGCGTCGGAGAGGGCAAGGATTCGACAGGGGGCGTAGAGTTCGAGCTCGCGGCTTCGTGCTCGGCAGAGGGCAAAGACGCGGTCGCCTTCGCTGCGCTCTCGTCCTGTACCACCGGAACGGCGAACGGAGACGTCTCCTGCTCGTCCGGAAGCGTCGCCACAGCTGCGTTCGATTCGGCCGAATCCGGCTTCGCCGCATCCTCGTCGCCGTCCGACTTGCCTCCAGCCTCTTCCGACGTTTCTTCAATCCCTTTGACCTGCTTGATGAGTTCAGGCGGTGCGACAATCTCGAAAGCTCGCAAACCCGACATGACGCGACCTCCCGCAATCTGCTCGACGACGCCCATCTCGATCCCGCGCCCTTCGCACACGCGCCGCTTAAAGTCGTCGTACATCTCGTCGACGCTCTTGGCGTGACGTTCCAACTCGGCGGTGGTGAGGGAGTGAGTCGGGTCGTTCGTGCGAGAACCGGTGTAGTAGGATTCGAGAGTGATGCAAAGGCGGTCGAAGAAGCTCTGGAGGAACGTCGGTCGGAGAGAGGCGACACCGATACTGTAAGAGCGCGACAGTTCAGCTACTGCGAGACGTAGGAACGATCAAGCCAGTGTCACTCACCTGCCAGTGATCGTAGAGGCTGGCGCGAGGGCAGGAAGTCAGCTTTGCAGGGGACTGTCTCGCGGGTGGCACAAAAAGTGCACACTCACGCGATGCAAAGATGGCGTCGGTGTCTTTGAAAGTTCAAGTAAGGCAGTGTCTAGAGTCAGCGTCCGGAGGAACAAAGCAACGCGCTCATGAAAACGCAAAAAAAAACGCACGAGTCGAGACCCAGTACCCGCCACTCGCGCTCGCGTTACCAAAACTCGCGACGACCGTCTTGCCGTACTTTTCCCTCAAGTCTCTGACGGCGCCCCAGATCGTGTCCGAGTCGACGACGGCTCCGCCTCCGCTGTCGATGCGGAGGACGACGGCGCCGATCGTGTCGTCCTCGCCGGCTTCCTTCAAACCTCGGACGACGGAAGCGGTACCGAAGCTGTGTGCGGAGCGAGAAGGATTAAAGGCGTCAGAGTCGCCACAACAGGATCAAGGCCCGAAATAGAGACCACTCACTCGCCGACTTCGCCGATCGTTCCTTGCAGGTACACGACGCCGACTTCGATCGTCTCCTTGTTCATGTACTTTTCGACCGCCTTCTCGAGCACTTTCCCATAATGGTAGAACCCCATCATCTTTCTCTCCTTGTCGCCTCCCAATTCGGGATCGAGGATCGAATCGAGCACGTCCTGGCGGTAACAGGTCCCGTTCAAGAGCCCTTCTTTCGTCGCTTCGCGGGCGGTGAATGGTCCCACTCGAGTCAGGGCGCGGGCGCGAGCGAGGGAGCCTTCGCTGCCTTGGGACCAGAAGCGATTCCGGCCGATGTAGCGCAGGAGGTTGTCGTTCAGGTCGTTGATCAGTTGCTCGTGGTTCTCGCGCTGAGGTTCGGTCAACTTTTCGTCGATGTACTGGTGCGCGCAGGGGGAGTGAGTCTGACGGTCCTGCGATGTAAAGTTGCTGTGGAACTGGGCGCACCGGTTGTACGAACGACTTGTACTCGTTGCGAGCCTCGGCGTGCACTTCGATGCCCAGCCACTTTGCCAGTCGTCCGAAGAAGGGCGTTGTCGAGCCTGCAGGGGCGTAAAGTCAGCGGGAGGGGGTCAGATGACAAGCTATCCGGCAGCACTTACCGAGCCCGACGAGTGGAACCTCTCCGGTCGGCTGGCAGTACACTTCGTCGAACGCTGCAAGTCGCGTTTCACGCTCGTCGTCGTCGTCAGCTCTCGGCCCGCGCGCGCCCTTCCGTCCCTCGACCGGCGATCAAGACTCACCGGACGCGAGCAAGTACTGCCCCTGGCTGGTAAACGTATCGGTCCACGCGACGGTTCTCCACCCTTGTTGACCAAACTTTTCGTGCTTGACCCTGCGGAGTTCGAGCAGGGCGTCCTGGATCTCTTCGATCTGGGCGAGACCGAGCGTGTAGGACGGGACGGAAGGGATCGAAGTGTGAGAAAAGTCGGCGACGATCCCGCGCTGCCGGTACAATCACGAGAGGGCGTGTCAGAATCTCGCTCGTCCCAGGGTTTCCTCGTACAGTGACTTTGTCGGACTGACGACGCGGTCATCCTGTTCTATGAACTTGATAGTCCGGATGACGTCGAACAACTCCATGACCCTGGGGGGTTCCTCCGGAGCTCCCGCACCTCTGGACGAGAGGAGGTAGTTGAGGCTCGACCCGGCGGATTTCGCCTCGACGATGCCTCCATCGTAGAGCTTCCAGTAGAGGACCGTCTTTTCGGGAACGGCGTCCCGTTTGCGGGCGCGAGCCTTTTCGGCGTTCCACCTTCATTTGGGAAGAGTGGTCAGCTGGGGAGTTTGGCACCGAGAGGGAACAGAGGCTCACGATCCGAAGGCATAGGTTACTGCGACGGCTCCGATGACCCAGTTCCTGTACCTCCAAACATTCTGGGCATAGCGGTAGCCGTTCGACTGCCCGATCCTCGCAGCGAGTGCCGAGTTTCGAGGACCTGTCACGCCCGGCGTCGGAGGAGGCGGAGGGGGAGGCGGAGCAGCAGATGGCTGCGGTGGTTTCGGATCTGCCATGCTGCTCAGCTTAACTCAGCTCGCGGGTGTGCGAGGTCCGAGACGGTCGAGTGGGGAGCAAGTTGAAGAGACGTCACTCTTCCGCTGTCGACATTCTGGGATATCGGGAGCATGGCGGGTAAATATGCACTCTGATAGCCTGCAAACACAGACGCTGATCCTACCATCCGCACAGCCGACTTCTCGCACGAACCGTTCCCGACTCCGGCCCAACTCGTCGACAGAGTCCCGCTCATCAAGAACCCGGGCTTCTGGGTCCCAAAGCCAGTCAGTCTGCGCTCCGGTGGTGGACTTTACCAGCCGCGCCGCTGATCGATCAGCGAACCGGCGCGCCGCAGGTACAACTCCCTCCCGACATTCATCCCTTGCCGGACGACGTGCAGGCTTACGTGCGTGCCAGTCTCTCTCTCGAGAGGGCACTCATAACAGGCGACACTGATTCCCGATCCCCGTGCGCACTCCGTAGTTCGTCTACCCGCACACGCTCGAGGCGCACGTCCTCCAAACCCTCCCTCCGGCACTCGCCCAACTCCAAGCCGAACAGCAACAGCGCCTCGCCCTCTTGGCTTCGTACGCCGAATCGAAAGAACGAGCGAGGAGGGCAGAGTTGAACAGGCTCGCGCCCGGGTGGCATGAAGGGAAAGGAGGGGTCATGCAGCCCCTTAGGGCGGGGAGCTCGTCGTCGGCGGTGGCGGCGGCGACAACAAAGCACGGGGACGAGCATGATCTCCTCCACGAAGAAGAAGAAGGAGCAACTGCTGCCGGAGGAGGAGTATCAGGAGGACACGACAACAACACCAAGAAACACGCAAACGCCGAGCAAGCCACTCTAACATCATCATCAAACACCGCCGCCACTGCCGCCTCACCGGCCCCGGACCTCTTTAAGGACTTTGTCGAAGGCCTCGAGCGGCTCGACTCGACCCTCGGCAGCAATGGTTCTGCTCGATCCCGCGACGTCGACGACCTGATCTGATCTGATCTGATCCGACGTGATCGTGCCCGGTTGTCCTGTCCTCCTCTCTTTTCACGTGGTACTGCCTCGAGACTTGTTGTCGTAACTATCCTGTAAATCACCGTCGTGAATCCTGCTTCGGATCGGGATATGGCGTGCGCGGCACCATGCTGCGAGAGCGAGCAAGCAAAGCAACGCAAGCAAGCCGCGAAACCTCCTCCGAATCGAAAGGACAAGAGTGTCGCCCGAGACATATGTGTCGCTTCCTCGGACCCGTCGCAAGCGAACTCGTCTCTGGCTTGATCAATCAGCAAGGCATGCAATCGAGTCGTCTCCCCGAGAGATGCGCGCAGTGGAATCGCTAGACCTTCGCCCGACCGGCCGGCAGGTTCACGGATCGATCAGACTTCGGGTTCCGTTCGGCTGCAAACTCAAACCGTCGCGTCTGTGTTTTTGGATCCGTAGAAACGTTGCAACAGCCACAAAGAAGGAGGGGCAAAATGCTCTACTTCTTCTTGCCAGCGTCGGCCTTCGACTTGGCAGTGCCGCGGAACTTCTTGGCCCGGTCTGGAGGGCGCAATGGGAGTCAGCGTCGTCGTACGCGTGTGAATATAGGAGCTCGTAGAGGACGCACTCTTGCGCTCCTTGCGGAGCTTGCGGCCAGCACGCTCCTTCTTCTCCGCCAGACCGAACTGCACGCGGAGAGGGTCAGGGCCTGCCACCGGAGTCTATGCGTATAGCGGGGAGCCGGACTTACGCGGACAAGCCGGTACCTCGGCTCGAACTAATATGCGGTTCGAGGTCAGCTACAGGCGCGTGAGAGGAGGAGAAGAAGTCGAAAACGAAAAACCGCGAAAATTTCGGAATTTTTCGCGGCTACCGATTCGTCCGGGTGACGGGAAACGCACCTTGAGGGCCTCCTTCGAGTCGTAGATGAGGGCGAATCCGGTCGACTTTCCGCCACCGAACTGGGTGCGGAAGCCAAAGACGATGACCTGGTCCTTGGGCGCCTTGTACATGGCGGCCAGCTTGTCGCGGAGCTCGTCCTTGGAGACGTTGGCGCGCGTCGGGTGCAGGACGTCGACGACCATCTGCTTGCGCTGGAGCAGACGGTTCGTGAGGAACTTGCGGGTGCGGATCGTCACGGCGCCGTTGGGGTCCTGTTTGCGCGCGCGGCGAGAGGGGTTCCGAGACGGGCAGGAGGGCAACGAAAGCGCAGGTCAGCGACCGAATAACCACACAGTATATCCCCATCTTGCTGGTGCGTGGCGTGTAGCCCGTCGCCCGAGTCGGAGCGGCACCTTCCCAGAGGAGGGCAACATGGCCCGTCCACCCGCACACGTCCTCTGCTCGGCTAAACGATGCTGCCCGGCGCACACGTGACCGTGTGACACCTGCAAGGGGCAGCCACAGTGCCCGCGCGAGGTGTTGACGAGCGAGTCCGGGACACGCGTGCCCGCCCAGCTGAGTGCGGTGAATCGTCCGTCGCCCGCCGCCTCGTCTCGACCTCGACGCTCCTCGCGCTAGAGGTTCCCAGTCTGTCCTCGAAATAGCCCTCCTCTAGTCAAAAATACAGCCGTATATTTTGGCAGGACGAGGCGCGGCGAGTTGGTCGAGATGTCGGCCTGGGGTGGTCGTCGAATCGAGCGAGGGTCGGCCACGGTGGCTCGTCTCGCCACTGGGCGGGGCTGGCGGGCTGGGAGAAGGGGAGAAGGCGGTCTAGACTTGCCATGTTGGCGGCTGGAGGCGGCTTTCGAGCGGGAGCGTCGAGAACGGGGAACCAACGAGCGAGTCTGCGGCTCGCGGCCAACGCGGCGAGCTCGTCTCGTCTCGCCCGCGCCGCGCACCTCCGTGCTCACCTCTCCTCTCGTCTGTTCTCTCTCTGCTCTCTCCCAGGCAGCGCTTGACACTTGCATCCACATTCGTGCAATTTGAATCTGTACACCCAGCCACCCACTCCTGTCTCCCATGACAGCCCTCGCAACGATCGCAACCCCGAGAGCAGACGACCCATCCCACGCTGAACCGCTCTCGCCCCTCTCGAACACTCGTCTCTCGCCAGCAGTACAGGGATCAAGGTGTACGCGTTGGCGAGTAACGAGCTGGGATACGATGGAGGAGAATGCGAAGAGAGCTATACAAGATGAGAGGGATTGGCTACAACAAGCATGGATTAGGACGGGAGTGGCGGTCCCCGTCGCTGGGGGAGGTGCTATATACAGGGTCCGCGCGTTGAGGAAGCGCATATTAGAGGAGTAGGTAAGGAATCTCCCAGGGCGTCTTTCCTCGAGTCGAGTACGGGCCGACAGGCGAGTCGACAGGCCAGGCCTCCTCAGAGTTGAGGCCACCACGTCGAGTTGGCCGGGTTGCTCGCGACCGCGACTCCGGTCAAGTACCACTGCGCGCGACCCGTCAAGCGAGCGAGGTGCGACGGCGCAAACACGCGCGAGACGGCAAAGTACAGGATCGAGACGAGCGCGATCAAGAGGGCGTCTGTTGATTCGGTTTCCGGCGGCGGTCGAGCGCGCGAGATGCCGCAAAATGGGGAGCGGAGAGAATCGAAGGCGGTCGGGCGAGCGAGGTCCGGGGTAGCAAGGCGAGGCGAGGCGGGGCAAGGAGGGAGAGAGAAGTGGAGGCTCAGTCAGCTGAAAGAAATTTGAAGGCCGACGACTCCGGCGGGACGACGTCAACACCTGCAAAGGGTTTCCAAACGAAAGCTCGCAACGTACGGACGAGTATGTTCTCCCACTGTGTAAACCAACGAGTCCTGTCAGTATACTGTGCGAAGAGGAAGCGCGAGGGCTATGGCTGTCGGCCGCGGTTTTCTCCAGGTTTCGGCAAGCTGCTGCCTCGCCGAGTCTGTTTTTTTTTTTTTTTCCGCTCGGTGTCGATCGTTCGGAGAGGGACATCAGACTCACGGGCTCGAGCGTTTCCCAAAAGATCCCTCGGTACCACAGCTTGAACTTTTGCGACGGGCGCATCGGTTTCGGGATCCGGTGCACATGCTGCTGGAAGACGAGCGCGCCCCGTGGCGGGACCGTGTAGGGAGACGACGAGGCGACATTAACAGAGGGCGATGATGATGAGCATGAAAATGCTGGAGAGGATGAGCCGAACTCCTTGTCGATCGTTCCGGGTTCCGAGACTGCTGCCAGCCGCAACGAGCCCATGTAGGCCGGCATCGTCTTGGTAGAGGCGCTGGACAGTCGTGTCGCAGACATTGGGAACGGATAGAGGCGTGGAATGCAAGGAAGGGGTGAGAGAAGGAAGGAGAATGCTGCCTCGCCGACTCTCGATGATTCAATCCGGGAGAGCCGAACGCTCGCGCGCTGCTCCTCATCTCCAGTCTCTCGTTCCGCGCTTGCCGGGGGATGGCCGAGTCTCGGTGTCGGGGTAGGATCACGATCTCGCGGGATCGGCCTCATGCTCAGCTGACCATGTACACTTCAGATCAAAGGGAAATAAGCAACGGCGAACATAGATTTCAAGGAGGGTTCGAAAAGCAAATCGCTTCGGTGCGCGAAGTTTGCCTCCGGCTGACTTTTGATCCTTCGGTGTCCAGCGGTCTCGCTGCGTACTCTGCTTTGGGTGACTCGAAAATGGTCTGACGAGTGCTCCATGGTGGACGCGAAAGGAATGGGAGGTTCCCCACGCCGCTATCCGGACTCGCCACACTTTGAGAAGAATGAAGGACGCACGCTCGCATCTTCATGCCGGGGAGGCGGTATACGACGAGCGCAGCTTCAGCACGACATGTGTGAAATAAGCGGTGAAAAGCTTCGTGTGAATTTCATGCCGAGTCGACGAAATCGACGGATCCTACGATCAGGTTCTTGCGAGGGAGCCGTCCCGGTAGCGGCGAGAGCAGAGTGATTTTCTTCTTGTCTTTGTCGAGTGCCGAGCTGTCCGGGGGTGGGAGTTGGTCAGCCTAGTCCGGAGGGGGGCCGACGAGCTCAGGGAAAGTTGACGTACACCCAAACGAATCCCATGACCGGTCCTCTCACCACCTTTTCCTGTCCATCGCGCTCCTCCTCGGCCATCGGCACCGCCAAGATCCGATTCACGACTTCGCTCGCCGCTCTCGGCCCGTCCAAGTCGACCTCGACGAGCTCCGTATCCCTCGTGAGCCGCGTCGCGCCGAGCGGGAGCGCCGACGACGGGGCATGCGTACCGGCGAGCTCGCCGACTCGCACGATGCGGATATCGGACCAGCGCACGATGATACTGAACGGGGACAAGAGTCCCTGTGTCAAGGGAGGACCGCCGTAGAAGTAGGCGCGCGTTTGGAGGGCTTGTAACCGGGACATGGTGGGCAAGTCGAGGTCCGAAGCCTGGTTGCAGCGGCAGGTCATGTCAGTGATGATCTGCAGACAGGTACTCAATCAGGGAGAGATGCCCCGACTCACGCCGTCAGACTTGGGAACTCGGATAACGGTGACGGTCTTGTTGGTGTTCATGAGCTTGTTCATCTCGACCGACAATCGCTCGGTTCCGACGACGACCAGAACGTTGACTGCCGGTGCGTGCTGTGTAAGCGATCGACCTGCAAAGACAGGAAGGCGCACCGGGCGACTCACTCTCGAAAGCTCGCACCGCCGCCTTGATCCGCTCGTGACCGTTCCCCTTCTTCTCGACCCACTCTCCCGGGGTGTCCACGATCCATCCCGCCTTCCAGCAGTCGACTCCTGCTCCATCAACTTTTCGCTTCGCCGCGTCCGCGACGCTCTGCACGAGCAACTCGTAATGCGGCTCGTTGACAGTCGGTGAGAGGTGTCCGGTGAAGAAGATGAGCGGGTCGACGAGCGGAGCGTATGCGTCCGGATTGACGGGAGGGACGTAGGGAGGTGGAGCGGAATCAGAAGAAGATGAAGATGCTGGCGGTGGCGGGAACGGGACGGGCGGGCCGGAAGAGAAGGCAGTTCCGAACGGAGCGGCGGGCGTCGTGGTTGGGAGGAGCGCACTCGTGCTGGCGACGCCAATCGTCCCGGGCATGGTCCACGTCCCTTCGCTAGGATCCAGGCTAACGATCGTGATCCCGCTCGGCGGCCTGGCGGTGCCGGCAGTGGCTCGTTCAGACCGATTCCGCCAATTCGCCAACATCTTGATGAGCGTCGACTTGCCGGCGCCTCGTTCGCCGACGACCAAGATCCGTGGAGGTGCGACTTCATCATCTGGTTGACTGAGGTCGCGAGTCGTTGCAAAGGAGGAGGGTCGCGCTTGAAGGCGGAGTCGGGTCAAGGCGAGATGCAGGTTGAAGTAGTGACTGGTCGCGGATTCCGACGCGAGATAGACAGAGTCGATCGAGCCTGTCACGTAGAGATCATGAAAAGAAGGCATGTCAGGCGTTGCGCACTCACGGCGATAATTGTTGCAGAGCTGGAGCGAGCAAAGATGGCGGTCCTCGCGAGCAAGCGCCGGAACAAGCAAACCCCAAAGCGTCCGCGACGAATCCGTCCATGCACGGAGGTAGGTCCCTCTGCTGTGCTGTAACAGGGCGAAGCGGCAGCCTGGAATCCTCTCGAACGCAGAAACGAATGGCTGCATTCCAAGGGCTGGCCAGACAACACGGGCCATCTTCCCTAGGGTTGGCCCGCGAGATTGGGTATCCACTGCGCTGTTCGGGTGGGTGCGCGCCTCGCCTGCGGCAGAAGCAAGTGTAGGACCATTCGCGAGTCGCGAGGAGAGGGGGAGAGGAAGACTCATCTCGATCTCGGCGCCTTCGCCATTGATACCGGGGACCCATACGCCTCCCCGTTGTTCGTGACTGAATCCGTACGTGGCTCCCGTGACGAGCTCGATGCCGAACAGCTCTGCGTAGCCCGAGATGACCTTGAGCGAGAGCGCGTCGGTCGGGTTCTCGAGCTCGAAGCGGAGCTCCTGCGCGGGCGGGACGGCATAGCGCCGTGTCGGGTGCTGTCCCTGTGTAGACATGCTCGCCTACAGTTGGGCGAATCTGGGCTTGCTTGATCCTCGTCCAAGGCCTCGATCAGTCTCTGCGAGCAGAGCGAGCCTCCCCTCAGCCAGTGCACGCTTCGCCTATACACTCTGTCTGGGCCGGATTTCCTCAGACTGGTACTACACTGGTTGCATCAAGCAAAATAGCTGGTCAACGGTCGCGAAAGCCCTCATGATTTCATGATGTTGAATGCGCCATATGTACGCGGAAAACCGCGGCGGTTGCACCTGCATCGGCTGCAGCCACGGAGCCACACGTCGCGGCGAGATCAGACGAATGAATTAGTAAAGCACGGAGCAGATTTCGGACACCGGGCACAATCTGATTGGAGGGCGAGGACGCGCGACTCGAAGCGAGTCCCCCTCGTCATCACTTCGTCGTGCATCGCGAGAAAATTACCACGCCAAGATGACAGACAGAGTCCGCCCTCTCGCTCTTCCTACTCACCTTGTCTCTTAAGTGACCTGCGCGAACTCTTGAACACGCCCACCAGTTTCCCGCAAAGTGACTCTAGCCAGACTTGAACGACCGTCTCGTCGATTTACCGTACGTCCTTGCGTTCCGCCTCCTCACCACGTTCCCTTTGTGACTAATTCGGATCGGGCATCCTTTGGCTGACGCACGCACTACTGTCTTGCCCGAATACAGTCGATCCTCCTCCTCTATACACCGGTACGTTTCCCCGTAGCCGACGACCTTCTCAAAAACTCTCCTCGTTGTCGGCCTCTCGGAGCACGTTGCTGACGCCGGGTTTGATCGCGCAGCATACGAACATCGAACAATGTCGTACACCGGTGATGGCGTCGCTCAGACGCAGGCTTTCGCCCACGCGCGCAAGCAGCTCGCTTCGAACGACAAGATCGCGCAGCTCGAGGGCTTCACGACTCGCATCCCGACCGACGGCGACAAGCACGTTTCCGTCTTCTCGCAGGTGCGTGGAGAGCTATATGCCACGCTGCAGATTGATAGTGGACTGACTCGAGCGATTGTCGGGCAGGCTCCGGTCGACAACCTCGACACGAGCATGCGCGCCGGCGCCCGCGGTCCGACCAGCATCGACGACCCCGTCGCTCGCGAGCGCATCTCGCACTTTGACCAGTACGTCTCGAATCGTTCATGAATGATTGTACGCGAACCCGAAACCCGTTGCTGACGACCCCTTTCGCGCGTTCGCAGTGAGCGGTACGGCCTGGATCTCCATGTTGTTCTGCTGGGACGCTCTCGTACTGACTCTAGCCGTTGACAAACGATCCATACAGCATCCCTGAGCGCGTAAGTTGGGTTGGGAATGCCAGGTCTGTCGTCGTCGCAGCTGTTGATTTCGGCTTCTTCGCGCTTTTCTAGGTCGTCCACGCTCGCGGCGCCGGCGCTCACGGGTACTTCAAGTTGCACACGTCTCTCGCCGAGTACACCACGGCCAAGGTTTTGACTGAGGTCGGGCAGGAGACGCCGACCTTTGTCCGCTTCTCGACCGTGCTCGGATCGAGCGGCGCAGCCGAGACTGCTCGCGAAGTACGCGGGTTTGCGACGAAATTTTACACCGGCGAAGGCGTGTGGTTAGTACACTATGCTCTGGGACGAAGGAGGGCGGCTTTGGCGATCTAGGGAGACGGGGAAACCCGGATTTCCTCGTGTCCGCCCTTCCGCCGAGCTTTCTGCTGACTACTTGCACCTCCGACAGGGATATCGTCGGCAACAACATTCCCGTACGTCACTATGACCGCTGCTCATGTAGCGGAGCGCTGACTGTGACTCCGGCGTGCAGGTCTTCTTCATCCAAGACGGAATCAAGTTCGTCGACTTGATCCACGCGGGCAAGCCGGCTCCTCAAGTCAGCCTGCCGCAGGCGCAAACTGCGCATGATTCCTTCTGGGATTTTATCAGCCTTGTGCCCGAATCGACGTTCATGTCGCTCTTCTCACTGTCCGACTACACGATCCCTCGCTCGTACCGCATGATCAAGGGCTTCGGTGTCAACACCTTCGTCCTCGTCAACGCCGAAGGCAAGCGCACCTTCGTCAAGTTCCACTGGAAGCCGCATCTCGGCTCGCACGGTCTCGTTTGGGATGAGGCGCTCAAGCTCGGCGGACAGGACCCGGACTACCTCCGCCGCGACCTTGCGGACGCGATTGAGGCCGGCGCGTACCCGTCGTACGAGTTCGGCGTGCAGCTCATCTCGGAGGAGCAGGAGCAGACGTTCGACTTTGACATTCTCGACTGCACCAAATGGGTTCCCGAGGTACGTCTTTGCTTTCTCTTCTGATCATCAGCAAAGCGTCGATCGCGCCTTTGGACCGTCGACCGTCGACATCGGGGATGTCCATAGCACCGGTTGCTCCCAGAACAACAGCTAACGAGTGTGCAAACTCGCTCCGGCACTGCAGGAACTCGTCCCGATCAAGTGGGTCGGCACGATGACTTTGAACCGCAACCCGACCAACTACTTCGCCGAGACCGAGCAGGTCGCGTACTGCACGTCCAACATCGTGCCCGGAATCGACTACTCGAACGACCCGATGCTGCAGCTCCGCAACTTCTCTTACTTCGACACGCAAATCTCGCGTCTCGGCGGCCCCAACTTCAACGCGCTCCCGATCAACCGCGGCATGTGCCCGTTCATCTCGACCGCCCGCGACGGACAGCACCAGCCACGCATCATGGCCGGTCCGCACTATTACCCGAACCGCTTCGAGACCCCCAACGCGGCGACCCCGCACGGAAAGGGCCAGAACTACGCTCACGACGAGGCAGCGGTCGCCGAGGCCACCAAGGTCAAGGAAGGACACCTTACTTTTGCTCCATACAAGGTCGAAGGAGTCCGTGGCCGTCTCCGCCCGGCGCGCTTCGACAACCACTATAGTCAGGCGCAACTCTTCTGGAACTCGCTCGACCCGATCGAGCAGCAGCACATCATCGATGCCGCCATCTTCGAGCTCGGCCGCGTACGTACTCCAGCACGGATCGCCTAATCTGTGACCCCAGCCGGCTGACGTTCGAATGCTGACTGCTGGATGCCCTTTTTTCGCTTTCCTTGTTTCTTCTTCTTTCCCCTCGGTTCACAGTGCGACGACCGCGAGGTACAGAGGAGGAACATTTTGAGGTGGAACAATGTAGACCATCAACTCGCGCTGGCGGTTGCCGCTGCGTTCGACATCGACGTCCCTACCCCGGAAATCCCGAACCACGGGAAGAAGACCGACGGCGAGAACTCTTTCTCGCTCATGTCGCCCAACAACCCTTCCTCGGCTGTCGGTCGCCGCATCGCCATCTTCGCTCTCGACGGCTTCGACTCGCTCCAGGTCTCGGGTATGGTCGCTGCGATCGGCGCGCTCGGCTCGATCCCGAACATTATCGGTACCCGCAAGGGACCTTGCTACCCGCGCGGCACCACCAAGGGTGACTCGGGCGCCAAGGGCGTCATCAACTCGAACTTCACCCTCGAGAGCGCTCGCTCCACCTTGTTCGACGGTTTGTTCATCCCGGACGGCGACGAGAACTTTGTCAAGGAGCTCTCGCAGGGACGCGGTCTCCACTGGATCCGCGAGGCGTGAGTGTCACGCAGTTCGAAAACCAACTCTACGATGGTTTCCTCACTGACATGCTCCTCGCACTTTACCAGCTTCGCGCACTTCAAGACGATCGGCGCTGTCGGCGCCTCGATTCCGGTTCTCGCACACAAGGCTCTCCCGGGCATCACCGACTACAAGGCAGACCTCGCCGCCGCGTACTCGTCGAAGAACGGGATGGTCCTCGCCGAGAACCTTGCTGGCGATGAGGCGTCTGCCTGGGAGAAGATCAAGGGAGCGAAGGACCTGACCGGATTCGGAGCCGAGTTCATCACTGCCCTGTCGAAGCACCGTCACTGGCACCGCAAGCAGACGGAGGAGGTTGCCTTCTGAGCGGACGGATGAATTTCTCCCTTGTCTTCGTTACCCAGCTCGCGATGAGCAGTACACCTTTTGTAGATAGCTTGAACTGTACAGCAGTGCGCGATTTAACTACTCGAGTCCCAGCGTCGCTTTGGCCTTCTCAAGTCGTCTTCGACGTTCGCGGGAATACGGTCTATAGAGGCTAAGGGATGAAGACTGCATCGACTTGACGGTGTCTCCCATCCTGTATCTGGCTAGAGACACAGCAAAATAAGCGTGCCTGCCCGTGTCGGATCACAGCGGATGCATGGTTTCAAGCTTCCGACCGTGCTCTCGTGGCTTTCGCTCTCGGACGGCAAGCTCTTCGGGTCCTGCTTGCACTCGAGAGCAAGCTGGATCTGTGCTTACGCTGGACGCCAACCCCAGAATGGTCAACAAGCAGATTTTCATGTGGAGAGTTTGCAAATAGTCTGCGTGCTTCGTCGGGAGCGCTTCTTTCCAGAGTCTGTACGAGGTACAGCACTTTGCTGAATGGAGGGCAACTCGAATGTACTCTACGCTCTTGGACAGAATGGAGCCGTGCTGGAGGTCCAGGAAGACGGGGATGGGTCGATTCCGCCACCCCCGCCAACCTTTCTGCTAACTTCTTGCACCTTCGACAGGCATGTCCATCAGCAACGACCTGCACATGCGTTACTGAAAATGCTTTAGCGGAGCGCCGCGACTCCGCTCGGAAAGGGCCAGAACTGCGCCTTAGTCGAGCGGATTCTGCGGTCCTCATGTGTTCAAGTTTTCCGGCAGCCCTTTCGTACTCTCTCTCCCGCGAAGACCGTTTCTTCAGCTCCCCGCAGTATTCAGGGCGACTTGGGCTCGAGCTCGAGTCTGACTTTGGCACCAAAATGGCGAAGAAGGCGTCTGTCTGTCAGAGTCGACTCTCCATCGACACCGCTTTCTCTGACATTTCGGCGGAAAGCTCATTACAGACCAACACAGTCCTCCAGACACGCTTGATCAGAGTGCTAAAGTATGCTGCCATTCAATACTTCTCGTCCGTCACCTCGTCGAGACCGTCTCGGGGCAAGGAAACCACCGTCACCGCCTGCCTGAGCACTGCGATTCCCTCCGCCTTGCCTCGATTCTGCCTCTCACCAACTTCGACGCTTTTGATCGATCCTGCGTCGTTCGCTGGCTGTAGCTCGAGGTCTTCAAACGGTTTGGCGCGTCCAGCCTCGCTCAAGTCGCCAGCAAGGGTAAGGTTTGCCTGATCCGGGAGGAACTCGGAGGCGGCGAGCGCGAACCGGGTGTAGTGGGCGGCGAGCTCGTTCTGCTTGGGCAGGTACGACTGAGAGCGGCTGCGCAGGAATGTCGAAGTGCGGGAAAGGGATGGGGGAACGTAGACCGTGGGAGCCGTGAGGGCCTGGTAGAACATGGTCAGGGCCATGACGAGGATACCGAAGACGGCGGCGAGCCTGTAGAGTAGAGGAGCATTTTCCCTGTCAGCCCGTACTCTCCGACCAAGTTTCTGGTGATCGCGAGAGGCGACCAAAACATTCGGCTTACAAGGGAATGATGGCCGAAAGTTGCATAACGGGACCGCTGTCCAAGACCTCGGCGCTCAAAATGCCGACCCTGCGTCGAGTTGCTTGGTCAGTTCCGGTCTGGAGAACCGTAATTCGAGACGAGGAAGAGGACGTACCAGATAGAGTTGACAGACACGACAACAATAAACAGCGTGAAGCCGAGGAGGAGCGCGATGAGGTTCCGAACCGTTTGCGAAAAGACCGTACTGGCTGTAGGCGACCTGTCCTTGAACTCGTTGAGCGATCGCTTGACGGCGCGAGCGTAGGCAATTCCGAATACGCAGAACGTCCCGCCCAGGAGGAATGCCCATGCGGCATACAACAGATAGGTTAGGCGGAACAAGCGGTAGAGGCGCTGCTTGCGCGCTATAAGAGCGAACAGCCGCGGCGCGATCGAATTGGCCACGGCCGCCGAAGAGGCGGAGGCGGTACCGGCGTAGAGCGAAGCGGCTTCGCCCAACATCTCATCGATCGCCACCCAGTCAAGCATTGTGTCACTGTAGGCCTTGGCGCTTTTCACCACCGGCGGAAGTGAACTGGCCAAGAAGGCAATCGAGGTGGCGATGAAAGACCCGAGGAGGACCCAGGGCGACGCGAAGCGCGGAGCGCGCTTGTCGGCATACGAGCGCAAGTGTAGGACATCTATGGGAGCATCGTCGTCAGCGTCACGCGTCCGGACTCGTCGCGGAAATCGCCAGGAATGTCCGTACAGGCTGTTCCCATTACGTAGCAATTCAAGATCAGGCCGAGAAGACCGGGGACCCAACACAGACTTGTCCAATAGAGGGACGCAGGTACCGGTCGGCCGCTCGCCTGCGCGTACATGCACCTGCAAGAGGATGTCAGCGCAGGAGCGGGCGGCATTGAAGGCGTCGCAAACGTACCAGGCAAAGCCTTGCAGACCAAGACACATGAGGACGTTCAAGCCACTGTAGGGCAGGCTCGAGTGGGCGAGGTAGTAGACCTCGTCTTGACTGGTAGCCTTGCGGACGAGCCAGAAGGAGTTCTTGCGCCAGCGGATGAACCAAACACTGACGAAGAGCAGCACGTCACTGTGTAGACGAAACGGTCAGAGACGCTCGGGGGTGCTGCGTGTGTGCTTTGACTCGGCTTACACCGCTGCGCCCACGCTGCCGAGGATGTAAAGCGGTTTCGCGACCTTTGACTGAGGCAGGAGGACAACATCGCGGATGGTCTTGCGGAGGATGCCGTACGGGTTCCCGTCGCGAGCGAGCAGCGGAATGTAGGCGGACTGTCGAAGTCGTCGTCAGCATCGGCTGCTGACGGCAGGAGTCCACTCATCCGTAAAGGCGAGCGACTTACCAACAAGCCGGCCAACTGCTGGGACGAAGTCACTCCGCTCAGGGCCTCCATCGTGTTTCAAAGTAGCGGGAGACAGGCAAAGAGCGAAAGAAGTGATAGCGGAAGAAAGAGCAGCGGGGAGCAGACGAGATGGGGTCCTCCTCAGCCCCGAGATCGCGGAGGCATTCGCGCCGTCCATCGCGAACAGAAACATGATAGGGAGTGCGTGCACGAACGCCGAAGCGATGCACGACCCTGCGGCAAGCCACAAGATTGTCGGTGCACGCGCCGCTTGGAGAGGGCTTGAGCGGCCGAGGCGAACGTTTCATTGAATGACCTGCATGGCGGGTCGTGCCGGGCCGACGTTCGGTAATTCACATCGACCTTGATCTCGGTCTTGCGGCCGGTGGGAAAGGAAGCCCAGCGCAGGAGAGTCCCCTTTGGAAGCGCCGACGCTCGAGCCATGCGGGGGGGAATCTCAGCCGCAGAGCAAGGCGTAACAGCTGGCACATCTTCTGGGTATGGCAGCTCAGGAAGTGTAGAGCGAGCAGGCGAGCAGACGGTGACCGTCAAGCCGAGTTCGAGATGAACGGCGTCCCTCAAGCGCGTCGAGCCTGCTCCGAAGGCGATACGAGTGCGCGCAGACACAGCACTTGAATGCGTATAACCCCTGCCTAGCGATCAGACCGAGCGTGGAGAGAAGTCGGCAGCGACTCGCTCGAAGAGGCGAGGCAAAGGTTGAGAGAGCACCATCTCCGCCGCCGCGCCGACTCATCTTGCTGCGCCGGGAGATTCAGCAGAATCGTTGAGCTGGCGTCCGAGTCGTCACCGGAATCGTTTTCTGTCCGAATCGACACCCTTTCGACAGAGCCGAAGTGTCATCCGGGTCAAGTGGGGCGAGGCTGAAGGCAATCAACGGCTCAGCTTCCCCTCGAGCGAGTGTTTCAGGTGCGGGTCTTGAAGCCTTTCTAATGATCTATCGAGCCCGTGCAACAAGACCGCTGACCCAGATGCGGGCCAACAGCAGCTCCTCTCGGAACGACCAACTTGAAGCAACACACAAGCGGCGGAACGGCAGCCAAACAGACTGCGACGACGGCGAACATGTCGCTCAAGCCGACAGAGGATGTCCCGCCCGCGGAGAACCCAGCCCGAGAGCATCCGCTCGCGTCAGCAACAACGTCCGGCACCGCGTCGCCCGTCATTTCTGATCCTCCAGGAACGCCGCTTAACGAGTCAGAAGACGCCGACAATGCCTTGCACGACAACGAAGACACATTCTACCAGCTCATGTCGATCCATATCGACCAGCCGATCGGGTCAATGAGCATCAGCCCGGCGAACCGCGACGTCGCTCTCGGTTCAAGGACTGGCCTCTACATCGTCGATCTGCAGAACCCGTACGACCCGCCGCGCTTCTTGCCGCATGCCTCGGCGTGGGAAGTCTCGGATGTTCAGGTGCGTCGCAAGCGTGGCGAGAATCCGCTTCCAAACGCTGATCGAGATGCTTGTGCAGTGGAATCCCTTTCCAGCCCGGAGCGAATGGGTCTGCTCGACTGTGAGTACAGCGGACAAGACAGTACGCTTTTGACAATTCTCTGACCAAGACAACTTCTCCGCCCGTTTGCAGTCGAATCAGCAGGCCGTCGTCTACAACCTCTCACTTTCGCCGGCGCTTTCAGCTTCTCCCATCGAGCATGCGCTATACGGTCACCGTCGAGCCGTGACCGACATCAACTGGTCGCCCGGATCACCAGAAGTACTAGCAACGTCGGCTATGGACGGATGGGTCATGGCGTGGGATCTCCGGACTGGTTACGGCTCGACTGGGCGCGGCCGGAAACCGATTTGGCGAGTTTCGACGTGGGACTGTGAGTCTGGATGTTATCTTCTCATCCTCCTGTTGCATATTCCTGTTTCGACAATCCTGTGACCTCAACGACCGGACGGGAGATTAACAACCCCCTACGCGCGCAGCTCCCGCGACGCAGGTCAAGTTCAACCGGCACGAAGCGCACATGATCGCCAGCGCGCACGGCAACGTCGTTCACATATGGGACGATAGGGTGCGCCCCTCAAGCTACCCTTCGGTTCTTCTGACCCTTGCTGATATCTCCGTTGCGGTGCGCTAGATGGGAGCCACGCCGGTGGAGACGGTCGGCGGTCACTCGGCGCGGATCTGTAAGCTCGCTCGAACACGCGGCGCTCACGACGAGATGGTGCTCACCAGTCTCTGAACCGGCAGATGGTATCGACTGGTGCCGAAAGGATCCGAAACAGCTCGTCACGTGCTCGCTGGATTCGTCCTTCAAGGTGTGCTGCCCCCCTTTTCTCGACCCGGCCGACGAGTACTCACTTTTACCCCCGCACCTTATAGTCATGGCGTATCGATTCTCTCGCAGAACCGCTGCGAAGCGTCACGACCTCGTCGCCGATTTGGCGCGCGCGCTGGCTCCCCTTCGGCGACGGCATCCTCACCTTGCCGCAGCGATCCGATCATGCGCTCAGCATCTGGAGCGTCAAATCAATCGACGATGCTCTTCGCCAAGGCGAGCAGCCCGAGGCATGCGCGAGGTTCGAAGGCGCTCGTGAAGGTGTCAAGGAGTTTGTCTGGCGGACTCGCGGGGGCGAAGATCCTGAATCAGGTCAGCCTTGACACAAAAGGTTCGAGATCCTTGCCCTCCAAACTCACACCTTCTGCCTGCAGACGACCGCGAGTTCCAACTCGTGACCTGGGCGAAAGATCGACGTCTTCGATTATGGCCAATCTCGGAGGCGCTCACCAAGGTGCGTCCCCTTCACCGAGCCGACCTCGTTTCTTTGACGAGGGAGACTGAGGATGCTTGTCGCAGGACGTCGGTCATGTCAAAGGCTCTCGGATCGAGGTGCCCATGACGCGTCGTGGGGGTCCCGACATTTCCTACAGATCCTTCGGAGAGGCGCCGGCTCCAGTAGGTCCCAGTCTCGACGGCACAGCTACTGTGCAAGCGACGAGCCCCAACCTCGCCTCGGGCTCGCTACTCTCGAACGTGCTCGCCTCGCCGCCCGCACCGTCTTTGCTCACTTCCTCCATCTTGAACGCGAACCTGCCCAACACGTCCGCCAACAAAGAACACTTTGTCCCTCACCCGATCACGAGTGCCATTCGAGCCGAGTCGGCGACGATGACCACTGCCAAAGTCACGACTCGCCGGCAAAAGGAGCACGACCGGCTGGCGTGGATGGAAGGCGTCAAGGTTCTCCGCGCTCCCGAAGAGATCGACGAGCCAGAGACGGAGCCGGTGGGACAATCCGAGCGTCCCGATTCGGTCGTCGCTCCGACCCAACCGCAGACGCGAGCAAGCTCTGTGGTGCGAGGAGGGGCGGATACCGATACGGCGACTGCTCGCGAGGGCGAGGACACCGAGCGCGCCGAGAGCATCATGTCTCGCGAGTCGTTGCAAACCGGCACCGCTGTCGGTAAAAACGCCGAGTACGCTACACTCGGCGAGGAGGTGACAAGCGTGGTCAGGCGGTTCCCGAGAGTCAACTTCGAGAAGGTGGGCGTCCTTCCTTCTTCTGGTTTAAGCGCCGAACTCACGCTTCTTCCCTTTCCGCTTCACGCAGATCCACGTCGCCGGCCGATCGTGTACCGTCTCCCTCTACAGCCCACTCTTTATCCGCGCGACTTTCAACTTCCCGCGATCATATCCGGCCACTGCACCTCCTACCATCGAGCTCGAGCGCAGCGTCGACCTCACCCTAAAACAGCGCGCCAGTATCTTGCAAGGCGTGCGACGACTCATGGCGCTCAGAGCTGAACGCGGCGCGCCGTCGTTTGAGCAAGCTCTCCGTTTCCTGTCCGGAGACCGATCCGTCGAGCACATCGAGGAAGAAGAGGAAGACGACGACGCAGAAGACGGGCTTCAGGGCCTCGGGCCGATGAGTCTCGGTGCCGACATCCTGCGCAACAACATTAACGTTCCGCCACCGCGACGAGGTGGTGCCTGCTTCGGCCCGTCAGGTGAGTTTCGACTGGAAATTCATCCCGATCAGCGGTGCGCAGGGCACTCGGCTGACCCCGCACACTCTGCGCAACAGGCCAGCTGCTTGTCTTCTTCCCGACAGACGTGAGTGTCGAAGTCGACGACGACGACTTTACCGATTCGCCCGCGGAGGAAGCAGACTCGGGGCGGCGGAGCTTCCCTCTGCGCGTTTCAGACGCGTTCGGCAGCATCGCCGAGTCGCCGGATCAAGGGGGCGAGTATCAAGAAACGGACGAAGCTCTGCAGCTGTCTACTCTTGGAGGTATACGACGCGTGAGTCGAATGCTGGTGAAGTGTTGCAGCGTTGTTGACATGGCCGAGACTGACGATCCGTAATTGCAGGCGCAGTCCCGAGATCAGAGTCGTCGTCGCCGACCGACGACCCCGGCTGCCGCCTCAGCATTCAGCACAATCGTCAAGATCAAGGACGTCTCTCATCTGACGCTCGTTCACCCTGATCGGAATCGATCTAGCCTCACCAAACCGCTTCTCGACATCGCCCGCGAATCCGCTGTCGGAGCGATTGAGGCGAATGATTTGCTGCTCGCGAAGATCTGGACCACAATCTTGGCTTGCTTCGAGAGCGGTGTCGGTGACCAAAAGTCTGGTTCCGCCGCGCCCCTCGAAGCGCTCACGGCTGAGAACATCCTGCAAGAAGCGTGAGTACTGAGTCGACCTTTCCTCAGTTCCTCCTGCATTCCGCGCTCACGCTTGCTCCCTACAGATTGAAGTTCTTGGCGAGTCTGAGAGATGTGCAGACTTTGGGGATTGTGGCATGTATGCTCGAGATGTGTACTCGCGGTGAGCTTACCTGAAGCTGAACGGCGCAAAGTGCGATCGAACTCACACGCGAGCTTTTTGCAGACGTCGAAGAAAACATCAGAGTTCATCAAGCCGTGCGAGCCAGCGAAGACTACTTCAGTCAGCGACACCGCCCGATCGACCCCATCAACGTCGTCGAAGGCGGCTCGGGAGAGCGCACTCCTCTTCCGACCACTGCGAGCCTGGTCCGGCGGCGTAGCGATCCGAGTCGATCGCCCCGTCCGTCTTGGGCCAACCTGACGGGTCTGTTCAATTCCGGAATGCTGTCACTGCGGAGCACATCACCAGCGTCGCCGCCACCGGCTCCGTCCAACCGTCTCGTCCCGCGGGCGCCACCGCCGAGCGGCAACAACAGCCCTTCCACGCCTTCACCACGGCCGCCGAAGAGCCCGCTACGCACATCGACCACCGCGAGCACAACTCCGGTCAATCATGCACACAGTCAACATCGACCTGGCGTCACCTTTGGCGGTACAAGCGTTGCGGTGCTGCCGCCGAAGCTCTCGACCGATGGCGACCCTTCTTCGAGACCAGCAGCTGCGAGGAAACATGTGCAAATAGCCTTAGTGGAGACCCCACAGTACGTGTCAGCTTCCCGCTCGAGCTCATACCCAAGCTGACGCTCAATCTGCCGTGTATGAGCAGCTACCCGACCTGCTGGTGGCTTTCTCCCCGCGCGCAAGCCGACCTCGAAATGATCCGTCTTGCTTACGCCGAACTGCTGTACCGCTGGGGTATGAACCTTGAGCGGGCGCAAGTGCTCAAGCTCTGTCGTTCCGCGACTGGCGACGAGCGGTCTCGTCATGGTCTCGCGGCGACTCTCCTGAAGGAGGCGAACGGACTCGGAGTTGAAACCGGCATCGGTAAGCTCAAGCTCCTCCGGTCTGCGACGGGGAAAGAACAGGGCTCAACGTCTGTCTGCTTGCAGAGGCCCCTCGCTGTTGCGTCGGCTGTGGCGCGGTACTGCAGCAGGGAATCCGCTCCTGCGCCCGATGCCACCGCCGACTGCACAGTGTCCGATGCGTCCTGTGCCACCAACCTGTGCAAGGTCTGCACGTTCGTCTCGCTCAAACAGGTGGCATTGTCTCTGACGATTGCTATTCTGCCAGGCCTGACACAAAGCTGCGCGTCCTGCCGCCACCTCGGACATCTCGACTGTCTCGCCTCGTGGTTCTCAAGCAACGACGCGTGTCCGACCGGTTGCGGCTGCAAGTGAGTGATAATTCGGCCGTCGCGGAGCCTGCGAAGGGACTGACGCGGTGCGTTCCCTGCAGCTGCGTGGGAGATGGCGGCACCTCCGGCTTGTTTCCGTTGGCGCCGTCGAGATTTGGCCAGTCGATCGCTCC
Organism: Rhodotorula mucilaginosa; assembly: GCA_034406715.1. NCBI lineage: Eukaryota > Fungi > Basidiomycota > Microbotryomycetes > Sporidiobolales > Sporidiobolaceae > Rhodotorula > Rhodotorula mucilaginosa. The sequence continues at coordinate 825,795 of CP137873.1, forward strand.
TCCCGCCGCCTCCGCTCCTACCGTCCGCAGCCGACCCACCCGCGTCATCACGCCTTCCTGGGCGGCTGCGTCTCGGAAATCGTAGGCAGTTTCCCCTCCTCACTGTTGATCTTTGTTGTTATAAATACGCATGTTCTCCCGCGAGAGCCTGCGATGCGCCCTAAAGAAAGAACGAAGTTGACATGACTCTAGCTACAAGGTCGCCTTTGTGATCGCGGCATGTCGCTCCTGCGCCCAGGCCAACGCTTCACGTGCCGGCTGAGGATCGGTGGCGACTTTGTTGAGCAGCTTCAGGTCTGTGACGAAAACCGGAGTGAGCCGCGGTCGCTACGGTCGTTCAAATAATGCGACATACCGTCAAAGGCGGCTTGCCAACGTCCGAGCATGGCGAGGCTGACACCGCGTCGATAGAGCGACTTGTGATGCAGCGGGTCGTACGCCAGAGCGAGCGTGCAGTCACTGACGGCTTCGGCGTACTGCGCGATGGTACCGACCTTCATACGGGCAGCTGCCGAATTCGACATGTATGTAGGTTCAGTCGGGCAGATGATCGCGGCGGTCGTGAAGCAGAGAATCGACTTGTCGAATTCGCCGTTCGCAAAGTAGTCGTTGCCCTGAGAAGATTCGTCGCGGTCAGCACAGGCGGAACAACGGTCAACACATATGACCGGCACTCACACGCTGCTTCTCCCGGTCTGCAAGGTCCCGGTTGAACGGGGTTCCGGCTGCGCGCGCTTCCGAGCTCAACTCGAGCAGACGGCCCCAGGCTTGCAGAGGCCGCCGCTCGACGGCGCCTTCCTCCTTCCCTTCGAGTAGCTCGACGCCGGTCCCGAAGTCGAACACGCTGCAGTCTTTGCCGAATCGAAGGGCGGTCTCAAAGGCTCGGATGCCGCCTTGCCATTCTAGCAGGGTGCACATGTCCTCGGCGAGAATGTAAGGGTTCGCGAGCATGAGTCGGTCCATCGCGGCGTCAAACGCATCCGAAAAGGCGAGGAGGTAGTCTTGGACGGTGTATTGGCGGTTGACGCCCTCCCATTCGCTGCCAGAAAGGCGCTGCGGAAGCCGATCTGCGTTAGCAATCTGCGCGGCGACTCCGCTTCCGATGTTGCGAAACTCACCTTGGCGCGCAGCTGCACATGGCAGAAGCGCATAAAGTTGGAGAGATCCATTTCGGGAAGGTCGATGGGGATGGCGCGGTCGATCTCCTCGCACTGCGAGAGGCGCTGCCGAGCGTCCCGGAGAATGTCGAGGTGGTTCGACATCTTGCAAAGGCAAATGTCACCAAGGGTGGCACGCTGTAGCGGCGAAAGGGAACTGGTCAGCGGATGAGACAAGCATGGACGAGGGCGAGCGAACGTACGAGTACGTCGACGAGCTTCTGCATGCTCAAGGCGAGGACTCGCTGACTCCAAGCTTGGATCTCGGGGTGGTTGACGGGATGCCACAGACCGCGTTCTTCGGCGAGAGCCAAGAAGGAATCCATCTCTTTCGGCTGGCCGTCGTCGGTGGTCATCCGGCCGCCGCCGAGGAGGTACGACTTGGCGCACTTGTCGCGGAAGAGGAAGAGCGGCGACGGCAGAGCTCCGACGAGTTCGTCTGTAGAGGCAAGGAGCGGTCAACGATCTGCGGCGCAATCGTAAACGAGTCCTGAACCGGAACACATACACTTGAAGCCCGCAAGCAGAGTCTCGTACAGGAGCGCGTCGAGCTCCTCCCATTGGTCATACCGCGGAGCGATGCCTGTGCAGATGTGCGGCGGACACAGCTTCGGCGGAGGGATCCTCGAAAGCGGACCGAAACGCTGTTTGAGGGGCGTCGGCAAATTCGCCGCAGCGGACGGAGCAACTAGCGACTCGGTCTCGACGCCCGCGTCTGCCGGACCGGACGCGGCCGCATCGAGCGCCTGCGAGGCCGCGACGCGTTTCTTCTTTCGCTTCTTCTTGGCCGACAGCGCCTTCGTCCCCGCGACCGGATCCGCGCAAGTACTGGGTCCCGTCGCCAAATTGGTCTTGTCTCGCAAAGGTGCCGACGAGGAGTCTACCTCCGAGGTCTCCATGCGGTCGGCTTCATCCCGAGAAGCTTGAGACGGTCTCTCTGCCACAGTCGCAGGCGACTGGCGGTCCTCCGTCGCCAGGTTTTGCTGTTGCGCAGCTCGACAAGCCGGGCAGCAGATCTCGCAGTGTTCGTCGTTCGCCTGCGCTCGCTTCTTCGCCAGCTTGGTCGATCGCGCAGATTTGTTGGTCGAGGCGGCCGCTTTGCGGGAGCGAGTCGGTGATCGAGGAGACCCCGCCGAAGCCGGTGGCGAGGAGGGTCGTTTCTGGCTCGGGGAGGCGGAGGACATCGTCGTCGTCGGGCGATTCGCAAGAGACGAAGAGCGATTGTTGGCTGTTGCACGAGGACCGCCGGATCGGAGGACGTCGTTGAGAGTAGGAGGCTGCGGGCGATTGTAGCAGTGCTGAGGCGGGGGAGGGGCGAAGCGGGCAGCGGTGCGTGGCTATTTTGTTTCCGCGCGGCAGGAAGATCGTCAGCAAGCACACATTGAGATCATTCACGACACTGCCAACACACCTTTCCAGCCTGCGTGACTGCCTTGGCTTTCCCCTTTGCCGAACCCGCGGCGGGAGACACTGCCCGCGGCGCGCTCGTCGAGAACGGATCCACTAACGGCGCATCCCCATGAGTTTGCCCCTCTTCGTCTCGAGAGGCAGAGGGTTGACCAGGCACGGCAAGCAAGTCTCTCGAAGAGCCGAGCTTGAACCCGACTTCTTCTTCTTCTCCGCGCGGCGCTCCCTCGCCGCTCTCCCGACCAGGTTCAGGTTCGTCGCCACCACCACTCCGCAGCGGCGGCGGCGGGACCATCATGAGGCCCTTCTTCTCCGCGACGGCCCGCTTCTTCCTCGCGACCTCGTCCGCTTCCTCTGTCGCTCGGAGGTCCTCGAGCTCGGCCTTGACGCGGTCGCGTTCGTCGAGCGCCGCTTCGAGTTCTTGCTGCAGCCGGATCGAGTGGCTCGACCGCTCTGCCTTTTCGTCGACGGCGCCGCCAAGATCGGTCTGTTTCGAGAGTGAGGCGGCGTCCTGGGTAGGGTCCGACGACGAAATTTCGACGGTGAAGTCGGCCCCCGCTTCCGCCGTGGCCATCGTCGTTGTCTCTGCTGCCGAACTGTCCACCACTTTCGACTTGTCGCCCGCAGCGGATCCGGTCCCAGAGGCGCTGCGATACTCGAGCAGGAGCCCTCGAATGCGGACATCGAGCTCCTTCAGCTCGACTTTGAGCTTGTCGAGGAGTTTCGTCCTCCGTTCGCGCTCCTGCTTCTCGGCGACGCGTTGCTTGACGCGCGCGATCAACTCGCTCGGTTTCCGCGCCGCACAGAAATCCATCACGCTGATCAAGTTGTCGCCGCCTGCCTCTCCGACTCCGAGCAACCCGCGAGTCGCGCCCGGTCCAAACTCGGATTCAAAGTCGTCGGCGATCAATTGGAGGAGTTGGATCGGTTGCGCGATCTGGTCGAGGAAGAGGTGGAACTCGTCGGCAAAGCTGCGAGCAGTGACGAGTTCCTCGGCGACGTCTTTGAGCAAGGCGTGGTACGCGGCGAACGCTTTCCGGATCTGGGCGCGCCACGTCGCGGTCGATTTCCACGCGGGGCCGGAGAGCGAACCGGACTGGATCAGGGAGCGGATCGAAGCGAGTAGAGGGGCCGGGGAGGGAGGGGCGCGCGGAGGCGTGACGGGGAAGGCCGACATGAGCGGGGCCGACTTGAGGAGGTTGAGGCCGGTCGGGGTCAGGAGTGTGTGCAGGCAAGGCACGGGACCGTTCTTGTTCGAGGTGACCTGCGCGGCGGGTCTAGGGTCAGTGAAACGCGTAGGTGAGAAGGGGAAGTGAGCCGCTCGGGCGCACGTACCTGAGCGATTACTCCTTCATACACCATCGAGACGCTCGACGAGAAGGCCGTCTCGCGGAGACTGGTCGCCCACGCCTCGTCCTCTGCCTCGAGTGCGTTCTGCACCACCTGCCTGAAGGCCTCTTTCCCAAAGTCGAGGTTCTTTTCGTCGGCAATCTCGTCCGGCCTGCGCCCTTGCTCCAAGCCCGAGAGGATCCACGCGTCGACGGTGCCGCTGCTATCGAGCCAGTCGAGGATCTCGGCGCAACCGAGGTAGCGCAGCGAGGTGTTGAAGAAGGATTGGAACAGGTGCGCGAGGGCGGCGGCGACCTGGTCGTGCAAGGGGGAACCGGGTTTCGGTAAAGGTTGGTCGGGCGAGAGGCAGCGGTGTTTCGGGCAGACGGGGTCGCGCCCGAGCCCGAACGGTAGCGGCGGGCGAGACGAGGCTGAGGATGGTGCTGGTGCTGCTGCAGGTGCGGAGGCTGCGGACGACGCTGGCGCAGTCGTCGTCGCCGCTGCCGCCATGTTTCTTGCGATCCGAGACTTGGACGGGCTTGTTTTTCGAAAGCTTTTCGATGCTCTCCTCTGACGCGGCTCTTGAGCGAGACTGTTCTCACACGAAAGGGGATCAGTATGCACGTGTGTAAGCGTGGTGCCAGGGATCTTGCTTTTGACGTACGTCGTCTCTGGTACTCGTCGAGCCTCTCTTTCGATCTCGACTCGCTCCCACTTGCGCCTTATTCGACGATGCCCCTGAGCACCTCGTGCGCTTGGCGACCCTCGCCTGTTGTGAGCGGCGCGAGGTGGATGATCAAGTGTGAGTGTGAACAGCGGCGAGAGCGTGAGTGGCCGCACTCGACAGACGCGTTCGAGGCCTGCAAACGCTGTAGCCTCGAGAGCGCGAGCGTAGCGTGTCTGGCTCGCGTACACAGCACAGCGGCGAGGCAACTGGAAGCGAGAGCGGTCGACTTCGGCCTGCCTGCGAAACAGGGGCGAGTTGTATTCACGAATGGGTTTGTAATGCGAGAATACAAATGCGGTCAATTGGGCCGGCCTCGAAAAAGCTCGTCGCGGGAGCCAACGAGCGCTCTCTCTCTACGTGTCTGCAGCAGCCATGCCAAAGGTGAGCCTCTCTTGTACAGCAGTCCAGCGGGCATCCCGCTCTGGGCTCCCTAGACAGCCGCGTCGGGCCGCAGTCATCGGATTGTCTCCGGACCAAGCGATGACCATGACAAGATGCGATCTTCGGTGGCAAGCTGTTACGCACGCCGGTCGAGTGGGTACTGACTGTTTGTTACTCGCTCTTGCCCTGTGACCCGCCGTCCACCCCGCCGTCAACCGCTCTGCCCGCTGCCGCCGCCGCCACCACCGCCCGCTGCATCGCCTCGTTCGCTCACCTTAGAACAAGGGAAAGGTCAGTCTACACCCTGCACGCAGCCATGGATCTGACTTGTTGACTGAGACAACAATTCACACAGGGAGGAAAGAACCGCAGGCGAGGAAAGAACGAGAACGAGGGCGACAAGCGTGAACTCGTCTTCAAGGAGGAGGGCCAGGGTCCGTCCTTGTCTCGCGCTCGCCACCCTCCGACTGTACGCAGCACTGACACTCGCGCGCGCGCAGAGTATGCCCAGGTCATCAAGATGCTCGGAAACGGCCGCGTCGAAGCCATGTGCTTTGACGGCGAGAAGCGACTCGGCCACATCCGCGGAAAGATGCGCAAAAAGGCGAGTCATTGGTGTGTGTGAGAGCGATGTGTAGCGGGTCACTGACCCCGGGGAAACGCTCGCAGGTCTGGATCAACCAGGGCGACATTGTCCTCCTCTCGCTCCGAGACTTCCAGGACGGCAAGGCCGACGTGATCCAAAAGTACTCGTCCGACGAGGCCCGCAAACTCAAGCAGTACGGCGAACTGCCCGAGACGGCAAAGATCAACGAGACGGACGTGTACGGCGGAGAGGACGGCGACGACATGGTCGACTTTGGCGAAGTCTCGGGAGAGGACGAGGGCCCGCTCAACGGCGCCGTGCCCGAATCGGATAGCGACGAGAGCATCGGAGGCGGAAAGGACGACTTTGACATTGTGCGTCTCAGCCTTTCCCCCGCCGTGGTTTCCCCCCTTCTCTTCGCTGGGCGACGGACGCGACCTGGGGGTTCGAGATCTCCAGCGTCGCTTCCGGGTCCCGCACAGATGATTGCCGTTGACTGACACCATCACTCGCCCGCAAACAGGACGACATCTAGTGTGCTCTGTTGTGTTGCCTTTTCCCCGCTGTTGCAACCCGTTTGTTTCTACTGCCTGCCTGCCTGCCTGCCCGTCCCCCCTCCTCGTGCTTCTCTCTTGGCTCCGTCGCAGCATCTACCAAGACCGACAGGTGACCAGGGCGTTGAGAGCTGAAGATGGTTGCGTCCGTCGGAAGGGTCTTGGACGATTCTCGCCAGCCTTAGAATCCGGATCGAACGCGGCGAAGCGATGGTCGAACGCGATCTTGTGCAGCCCGCGCGCGAGGTGCTCCTGTCGTGTGCAGCGACTCTCACAAGTGCAAGCTTCAGACCGGGCACGCGGAGGTCCGCTGTCGGCACTACGTCGTCCGAGGAGGAGAAAAGGCTGGCAATATCGACTTGGTTCCCAGCGACAATTCAAGCGAATCGAATCGCAGCGTGCTGCTGCGGACGACGATCCGTTTGTTCGTGAGAATCACAGCATTAAGCGTGTGTACATGCGTGTGAAATCCAGGTGCATGCAAGTTGCTTGACGATCTTACTGCCCGCGTGAGCAGCTGGGTGGCGTCGGACCGCGGCTCAGAAGCTTACACGCACCGCGGAGCAACTCGCGGTGTACGTTTTCGGCGATCAGCTCGTGACCTCCTTCGATAACCGAGCAAACCGCATGTGCGCTGCGCGCTAGCAGTATCTTGGACCCATGTGGTGGCGCGACTGCGACCACGAGGGTGGAACGCCGGACGTCGGAGTCTCCGCGCGATGGAGGTGTGCAGATCGCACCCGGGCGGGTCGCACCAAGTTTGACTAGCGTAGGAAGCGAAGCGTGTATACTCGGAGCATGGGATAAGAGTGGGTCGCAGCGAGGTCCTTTGCGGATCCGAAAGCTTGAGGCGGCGCGGCATGCCTTCATCACATGCGTCCGCTTTTCCTTATCCCCCGCCGAAGTCCCGCACTTCCGGCGACAGCAACGCGGTCAAGTCGAGGGATGAGTTTTTAGCATTGCTGGCGTGCCATCCGGTTCGGTCTCGAGATACATATGTATATCCGCAAGCGTAGGCGCCGGCGTGTGGAGACGAAGGCTGAGAGGGACTTGAGAAGGTCCCTGCTCAGCGCTCAGCGGCCAGTGGCGGAAAAAGCCCGCTCGGACGAGTCCGAAACCAGCACGAGCTTGCCTGAGAGCTTTTCCAAAGACACCTGCTATGGCCGCAGCTTGTGCAGCAGCACGAGCGCTCACGCAGTGGTGGCGTAGGCCCGGGCAAGGTTTCGCGGACCAAGCGGTGCCAATACAAAGTCGCGTGTATTCAAGGCAAGAAATCTTTTTTGGGCGGGGTAGCTGTCCTTCGGATTCCGAAAATAGACTTTCACCTGCGCACGACCACGAGGCGACGTGCACTTTTCACGCGCTGGCGGCGTGCAGTCTGCCGCTTTGGCCCACGCTGCTCGGATGATTAGCTCCAGAGAGCAACCCGGACATCACGGCTACCCGCCGTCCCCGGGTCCCCCGCGTCTATGCTCCAATCGCACGTCTTTTGACTCGCCGTCCGAGTGATCTGCTCCTCACACGACCTTCTCGCTTGCTTGTGCACCCTCTCCCATCTAGTGCTTTGCTTTTCCTGCACTAGGGACCACCGCTCGAGATGGTCACGATGCGCAACCCCTTCCGTCGGCAAGACTCTGTCGACGCCACGACCACCACTGCCGCGCCGGAACTTGCACACCACGCTTCCGCCGAGGACATCAAGTCGCCACAGGATGAAAAGAAGGACGCTTTCGACGCCGATGCGGGCGTCTCTGCTGAGCCTCACGAGGTGCACGCGCACAACCCGTGGGCGGAAGCCGGCGAGGAGAACATGCTCGCGAACGGAAAGGAGCGGCCGATTGAGGTCAGTCTTTCGATTCTTCTCCCGCATAGTCTCGAGTCTAACCTGCTTTACTTCCGTCTCTAGACCGCCGAAGACATTGCTACTCGATGCATTTCGCTCGAAGATGACCCGCTGATGCCGGTCCACACTTTCCGCATGTACTTCCTCGGTGCGTTTGCCCCGGCTCCTATGTCCGACATCGTCGGCAGGGCTTGACGCATCCTGACATTCTACTCTCGCGTACAACTGCAGGTCTCGGCCTCACCTGTTTCGCCGCCGTCCTCGGTCAAATCTTCTACTTCCGCCCCCAGACGGTCTACGTCTCGCAGCTCTTCCTTCAAGTCATCGCCTTCATCCTCGGTCGCGCGTGGTCCGCTGTTCTGCCGAATGCCTCGCGCGGCAAGGTCTGGGCGTTCCTGAACCCGTGCGAATTCACGCTCAAGGAGCACGTCGCCATCCTGATCATGTCGTCTACCGCCACTTCGTCCGGTGAGTTTCCTGTTCGAGCACGCAACCGCCTGCAGTGCCGCGACTTACCCGCTATTGGACAGCTGAGGCGATCTCGGTCTTTGCCGCCGACGACCTGTACTACAACATCACGCCCAACTACGGCGTCGCCATCTTCACCTTGCTGGCCTCGCAGCTCCTCGGTTACGGTCTCGCCGGTCTGATGCGCTCGTTCGCCGTCTTCCCGACCTACATCGTCTACCCCAACTTGATCCCCACCGTCAACCTTTTCGACGCACTCCACCGTGACAAGGACGTCGGCGCGCAGCGCAAGCGACTCCGCCTCTTCTGGATTGTTTTCATCGCGATCCTCTGCTGGGAGTTCGTGCCCGAGGTGCGTGCTCTTCCACCCTCTCGATATACACAAGACTATTAGCTGACTTATCCGTTGCACCGCGCCCGACCGCAGTTCATCGCTCCGACCTTGACCGGTATCTCGATCGTCTGCCTCGCTCGCCGTAACAGCCCCTGGGTTACCCGCATCTTTGGCGGATCGAACGGCAACGAAGGTCTCGGTCTCTTCTCTATCTGCCTCGACTGGAACTATGTCGGATCCGGCGGCGGTTCGCTCGGCGCCCTCTTCACTCCGATCACGACTCAGATCTCGCAGTACCTCGGTGAGCCTCGCGCACAGCTTTCCCGTCTATGCGGTGTCCTTGTATCGCTAGAGGGCGCCAACGGCTCTATATGGCATCTGTTGAGGTGGACGAGAATGTTCCCACTGACGTTTTGCGCGCGGTGTCACAGGAATCCTTTTGTGCATCATCATTTTCTGCGCGATGTACGCCGCCAACACTTGGAACGCTGCACACTTCCCGTTTTTGAGTCAACAGCTCTTCTACGAGAACGGTAAGCTCTCTCCCATTGCCTCGGCACCCTCGGAATCGCTTCTTTCGCCGCGTTCCTACCTTTCCGTCGTTCCTCCCTCTTGCATTTCCTCTTCCTCGCCTTCTCCCTCGTCGTCTCCCGTCTGCCCTGCCTGCTTTGGGTGCACGCATATATGTCTGTGGACCCCCTCATGGGCGCTGACGCCGGTAGTATCACGCAGGAACGATCTACGACCAGCTCTCCATCCTCAACTCCGACTACTCGCTCAACAAGACGGCCCTCGACGAGCAGGGCCTTCCGTGGTACGCGGCCAGCAACGCTATATACTATCTCGGATGTAACCTCGCGATTGGCGCGACTTTGACGCACGTCGGACTGTGAGTACGAGCGGAATCCGCTTCTGACCTGCGGAGCCGGAAGCTGACTTGCCCTCCCCTTCGGCTGTTCCTCCCGCTGCGCAGCTGGTACTGGCGCCCTATCCTGAACGCTATTCGCCAGTTCAAGACCCGCCAGATCGACGACCCTCACTACCAGAAGATGCGCGTTTACAAGGAAGTCCCGATGTGGGTTTACGGCGGAATCATCGTTGGTTCGTTCGCCATGGCGATGGCGACCTGCTACACCGGCCACTCTCAGCTCCCGTGGTGGGCTCTCATCGTCGCTATCATCCTCGCTGCCTGTGAGTGGCTTCTCTCCCGTCGCGAGCGTTCGAACTTGTTCGAGCTGACCTTCTCATTTCCTGCAGTCATGTTCCCCTTCGTCTGCGTCATCTATGCCATCACTGGCTTCAAGACCGACGTCCAGCAGCTCGCACAGATGCTCGGAGCGGCGGTCGTGCCCGGAAACAGCCAGGCCAACATGTGTACGTTTCTCTTCCGCACTCCTCCCGACGTCACGCCGCGCCCCCTTCTCCTCGCGCAGCTTGCCATGCATAGCTCGCGAAAGCAGAGCATGTCGGTGTGGGCGCATACAGAACTGAGCATGGCCTTCCCTCCTCACAGACTTCACGCTCTACGGCTACAACTCTTGCGCGCAGGGCCTCTCCCTCGCGCGCGATTTGAAGCTCTCTCAGTACACAAAACTTTCCCCGATCGCTTGTCTGACCGTACAAGTCCTCGGCACGGTCGTCGGCGCAATTCTGCAGCTCATCATAATGAAGCAAGTCGTTTCGAATCAACGCGAAATCCTGCTCGACACCCAGGGCTCGAACGTCTGGTCCGGCCAGCAAGTCCAGTCGTTCAACTCGCAGGCCGTGTCGTGGGGCGCGCTCGCCAAGTACTTCTACGGCCCTGGATCGCCGTACCAGATCATCCCGTATTGGTGAGCCCGATCTCTTGCAATCCTCGCCGTGATCGAAGCGGATACTGATCTCTTCATCTGCTCTCACAGCATCTTGATCGGATTGGCCGTCCCGTAAGTGTTCCTCCGCATCGAGAGCTGCATCGGCGAGGATCCGAACCGACTTGCGCTTCCCGAAAACGCGGCTGACCAAAATCCGCCTCTGCAGCGTCCCCTTCTACGTCGCACACAAGTTCTTCCCGAAGCTTCGCCTCAACACTTTTGTCAGCCCGATCACGCTCTGGTGCCTCGGTAAGCAGATCTATCCTCCGTCTCGGACCTCGTCGCTTCACTCGCATCGCCTCGGACTGCGTATCGCGCCTTCCGTCTTGTGCACGCTCTGACGCATGTATTTATCTGCAGGCAACCTTTCCGTCGGCATCAACAGTTCGATCTTCATGACGGTGTGCCTCGGCTTCTTCTCGCAATTCTACCTGCGCCGTTACTGCGCGACTTGGTTCCGCAAGTACAACTACCTCGTCTCGGCCGGTCTCGACGGTGGCACGCAGCTCTTCGTCTTCATCGCGGTACGTACTCGTCTTCATGGAGCGTATACAGATCGTTGCGCGCGTCTTCGATCGCAAGAATGGCGAGTACTGACTCCGAATCCCTTTTCAAGACGTTTGCACTCTTCGGTGCCGCCGGCTCCGCGCAGACGATGCCGAACTGGGCCCTCAACCCGACCGGCAACTATGACTACTGCATGCGTCTGGTACGTCCATTCAACCTGTGACGCGTCCTGGGCGCCGCGCTGACCCTGCGCTCTTGCCTTGCAGACGCCCGCCAACTAAAGAAGTTGTCGGCATCTATTTGTTACCCGCCTTTCCGGCGCGTGTGTACTTGTTCAATAGCTTATCTACGGCCGGCGAGCCTTGTAAGACGTAATGATGCTTCTGAATCTCTGCGAGGCTTCAGAGACTTCCGAAGTGAGAGATTCGCCACTTCATCAACGCGAACGTCGCATCTCTCGGAGTCCGTTCGATGAAGCAAGGGAATGGGCGCAACCCATGGCACTCAAGATCGGATCATATATGAGTACCTTGGCCGCTATAGCGTTTGATCCGGCGGAGACAACGCATCGTGGATCCTGACGTTGCGAGCTCTGCAGTAATGCAAGCCACGATCAAGGGCACAGACGCGGCTCGCGCAAGCGTCGATCCAAGTAGCATATCATCCCGATTCGGCCGGTGCTCTACGAGAAGCGCTCGCCCGCGGCCTCTCCTACTCCTCTTCCGCAGCCTCTCCATCCTCTCGCTGTTGCTTCTCATCTGAGCTGATGCTCCGGTCAAGCGATCGGCCGCTTCCGGAGCTCGGAATTCTACGAGTAAAGAGCTTGCGCATATCGTCGGGCGGTGTTTCCCGAGCGCGCGAGCATCCGGGGGCCACCTTTCCGTATCGAACCTCGAGTCAGACAAACTTAGGAGCCGCGGCAACCCACGCGGCGAGGAGGATGTGGCTCTTCCTCCTCCCGCTCACTCACGAGGCTTTTCCGGCCATCCAGAGCAAGCACAGAAGTGCACCGAAGGCGCTCGTATTGCATCGATGGTCGATGCTGCTACCTCGCGATGAAAAGTCCGCCGTCGAGCGTCGGCTCCTTTTCACGGACGCCGTGAGCTCCGCCCTCGACCGCACAAGCGGGTTACGGTCGCAATCGCGTGCTGCAGCAAAAGCTCAGACCGTGCTGACGTTATCCGTTTCGACAGGCCGAGGCGAGGCGAGCGTGGCCGAGCGACGACTCGAGTCGAAGACGGAGCACCGCCGACCCGCGACGACCCTCGAATAGCAACCTCGTGGCGCTGGGCCACGAAAGCCACCGATGCTGCATGTCGCATTCACCGGGTCGTCGTGATCTCGTCGTGGAGCGAGTCCTCATAATGGGAGGGAGGGAGGACGGATGACTCGACGGCCAGCAAGACATTCCGGTTTCAGCAGCGAGCCGGCTTCATCCACGACACGGTTCAGCACTGGTCCCTTCTGTGTAAGTACTCAGCGTCCCAGCTTTTCCCAGGGGGGCCAGCGAGTCGAGGCGGACGATGTCGATCCCGAACCAGCACAGGTCCGCTTCAACCTCGGCACGACTGACCACATCCCACCCTCGCAGGGCCAGGTGCGACGACAGGCTATGATGCACTTCGTTTCGACTCACCGAAGGACCTGCATGTCGGTCGCGATCCGCTGCAGCCTCGACGTGGGACGCACCTCGTTCGCCGAATCCGACCGCTTCGTCCGACTGCGCGACACGCCCATGCTGGTCCGTCGCTATCTGCTCGCAGCTCTGCTGCTCAGTCACACAGTACAGTACTTCCGACGTGCACGGCGACACCGCGCGCTGGCACAGCTGTTCGCCAAGCGGCTCTTGCTTGGTTAGTCGCTTTCCGCAGAGTCGACCTCGAGGTTGCCTCGAGGCGCAGCTTCCACGCCGCCGCGACACGCGGTACCGTATGTATCGTGCGCATTCACATGTGCGCCCGCGCCGACGACCATGCAGCTGCTGTGCGACGTGCCCATGCGCCTGCCGAAAAGATCGGCGACAACACCTTCTCGCGACGCTTGCGCATGGCCGGCGTGTTGAGATTCTCCCACGCGGTCGACGCTTTCACGTGCTTGCATCGCGATATGTATGCTGGCAGCTTCCGCCAGCGCCGCCAGCGCCCGTAGCGCGGGTGGTCGGCAACTTTGGACCCTCGCGGCCGGCTCTTGATTTGGCTTGATACCGACTTCCGCGGGCAGCGCCGCACGGTGACCGCGCGCACGCAGGTGATCTGCTCGACATGCAGCGTGGCTTTCGACGCTCACACGACTTGACTTTGCTGAGGACAGCGCTAAAAATCGCCTCGATTACACCGAGCTTCTTGGCCAGAACTCGAGGCGGGTGATCGGATCCGCTTTCCCCCCGCAATTCGGTTATCTCGTCGTGCTCTGTGGCGGACCACGAGACGGAGACGGCGAGCAGTCCGCAGAGACCGAAGCTGGAGGAGCACGGACATGCGGTCACCGACGCTACACCGTGCCAAGTATCCAAACAGCGTGCAAAAGTAGCGCGGGTTGAAGACTTGGCAATGGGCCGGTTCAGAGATTGAGTTGCCGGAGGGTGGGGCCCATTTCGCCGATTGCCAGCCAGCTTCTCGCTCGCCAAAAATCGACGCTGACCGCATGGTCGAGCGCACGAAGATAAAGCGGACTCCGGAATCCATACCGCGGGGGAATGATCTCCGCTCCTGATCACTTGACAAACAGAGCAGCTCCGCTGGCGCAGAGAGCCGTTCCCCGACCCGCAATATCGCGATACCCTTGACTCCCGTCTCTCCTCAACCGACACCGACGACTTCGGAGACCGCCACTCTATCGGGCGTCCGACTCGGTCCAAGATGGTCACCATGCGAAACCCGTTCAAGAGGCAAGACTCGGTCGACGCCACCACCGCGCCCGAACTTCACCACACCGCGTCGGCCGAGGACGTCAAGTCCCCGGTCGACGAGAAGGACGGCTTTGTCGACTCGAACGTCGCCGGCACTCACGAAGTGCACGGTCACAACCCGTGGGAGGATGCCGGCGAGGAGAACCGGCTTGCGAACGGAAAGGAGCGCCCCATCGAGGTGAGTCGAGTTCAGGAGGACCTTCTCAAGAGGCTCTTGCTTCTTACTGACGCTTCAACCGCGCGATACAGACCGCCGAGGACATCGCAACTCGCTGCATCTCGCTCGAGGATGACCCGCAGATGCCCGTCCACACTTTCCGCATGTACTTCCTCGGCATCGGCCTCACCTGCTTCGCCGCCGTCCTCGGACAGATCTTCTATTTCCGTCCGCAGACGGTCTACGTCTCGCAGCTCTTCCTCCAAGTTATCGCCTTCATCCTCGGTCGCGCGTGGTCCGCTGTTCTGCCGAACGCTTCGCGCGGCAAGATCTGGGCGTTCCTGAATCCGTGCGAGTTCACGCTCAAGGAGCACGTCGCCATCCTCATCATGTCGTCTACCGCCACTTCGTCCGGTGAGTCTCGTCTTGGCGTACATTCACACTCTCTGCAGCGACTTACTCGTACCGACCTCCCGTACAGCCGAGGCGATTTCCGTCTTTGCCGCCGACGAGCTCTACTACAACATCACGCCCAACTACGGCGTCGCCATCTTTACCCTCCTCGGCTCTCAGCTCCTCGGTTACGGTCTCGCCGGCTTGATGCGCGCCTTCTGCGTGTTCCCGACCTACATCGTCTACCCGAACTTGATCCCCACCGTCAACCTCTTCGACGCGCTTCACCGTGACAAGGACGTGGGCGCCCAGAAGAAGCGTCTCCGCCTGTTCTGGATCGTCTTCGTCTGCATCATGTGCTGGGAGTTCGTTCCCGAGTTCATCGCTCCAACCTTGACCGGCATCTCCATCTTCTGCCTCGCCAAGCGCGACAGCGCCTGGGTCACGCGCATCTTCGGAGGTATGTCCCGGTTCAGCGGTTCTCTCTATGCAAGAGTCAGCTGCTGACTGCTCTACACTTCCTCTGGTCGACAGGCTCGAACGGAAACGAGGGACTCGGCATGTTCTCGCTCTGCCTCGACTGGAACTACGTCGGCTCTGGCGGCGGATCGCTCGGTGCCTTGTTTACGCCGCTCACGACTCAGGTGTCGCAATACATTGGTGAGTGTCTCATAGACCATCTCCACGAGTGGACCGCCTCGCTCACGCCGTTCCCGACAGGTGTCGCGCTCTGCATCATGATCTTCTGTGGCATGTACGCCACCAACGCCTGGAACTCGGCACAATTCCCATTCTTATCCCAACAGCTCTTCTTCGCTAATGGCAGGTCTATCTCTACCTGTCCGTGTGCTCCGGGCGGCGCTGATCGAAGTGTTCCCGCAGGCTCGATCTACGACCAAACTCTCATCCTGACCCCGGACTTCCAGCTGAACAAGACGGCCTTGGACATCTTCGGATTACCTCAATATGCGGGAAGCAACGCTATCTACTACCTCGGATGTAACCTCGCGATTGGTGCGACTTTGACGCACGTCGGACTGTGAGTTTGGCCGCTTTCGATTTCCACTCCCGCTTTCGATTTCCACTCCCTCTTCCCCCGTTCGCGCTTCTCGACGCTTCCGGACTCCCCACGCGCTATATACCGCGCGTGGTACTACGAAAATTGTACCCGAACGGCCATAAGGCGAGCGTTGAGCTGACATGGTCGCTTCTTCCGTTCCGCTCTCCCGCTCGCAGCTGGTACTGGCGCCCGATCCTGAACGCCATCCGCCAGTTCAAGACTCGCCAGATCGACGACCCTCACTACCAGAAGATGCTCGTCTACAAGGAGGTGCCGATGTACGTTTACGGCGGTATCATCCTCGTCTCCTTCGCGATGGCAATGGCGACCTGCTACACCGGCAACTCTCAGCTCCCGTGGTGGGCGCTCATCGTCGCCATCATCCTCGCTGCCTGTGAGTGCACTTTCCGCCTGCATCCGGCAAGGACCGTCCGCTGCTGGGCGAAACGTTGGCCGACGCCTTTTCCTGACTCGCGCCCTTTTCCATCCCTCGCGCCCTTTTCCATCCCTCGCGCCCTTTTCCACCCCTCGCAGTCATGTTCCCCTTCGTCTGCGTCATCTACGCCATCACCGGCTTCAAGACCGACGTCCAGCAGCTCGCGCAGATGCTCGGAGCGGCGGTCGTGCCGGGCAACAGTCAGGCCAACATGTGTACGTTTCGCTTTGACGTTTCGCTTCAACAATGCTCCTCTTGCATCGTGACGGGTATTCCCTTGCACCCCGCCATACTGTATACGAGGAGCGGCTCGATCCAGACTTGGCATGGAACTGATCGGCGTGCCCTTTCCTCCGCCACAGACTTCACCTTGTACGGCTACAATTCTTGCGCGCAGGGCCTCTCCCTCGCGCGGGATTTGAAGATGGGGCAGTACTGCAAACTCCCTCCTATAGCGAACGTCATCGTACAGATTATCGGCACCATCATCGGCGCCCTGCTCCAGCTCATCATCATGAAGCAAGTAATCTCGAACCAGCGCGAGATTCTCCTCGACACCCAGGGCTCGAATGTCTGGTCCGGCCAGCAAGTCCAGTCGTTCAACTCGCAGGCCGTGTCGTGGGGTGCGCTCGCCAAGTACTTCTATGGACCGGGATCGACCTACCAGATCATCCCTTACTGGTGCGTCTTCTCCGTCGAGTTTTCTCTTGCTCCGCTGCGCTTTTCCCCCGGTTGGCCCATCTGACTCGCGCTCCTCCTACAGTATCCTCATTGGCCTCGCTGTGCCGTAAGTCTCACTCCTTTCGAGGCCAGCATCCGACGCTGGAAGACCGACCGCCTTTTCCGCTGCTTTCACTTCGAGGCGCTGGTACCAGAACTAACTCGCGCCCTTCCCTGCCGACACAGTGTTCCCTTCTGGATCGGCCACAAGTTCTTCCCGAAGCTGCGCCTGAACACCTTCGTCAGCCCGATCACGTGCTGGTGCCTCGGTGCGTTGTCGTTCTCCTCGCCCTTTCTGCGGGGCTTCCTCGTTCGCTAATACCGCTTCTGCACGTGCACTATAGGTTACTTGTCCGTCGGCATCAACAGTTCGGTCTTCACTACGATGCTCCTCGCGCTCTTCTCGCAATTCTACCTCCGTCGGTACTGCGCCACCTGGTTCCGCAAGTACAACTACCTCGTCTCGGCAGCGCTCGACGGCGGCACGCAGTTCTTCGTCTTTATCGCGGTACGCAAGCTTCCCCACTGCGCGTGACTTCCTCGCCGAACCCAGCGTGTGCTGACGTTCTCTCTCTACCCTCGCCAGACTTTCGCACTTTTCGGTGCGGCCGGCTCCGCGCAGGAGATGCCGAACTGGGCTCTCAACCCGACCGGAAACTACGACTATTGCATGCGTTGTACGTCTGTTTCTGGCAAGAGATGATGCGTTCCAGGTGATCCACGACCCTGACTTTGTTGCCTTTGTCTCCCCGCAGTGACGCCCGTCAACTAAGTCTTTCGTCGCTTCCCTATCTATCACCATGTTTTCTGCGGCACATGTATTTATTCGGTAGTACTTCTGTATGGCCGGCGAGCCCGTGTAAGCCACTTTGTCTCCGTCCAACCCGCGCGAAAATGCTCGCGGCCTCGCTTAGGATTCGACCGTGCTCTTGAACCGCGCTCTTGACTGCAGCGTAAAGGGACAGTCCTTCTTCTGGTGACAAGAGAGACTCTAGCTTGTCGTACAATCACTGCAGGCGCGCCGACACAAAGAGACGCTGTTGCGCCGAAGCTTGAGAAGGTCGAACCCTGCGGCGCTGTTCTCACCGTCTGAACATGCCTGCCGCTTCCTTGCGAGTCACGCCTCTGGGCGGACTGGCACGCCACAAGAAATGTGTAGGCTTCTTCTGTTGGACGCCGTGCGCAGAGAACTGGGTTTAGACTTGCATGCGCAAAAAGTGACGTCGAGCCTCGAAAGCTCGAAAGCTCAAAAGCGAGAGAGGAGGAACGAGGGATCTATGTACGAATCGGCAGGTAAAACCTGCGTGCAAACGGATAGGGTGAGTGAATGAGGGATCATGCCAATAGGTCCACATCACTGTTTCGCGGTCGAGTTTGGTTCGTCCAATCCTGCTCGAGCGCCAGTCAGTCTCGACCGGCCTCGGGAATCTCCCGGTGCCTTACATGATGGAGCAGGGGAAGCAGCTCAGGAATGGGCTAAGTCCAGATCCTCATTAGTGATTGCGTGCAAAGTGCACCCGTCAAGGTAGCAATGACCCGAGTCAGGCAACTTGCCAATCTGCAATGGCAAACTGGATACTGGCTTTCTACTCTTGTCTCTTTGGTCACCACGACAGGACATTGTGTAAGTATTGGATATGCAGTTCAGAGTAACAAAGTGACCTATGGTGGAAAGGAACAAGGAGGAGGAGAAGGATCACAAACAGGAGAAATTAAACTTGACCGAGGGGATGGTGAAGGGCAGAATGTTCGGAGAAGTATCGCTCGACTATGAGAACCGGTATGTCGAGACGGAAAAAGGGGTAATTACTGGAGCCCGTGTAAGGAAAGGAGGTGGAAGTAGAAGGTGAATGGAAGGAAGTGGGAGCCGAAGGACAGGCGGGACTCATCCCATGATCCGGACGTTGTGTTCTGTAGCCATATACACGCAAAGGCACCTGTACTGATAAGCTTGAGCGCGTGTCGGCGAAGTCGAGCGCGTAACGACGAAAGGATCGCTACCGTCGAGGATCTCCGAAAGACTGCGCACATGAGTTTCTCAGCTCGCCGCCGACTTCTCGATCTTTCGTGGAGACTTGGCGTGTCCAGCTGCAGTCAAGCCAAAGCTCAGATCTTCAATAGCCTAATCCGAACAGCAGGTTGTCGTGCCTGATCCTTGAGTAATCTACGCCGATCATCTTCGAGGCAGTCTGCAGCCCCTCTCACCGCGCCGTGGGGGTTCCAGGACGCCGGGGCGCCGATGATGGTGCCGATAATCTGTACGATGACGTTCGCTATAGGAGGGAGTTTGCAGTACTGCCCCATCTTCAAATCCCGCGCGAGGGAGAGGCCCTGCGCGCAAGAATTGTAGCCGTACAAGGTGAAGTCTGTGGCGGAGGAAAGGGCACGCCGATCAGTTCCATGCCAAGTCTGGATCGAGCCGCTCCTCGTATACAGTATGGCGGGGTGCAAGGGAGTACCCGTCACGATGCAAGAGGAGCATTGTTGAAGCAAAACGTCAAAGCGAAACGTACACATGTTGGCCTGACTGTTGCCCGGCACGACCGCGCCTGAGCGGGTCGAAGACGGGCTGAGTACCCTGAACGTACGCGACGCCGTGCTCGCGCGAGATGGCATCGAGCTTGTCCTGGAGGCTCGCGACTTCAGCCTTTTCGAGATCGGCGAGGCGGCTACCCTCTCGCGAGTCCTTGCCGAGGTAGCGGAGGAACAAGTTGACCTGCTGCGAGACGAAGTTGTCCTGCTTCTCCTGGGGCTTGTCGAGCTGCTCGGTGTTGATTATCATGCCGCCTCCGATGGCTCCGCCACCGCCACCACCGCCGGCGGCGCCGAGCGAGATGCCGGCCTGAGCCGCGTACGCCGAGGCGACGCTGTCGAGCCACGCCTTGGCGTCGGCCTCGCTGCCGAGACGCTCCTCCAGCTCCACCGTGAGCGCGACGAGGAGGGTGCCATCGGTACGGCCAGGTCCGAGACCGTGGGCCTTGGCGAGGTGGGCTTTCGCAGCCGAGAGGCCGAAACCGCCTGGCATCTTGCCGCCCATCATGCGAGCGACGAGGCCGGTCGTGCACTTGCCGAGCGATCCCGGGTAGCCCTGGTTGAGCGCAGCGCCGAGCTCCGAGAGCGGCATCTCCTCGCCCTTCTCCGGAGCCGAGGCGAACTCGCTTTGGAGATCGCCAAGGATTTCGTTCCGAAGAGTCGACTTGCCGCCGACGAGCTCCTTGATCGTCTTGGTGAGGGGAACCTCGGCGACCGGCTTCTTGAGCTTCTGCGCGATGATGATGCGCAAAGTGTCGACGGCCTTGAGCGGCTCATCGGCAACGGCGGCGGCGGGAGCGGCAGCGACGGGTGCGGGAGGGGGCGGCGCAGCGGCGACGGGGGCAGCCGCCGCCTTCGGGGCCGCGGCAGACGGAGCAGCGGCAGCGGCAGCGGGCGCCGGAGCGTCGTCCGTGACGTCGTCGTTCTGGTAGTAGATCTCCTTCTGGTTCTTGGCGATGCAGTAGATGGCGCGCTTGATGCCGAGAGCCGAGTCGTGAGCTTCTTATTTGAGCCTGCGGGATGCGTCAACACGTCGGTAAGGCGGAGCGGGCAGTACGCGCATGAGGTAGTGAAAGACTTACTTCTGAGTGCGGGAAGCCATGCCGGTCAGGGTCGGCGACGGGCCGAGCGCGACGAGGCGCTCAAACTTGAAGTCCTTGAAGAGGATGTCCTGAGTCTCGATCCGGCGCACGGCGAGGCTAACTGGTACGCGAGGAGCTCGACGAGGATCGCGTAACCGAGCTTGTTGCGGTTCTCGGGGGCGCCCCACCGCTCCTCGTCCCAGGCAGAGAGGATCTTGTTCGAGCGCGGCGACGAAGTCTGAGTGTGGATGCGCTCGGCGTACTCCTTGTTGACCTCGTACGGGACGGCGGTCAAGTTGGGCATGTAGCGACCGATGAGAAGGTCGGTGTCGAAGTGCGCCGGGTTGACCTTCGTCGAGAGGTAGGTGCGGAACGGCGTGCCACCGGCCCAGAGGTAGCGCGAGTGGAACGGCACGTCGATACCGGGGAGCGGGATCGTCGCGAAGCCGCGCTCGAGAGTGACGAAGCCGGTCTTGGCCTGCAGGTCGCGCGCCTTCTGAACGCACTCGTCGACAATCTCGCACAGGTGCTCCTTGACCTGCTCGATCAACATGGTCTCGGTGAGCTTGACGAGGTCGATCTTCTGGACCTTGAGGAAGTTGAGGACGTTGCTAAGAGAGGTGAAAGAAACCGGAAGTCGTCAGCTTTGCCGCCACGGCACGGGGAGTAACGGGAACCGTCCGTACGTCAGCCGCTGGAGAGCGACAAGGTGACCGGCGACAACGTATTACTGTCCCTCGATGTTGAAGTCGACGAGCTTAAGGAGGATGTTGGCGCGGCGCGAGGTGGTCTCGACGACCCCGCGCTCCGCGGCGTCACCGGACGTCTTGCCGATATGGCCCGGGTCGGTGGCGACCATAATGTAGCTCGAACGGTCCATGTGGTCACGCTTGACGGCGCGCTGCATCGTGATGCCGCGGTAGACGACGTCGACGAAAACCGAGATCGGGGAGATGTCGGCGATCGAGGCGAGCGCAGAGTACTCTTCGAGCGAGTGACCCGCAAACATGCAGTTCTTGAGGAAAGGCACTTGGGTGCTTCAGGTACTCGATGCAGGCATCGCCGATGACGACGCCTTCGCCCTCGGGGGTGTAGTCGAGGGTCGCGAGCTTCACGGCGAGCTGGAGTTCCGGAATGAAGATGTAGGCGCCGCCGGTCGTGTTCATCATGGTGTACGACGACTTGTCGTGGAAGCCGTAGTGCGACTCGAGCTTAAAGTGGAGGGTCGTGCCGACCTCGAGCGGCTTCGAGTCGTCGTCCAACCGGATCGATTCCTTGGCCCGAAGGACGGCGAGCGCCTGCGGCGTCTTGATCGGGACCGAGTAGGTCGGCTGGGTGACGCGGGAGAAGGTCTGGGAAAAGTCGGTGCACTTTCCGCGGTAGAAGAACGACGACGCGACCTCGATGATCGGGATCTAGTCGTCCGACGCGGCCTCCTTGCCCTTGGCGTCGACGGACGAAGCGATGTAGACGATGCCGCGGACCGTGATGGTCTTGCCAGTGTCGCTGTTCGTGATCGTCTCGATGCGCAACACAGTCTTGACGACATCGCCGACCTTGAGCGCGGGCGCGCCGGTGCAGACACGGAAGCCGTTCGAGAGGTGGAGAAGGTCGAGCGAGTGGCCGTCGATGGCGGGCGGAAGAACGGGGCTTCAGGATCGAGTGCTGGGGGATGACAGGCCGGTCAGTGACATGCGCTTCGGAGTTCGCTCCCTCGGCCGGGCGCGCTCACCCTCCATCCCATCTTGGTGGTAAAGTCGCATGAACCGGGTTGTGCGAGCGCTGATGACGCCGGTTTGTATACAGGTGGCCTTGTCGGGTGAGAGCAGGATGTCGCTCGAGGCGAGGGTGATGATCTCGCGCGAGGCCAACGATCTGGGGCGTCTGGGCCGAGACCCTCTCCACCACGACGGTGGTACCGAAGCAGCATGACCACCTGGCCCTTCCCTGTGTTATGCACGGAGCAGCGAGTCGACGTCCGTGGCGATGAACTCGCGCGAGGCGGTGTAGCAGGGCCGCGGCGGCGCCGAGGGCCGGGAGGTTGCACGGATAGTCTAGAGCTTTTTCTGCATATGCAGTGGTGTGCTCCGTCAATGGAGTGGCCCCCGGCTTGACGAGAGGACGCAGCTCCTCGTGAAAAGGTCTTCGAGAGTGGTCTTTCGGCAACCGCGTCTCTGTGCACGCATCTCTCGGCTGTTTTCTGTCAAGTTTCGGCTGCAATGACTGCTTACAGATCTCCTACTGCTGGCGTGCGTCGCCTCCCACCGTTCGCTTCGACCGAGACGCCAACGGCAGGTGCATGGACCCTTCGGTGCCCGGGCGAGTCGCGCGACGAGCGGCAGGCGCGCGAGCTGCCGGCTGTCGCGGTCTCGCGGAGGTAGACGCCAGCAATTTGGAGGCAGTCGCGGCGTATGAGAGGCGGTCCGGTGGCGGTTGGGCGGATGTGGGGGTGCCGAGTGTCGGCGCATCTTCGGCCGAAATGTTGCTCGGACTCGACGGGGGCTGCGGGCGCTGCGGGGATTGCTGCTGCTGTCGGAGCGACGTATCTTGCTGCTGCCCCGCTGGCGTGCGCGAAGCCGGTCTGGCCGGCTCTTTGAAAACCGGTGGCGCTTCGGAGAGCGGTTGTGGCTGCGGACGGTGTCCCATGCCTGTCGACGGTGCCCTGCTGGGTTGTTGTGACAGCAGTGCCGGCAGCGCCTGCGCTGACTTGGCCAAGTTGCGTACGCGAGCGTTTCCGGGCGTCCGTCGTCTCGGCGACGGCGGTTCCTGGTCCTCTTCCTCGCCAGGCGGAGGGCCGTCCGCAACCGGCAAACCCGCGACCCCGTCGAAATTGAGTACGCCGAAAACTCCCAGCGTTGGCGAGGGCATGTCGGTCGCGACCGTATCGGCAGTCGCGGGCGGCGTCGGCGTCGGCGACGGTTCTGGGATCGCCTGCTTCCGCAGTCGCACGGAGGTGCGGCGCGTGAATGTGGCGACTGGTTGCGACTGCGACGGAAAGAACTTGTTGTCACTGCTGCCGCGAGTCGAGACCGACGCTCCATCCGCTTCGTCGTATTCGCCGTCCCTGTTCGCACCGTCGCTGTCCGAATCCGAATCCGAACCCGACTCCTCGCTGCGCACTCGGAAGCGCTTCCGCTCTGGGACGCCGAAGACTGCTTCTGAGTGCAAGTCTTTCCAAGGTGAAGCCTCCATCCGGCGCCTTCCCGTGACGATCCCGTTGAGGTTCTCTGGACCGGCCGCGAGAGATCCCAGTCAGCTTTGGGCAAGCTTTGGTGATACTCTGGATGCTCACCTCTTGCAACCTCCTTCTCTCCGGGCACGTATCTCCCGCTCGCTTGCTCATCACGCAGGCGGACCACCCGGCCGTGCAGTCCCATCTGCCTGACCTTCTCAAGCAGTTGCTGGTGCCTCTGCGGCGCCGCGCTTGTCGTCGATCCCGTCTGGCTGTGGCTGGAGGTGACTTGGATCTCCCAGGACATATCGGCCGAGTGACGCGCGCGGATATTCCCTTGCGAGGCAGGGACTGCGGTCGGGTTGGTAGTTCCGAGCGAGCTGAGCGTCGCCGATGCGGAGGGCAGCGTGCGGTCAAGGGAAGTTGCGGTCGAGTCGTCGGATGGTGCGGCAGAGTCGAGTGCCTGGAGCGGGCAAATGGGGTTGCGTTCGAGGATCTTGCCTTTGATCTCGTCGAGTTCGCAAACGAAGGTGCTCATGTCAAAAGGCGCTTCGGCCGCGCGCATGTCGTTCCTGAGACGGTCGAGCAATTCATGCTCCTCTTGACTTAAGAGGTGCGAGTATTTTTCGAGTCTGGACTGTCTTGACTGTCTTGACTGCGACGCAGCAGAGCTGGGTGGACCTGAGGAATCCGAGGTTGGGTGTGGTGTGCCATTGCCAGACTACCGCATTCGGCGTCAGCACGCATGACGTCTTTCAGTGTGGAAACAACTCATGTATTGAGCGCCGTCATTCTCTGCGCGCGCGAACGAGAGGAGAAGAGGCAGACGCATTGTCAGCTTCTTTCCCGCCCATCCCCCCCCCAAGTCACCGCACATCCGAGCTTCGGACCGACGGGTTTCGCGTCTGCAGCAGCGTAGATACAGCAAGGTAACGTACTCAACTTGGTCCAAGTCGAGGTCAGAGCCGGTTGCGGAGCTTGAGGGCCAATCCTTTGCGGCTGTTTCGGTGCGCCACCTATTCCCGCCGGCGCCTGACTGAACGGAGCGGGTGCAGCGCGAGCGGGTGCAGTAGTTGTAGCCATGTTGCTGGGACCGCCTCCTGCCAAGTTTGTGCCGCTCGCTGCCGTTGCTGGTTGCAGTGCTCGGGAAGTGGTCGCGTTGAGGGTGGTCGTGAAGAGGCGGCCGGACCGCATTTGCGGCCTTGATTTGCGGGTCGACAGAGACTGCATAAGGTGACTGGCGAGTGCAGTGCGCTACTGCGTGCGCGGAGGGAGACGGAGGACGAAAGTTGACAAGTCGGGCGTCTCGCTCTTGCTCGCCCGCTTTGCCCCTTTGCAACAACACATGTCTCGACTCATCATGGCCAAGAAGACCAAGACAAGTGCTGGACTCCCCCCAAACACTAGTGAGCAGCATG
Organism: Rhodotorula mucilaginosa; assembly: GCA_034406715.1. Taxonomy (NCBI): domain Eukaryota; kingdom Fungi; phylum Basidiomycota; class Microbotryomycetes; order Sporidiobolales; family Sporidiobolaceae; genus Rhodotorula; species Rhodotorula mucilaginosa. The sequence continues at coordinate 850,819 of CP137873.1, forward strand.
CAGATCCCGCGGTCCCAGTCGCTTTTCGCTCACGCATCTTCCTTGCTCCTCGCTCGGAGGACAGTTGATCTGAGCAAGTTCAACAGTGCGTCCCCGACCGCATCTCTGCGAAAAGGAGAGAAGCGTGCTGATGTTTACCCTCTAGTCCATCGCGCACTGCCGAAGTTGCACACCTACGGCGGCCTCACGTCTGACGAGCTCGACAAGCGCATTGAAACCGCCTTTCACACTACGTTCGCGTATGGAAAGGCCATGACGTGCATTGCAATTGCGCTCCCGCATGTGCGGGACCTCGAATGGCTCTGTCGCGACTACGAGCGATACGTTGCCACCGTAATCAAATACATCGCCGGCAACTGTGCGCGCAGGATCGTCTTGTCGTTGCTCGAAGGCCGGATCATTGGTCGTAGCGAAGTGCGTTTTTTCTACTCTCTTTCATACTGTCCTGGGCTTACAGCCATTCTCCATCAGTTTGCACTCGATCCTATCCCAACCGGATATCAAGAATTGGTCTACTGTTTTCTTGCGCTCATGCCGGTCAAACCGTTGCCGACACCCATCACCGCCACGACTCGGCTCAATTTTGAACGCCCGGCACTGCGTATCGGCGCGAGCTTGAACAGTTCTGGCAACAGGGCGACCACCTCTTTCCAAGTTCGTCTGTCTTGCTCCTTTTTCTTTTTTTTTTTGCGCTTCCGGAGGTTGACCTTCTCTGAACTCGCGCAGACCTCGACGCAAGTCGAGAACCTCTTCACCGGCTTGCCCGACCATCTCCACCCCCTCATCCCGATCTGCGCCGGTGCCCTCCTTGCCATTCCCGTCGACGACATCGGCCTCGACCCCTCACTCCGCCGTTTCGCCTTTACCTTTGAGCGGCATCTCCTAGCCCTCGGCCATTTCTACGGCGACGACCCCATGGATGCACTCGTAGCGTTTGACACAACCCGGCGATATGGAACCTTGACCAAGCGCGTCGGCGGTGCCGGACCCAATCAGTATGGGAAGGAGGTTCCGGGGCCGATCAAGGACATCCCCGCCCCGGAACGCTCGGAGCGCGCCGAGGAGGCCATCACCGACAGGGCACAGTACCGTCTTGGCGGTCGCTTGATCGGATCCCTCCAGCAACACGTTGACCTGGCCGCGGTCTACGACGTCGGCTACGCCGTCCTCCCAATCATCCCGGATCCGCTCATGAACGTGGCGCTGCCCGTCGGCAGCCCAGCCAAGGCCAAGCAGCCGGCGCGCGGATGGAACATCAAGGTCAGCAGCAAGCTTGACCTCAAACTCGGCAAGCTCTTTCGCGAGATCGGCTTCGAGCTGGCGAGGCAGCTAAAGTTCGGCGTCCGTCAAGGCGGCTTTGTCCTGACGGTGCCGATCACGGAGACCGACGCTCTCGAGATTGAACTCTTGCCAGACGACATCGGCCAAAGTGGAATGCGCAGCCTTGCAGAGATCCTCCACTCGGCGTCCCTGTAGACCATCCCCCTCTGAACTTGAAAGCCCATCTCTCGACCCGAGTTGCCCTGATCACAAGTCTGCCATCGTTGCGAGACTTGCCTGCTCTGTGCACGGCGTGTAGCTCGCCTGGGAGAAGAGTCACGGAGAATCAGTTCTGGGTAGCGGTTCTGCAGGCGGCGCAGAGGGACTCACGGCCATCCTCAAGTACGCAGGCGGACCGATTCCCGCGGCGAGCGCCTCGTCGATCACGTTGCTCAGCTTCTTGCTGAGTAGGAGCTGCCGCCGCGGCGGGATCGTGCGCGCGCAGTCGTCCGCGAGCAAGATGTCCATGGCTTTTGAGAACCCGGTCCCATTCTCCTGATCCCTTCGGGGGATGGAACCGACCCGCTACATACCAGAGCGGTATTGACACCTTGCGGTGTAGCTTCCATTTGAGTCCGCTCGGAGCTGGTGGGAGGAGAGGGGTGTCGGTGGTCGTCGACGAGGACGGCTTGTCTGGAGAACAAACGAGCGAGACGAGGTGTCCGTTGAGGAACACGCCCGAGTTGAGCTGAACAATTTCGTTGGTAAGGAGCATTGTATGACGTGTGTTGTGTTCGGTGCGGAGCGATCGAGGTAGAGTGATGCGCATAATGTCGCCTTGGACGATGCGCTCGCCGCCGAGCACGAGTCCGTTCGAGCCGTCCTTTTCCCTGTAGAGATCAATCTGCCGTCAGCCACGCCAGTAGTGTGAAGGAGGAAGGTGTGCGTACCAAATCCCGTACGATTCCGTGATCCTCCTGCGACACGTCTCTTCCTCTTCGCGTCTGCCGCCGAAATCTCTTGTGACAATTTCGGGGTACAGATCCTGGGCATCGACCGTCTGCTCGATCCCGGTAGCGAGATGATGGACTGTGTACCTACGCCTCGCTTGACCGTGGCGCCTGGACTCGATCACAACGCAGACGCGAGCAAGCCCGTTGCCGTCTTGGAACGGGGCAAGCTCTCCAGGCCGGATGAGGTGAGGGCGAGCCGGATTGTACGCCGGGGCCGCGGGCCGGTTGACTGGCCGCAACTGCGACGAGTTGGTCTGCGATGAGATGGGCTGCAAAGGGTCGAGCTGCGACGGGATTTGACGGGGTGGAGGAGGGATTGGCCGGCTTGACGAGACGGCGCGCTGCAGGTTGTGCGCGTTTTGCGGGTTTTGGATCGCACAAGGCAGCGCGGCACAGAAGTTCTTGAAGTGCTGGCGGAGCTCAAGCTGGGAGCGAATCTTCTTGCCTGCACGAACGATCAGGAATGCAGTCAGTGCGTGAGAGAGCGAGAGCGTCTTGAAGAGCCTCGACTTACGCGCTCCGTACAGGTATGTATCCAGTTGCTTTTGGGAATTGTCTTTGCCGCGCGAGACCCAGGCTGAATACCCTGCGGGCCAGCCGTCGAGCGTGAACGCGGCTGGTCGAGGGAGAGTTCGTCAGCCTGTGTCGAGGTTGGACGATCCGGGAGCCTCATCTCACCGTGGTCCGCGTCTTGCAGTCCGCAAGTCTCGGCGATTGCTTGGCCCGCCACTTGCATCCATGCGCTCGCTATGTCTGCAGGCATCCGTTCGATCCAGGGACGCCTGGGCGGGAGGGAGTTGGATCGCCGTCGCTGGTGTGGTCAAGGATCCGGATCCGGTGCGGGTCGTCAGTGCGTCCGGCACGACGTTCGACGACAATTCCTGAGATCATGCTAGCTTTTCCTCGTATGGTGCAAGCGAGAGCGACGGCGACTCACCGGTCCATCTCTCGACCCGGCGGCGCCCCACATGAGGCGAAGCGGCCGCAGAACTTCAAAGTGCTCTCTCTCTCTCTCAGACTGCTCTGCACTACAGAAGCAAGATGGCTCCCAAAACGCTTAAGCTTGCTAAGCGTGTGGCGAATCGAGTAGCGCAACTCCAAGGGATCGAGACAGCCCCTCCCAACTCCCCGCGGAATCGACAGATCTGAGACTCGATGCGCAAGCTGAGCAGCTACAGCAACAAAGTACTCGGGCAATTGTCCGATCTAGCACTCAGGCAGCTCGTCGACCAGACACTTGAAGCCATTGCTGCCGAGGGGACCGTGACGGAGACGGCGAAGACGGCGACCAAGACAATCGCGACCGAGACGACGACGCCTGTGTCCGCGCCAGTGCCAGACTCGGCAGGAGCACAGCAGACACAAGCTCAGCCAATGAAGACTGCGATTTCTCAAACTGTCCAGGCGACGACCCCGACTGCCGCCACGAGCGAGATCGCCGCGCCGGAGCGCCGCAGCCCGACTCGACGAGCGTTCGTCAGAATGCACGGCCAACTCAATGGGAACAGACTACATCGGAGGTGTTTGGTCGCATACTCTCAGAGGATAGGTGCCCTTGTCTCTCAGGTCATCTCAAGGTAGCTGCTCACGTTGCCTCTCGTAGCGAGACCACAGAGCAGAAGCGCTGCGCAATGATGTCGCTTCAGCTGGGCGAATGTGTGGACGCTGATGTGCTCAATCACCAAGTCAGGTGAGACTGGACCCGCCGCCCAATACTCAATGCACATAGACTGACCGCGCTAAGCTACCCCTCAGACTCCTCATTGATGCGCTCGACCCGGAACATGCCACCTTCTTTATCTTGGGACCCTCCTTTGGCATTACGCTCGCCGACAATCAGTACCACCCTCAAGGCATCGATCCATTCCAGACAGAGATGATCCTCCTTCTCGAGGAGGAGGTCTTGGAAACGCGAGTGTAATTCCATGAGATCCAACCGGGGTGCAGAGCAGCATGACTACCTGGCCCTTCCCTGTGTAATGCAGGGAGCAGCGAGTTGACGTCGTTGGCGGTAGTGATGAAGCGGCGCGAGGCGGTGTAGCAGGGTTGCGCCGCGGTCGAGCGTTGGGAGGGTGCACGGGTACGCTGTAGCTTCCTCTCTGTATCTGCAGTGGGGTCGGCCCTGTCGAGCGAGCGAGGGTGAGAGCATCAAGAGGCAACTCGACGACGCCGCGATGCTGCTTCCGACGAAAACCTCATCGCGGGCTGCCTCTCGAGCTCTCGACCGCGTCTTTGTGCACGGACAGGAGACAGTTGGACGCTCCGCAAAGTCTACGCTATGTCCTGACCTGCCTTGCACTCCGGACGCGCGTTGGGCTGAACGACATCTCTCGGCTTACTCTTACGCTGCCGCTGGCTTTCTTCCCTCACTATGCTACTCCACCGACCGCACAAACCGTCGACCCTGCTTTGCCAACCCAATGCACTCGCTGCTTTGCCGCTGTACTCGACCATGTTTGGGTTTTTTTTTTTGGCTGCGAACCAAACTTTTACACCCTGCCTAAATCTACGGGACCTTCTTCAACCGCAACGAGGGCCGCCTCGCTCCCGTCTTTGCTTTGCTCTGGGGCACGGGCAGCGGACCCATCGGCGCGAGTTTGCTGGCCTGCGGCAACTGAGGAACCCAAAATCCGATCGGCTGAGGGTCGCGACCCGCCGCCGTGGCAGAGCATCCTGCTGAAGCCGCAGCGGACGGCGCTCGGGCAGCCTCGGCAGTGTGCCTATGCCGTCGCTTGGGCTGTGCCAACGGTGGCAACAGCAAGCCGACAATGTCTTCGTCCGGGTCGACAATGTTGTCGTCAGGGTCGGCGATGTCGTCGTCCGAGGCGATGGGTGGTGGTGGTCCGGCGCCAGCCGGCTGGTCCGAGCGTCCCTTTGCTCCCGTCGTGGGCCATTGAAGGGTTGTAGCGGTTACACCCTTTTGTAGCGGTTACACCCTTTGCAGCTTGGGGAGCCTTGGTGGAGGATGTTGATTGGACGTTGAACGGCGGCGGCGGCGGTGGTGGCAGTGTACGTGAGTTTGATTTGGCGGTGCTGTCTTGCCGACGCCGCGCTCGCGGTGTCTCGCGTTCCTCTTGTCCCGGCGGAGGGCCGTCGAGTCTCGGCAGAGGTTGGACGCTTCGCATCTTGAGAACGCCGAAGAGGCCGCGCTTCGGAGATGGCTGCTCCGTGGCCATGCTGTCGCAAGACACCGTTGGGCTAACCTCCCGGGCTGACCAAGTCACCACAGTCTGCCGCTGTAGTGCGGGCCGGTAGCTCGGCTTGTACTCGCCGTCGTCGTCGTCATCTTCGTCGTCGGCAAGGACGGATGCCCCGTCGCTGTTGCTCTTGCTGCTGTTGCTTCGCTCGGCTTTGTCCTGGCGCAGGCTCCACTCCTTTGGGAAGACTTTCAAGCACAAGTCTTTGCTCCAGCCTGAAGACTGGGCCCGACGACGACCAGTCAAGACTTGGCGGAGGTTGTCTGGCGAAGAAAAGGAAGAAGACTCGAGTCAGCTCTCCCCCTTCCAGCAAGTGAAAGCGAGGATCCCTCACGCTCGGTCACCTCGCTCTCGCCTTTGACCAGCTCGCGTGTCTGCGCAGCTCCGATTCGACCACGCGGCAGACGAGTCCGAGGGCGTTGACCTTCTCGGTCAGGGTGTTCTCGTCCGAACATGCTCGGCCTAACGTCCCTTCCTGAGTTCCGCTCGTGTGCCCGCTCTTGTTGATAGGCAGAGAGATGCCGTCGAGATTTGAGCTGCGGCGGTCTTTCGAGCTGCGGCGGTCTCCCGCGAGAACTGATGGTGTCGAGTCCGGCCCGAGAACTGACGGTGTCGAGTTCGGCCCGTTGCCCGCCCTGGTCCCTGTCGCCGGTGCTTCCCTGGTCCCCGTCGCCAATGCCTCGCCGGGGTCGGCGCTGTTCGTCTCCGTCAAAGGCGTACGGCGCCTCGGCCGCCCGAGCGTGGTCAATAAGCGAGCAGAGGTGTACAGTCTCTTGTTTGTTTAAGAGGTCGTGGATCGCGGCCGGCAGCGGGTTGGTCCGGGCTGTTGATTGGGCGGGCGCGACGGCGGCGACTCTTCGAGCGCAGTTGAGCGGGTGGGATGGTCAAGTTGCTGCATCACCTGCGTGCTGATTCAGTCCGTGTAAGGACAACATCTTGAGCAGCGTCCGGGCTCACCGGCAATGGCGATCTCGAGGTCTTGGCTGCTGGTCCAAGGAGCAAGGGAAAGAGAAGAGTCAGCTTCGAATTTCCTCCTTCCCTGCTTCGAGTGGCGCCTCGGACCACGACAACTTTGTGCACGTCCCCAAGTGTGACTGCAACGTACCCTCACTGGTCCGGTCTGAGTGATCCGCGTGTGTGCGTCGTGCTGCTCCTACCACTGCCAACTCTGTCCGATTGCTTGTCCTCTCCGAGGTCGCCGCGCGCCCACTTGCGCCTGCATTCAAGGAGCCAGCGGATGTTATAGCTGATGAATTTGTTGATCCGGGGTTGGCCGAAGGTGAGCTGCCGCTGCTGAGCCCTCCTCGCCTCGGGAGACCGGCTGCGTCGGCCACTGCAGCACGAAACAGCGCGTTGTTGGCGCGGGAAGCACTTCCAGCCTGTTGAACTTGCTTCATGAGCTGTCTTGAAGTCCGGCAAAGCCTTTCGTGGGATTTGACACGACTTGCTGAGGGAAAGAGAGCGAAAGCAGCACGACTCGCTGCACCTTCCCTTCGACTCTGCGCCACAGCTCGCAAAACATGACGACCAAGCGCCTCAAGGCCCACTCAAACCTACCTCCAAACAGTAGTAAGTTCAGCTCTTGCTCTCTCTGTGAGGACTCGCTTTACTCACTCGCTCATTCTCGTGTCAGTCAATCTGGCTCTCTTCGACGGTGCGTCGACTCGCATCAAAAGTCCTGGACTCGCTAGACTGATCCAATGCCTCTGTAGTCTCTGACGCACTCCCTGTCAAGACTACCTACGCAAACCTCAACACCGCCCAACTCAACAAGCGGCTTCGACAAGGATTCGACTTGGCGTTCGCCAAAGGCAAAGCACTTGTCTCGTTCGCCACGCTCCCTCCGCACGTCAAGGACATATTCTGGCTCGCCGAGAGCTAGGACAACTACGTCGACACCGTGCTCCGCTTCCTTTGCGGTGACAACGCGAGGAGACTTGTCTTGTCTTTGCTTGAAAACAAGTCCATCGGTCGGGAAGAAGTGAGTGAGCCTTCTTCATCCGGAGCTGCAACCTTTCGAGCTGACTGTGATTACTCCGCACACACCAGTTCCGACTCGATCCGATGCCGGACAAGCCCGGCGAGATTGTGTATGCGTTTGGGTCATTTGTCCACGACGGACATCTCCCCGACACGATCTCGGCCTCGACTCGAGTCCACTTTGTCCAGCCCGCTTTACAGGTGGGTGCCAGCGGCTACAGCAAGAAGGGTATCACGGCAGATACCCGCCCAACAAAGACCTTTGCGGTACGTGTTTTCATGTCTTGCAATTACGACCGACTAGAACGTGAGGCGATTGTCACTCGGTCTTCGGGAAAGCTCACGGAAGTCATTTTCAACAGACGTCGAAAGAGATAAAGCGCCTCTTCAATGGCCTGCCGGAGCACCTCCGTACTCTCATCCCCATCATCTCGGGTGGACTCCTTTTCATTCCCGAGCAGGCGATCAAGGACGAGCCCTACTTGAAGCGGTTCTCGTTTACCTTCGAGCGCCACCTTATCTCGATCGGCCACTTCCACCTGCATTCCGGCAAGGGCGACTTGATTCCGTTTGACAGCACCCGGATCTATCACTCCTTGACGAGCAAGCGGGCGGTGCCGGGATCGGGCAGTACGGCACCGAAAACGTCGAAGATATCGATGCCGAGAGCAGTGCCCGGAAGCGCCTCGCCAACATTGCCATTACCGATGTGGCGCGCTTCCACCTCGGCAGCCTGCTCCGCCTCTCTCTCAAACACGGCGTCGATTTCCCAGCTGCGTACGACATTGGTCACCGGATCATCTGGATCCGGCCTGACCCTCTGGTCAATGTGGCGCTCTACGTCGATCCGCCCGCAACCGAGTCCGAACCCGCGGTGGGATGGACGATCCGAGTCACGCAGTCACTCGAGGACAGGTTGGGCGCCGTCTTCCAGATATTACCAGAGGGAACCGTCGGCAACCTCACATTCGGGGTGCGGCCAGGAGGTATTGCACTGGGGGTTCCGCTCTCGCCGTCGCAGCGGCTCGAAGTTGCTCTCACACCGGAAGACCTCGGCAACGAAGGAACGAGCGCGGTCATGGCAATCCTGAATGCGGCAATTGCTTCCTAAATTGCATCATCACCCTATCGCTCTGGCTACCCATCTACCATCTTCTGTGTATCATCATCTTGCTGCTCACGCGACCAATGCACCTTCTTCTCTCTCGCCTCCTCCCCCCCTTGTCTTGAAGGGCTAATCGAGATTGGGACTGTGCGTGCATATCTTGATCAGGGCACAAGACTTCGATCTCGAACTTGAGATTGAGCCCGAGCTCGGCAAGCTGGTACAGCAAGACGGAGGAGGCGAAGGATGGCCATTAACCACGGGTTGGGCGGGCAGAAGACGCGCGACTTGAAGCACTGCTTGAGGACCTTGCAGACAAACGGAATTGCGACGATAATGCGGTTCGGGTCGTAGCCTCCGATCAAAAGCTGCTTGAGCGCGACGTTCGAGTGCTTGATCGGCTGGTCCTTGGCGAGCGTGAGGCCTCCGAGGCTCTTGCGCAGAGTGCGCTCAGTCAAGGATTGGACCGTCTGGTCGGAGTAGAGGAGAGTCGCGCGCTGGACGAACGTTTCGTACAAGACGCCTTTGAAGAGCGCCGGCATCTTGAGCGCCTCGAGCAACTGCTGGTACAGCTGGTGGTTGTTCGGCTCGATCGAGACTCGCTGCGCGGCAAGGTAGTGCGCGAATCACGCAAAGTGGACAGCCTCAATCCAGTCGAGCGCGTCCCAAACCTCGGTCTCGTAGCGGATCAGTGCGAGGTTGTTGACGATAATAAGCTCTTGTCCGACGTCAGCTTGTCCGGCGCTTCCGGGTTGCCTGCGTCCTCGTCGATCCGCATCGCCGTAAAGGCATGACGTTCTGGTTCGAGTGGCTGCTGCTCGGCGGCCAGCTGCTCGTGCTTCCTCCGATCAGTCTCGATCACAGAAATTAAAGGTGTCTCAAATTGCCCGTTCGCACCCCGGTGAACGGGCGAACGGCCCGTTCAAAAAGGCGACTGGGAGCCCAGTCCCCATTCACCTCCCATACCGGAAAATTTCCCCCGGTAACCTCCCAGTCCCAGTCACTGGAGTTACTGGGGAATGGGACAACATGCTCTGCCGTACACTCCGCCACGCTGATGGATAACAATGGATAAAAGGCTCACCGTCGACTGACAGGTAGCATTGGCGACTTGCGCTACGAGGCCACGTCAATGAGCCAGAACAAGGCTGATACCGTACACAGGGTAGGGGTGAGTTCGATCCTCTTTCCTTGTTCGACTCTCTTTCCTCTCTGCTCGCAGGATCTTGGCTCAGGCTCGCTGCAGAGCACGGCATGTCCTATCAACGTCCGTGTGCTTGAGGTATGTGTTCAATTGGGCAAGCCCTGTATTGGGAAGTACAAGGGTGCACATTGTCGCCGTTTTGTTCGATCCCGCGTTCGGATTTGCTTTTGCAAGCTTTCGTGCCTTTGCCCTCTGTACTAATTGTATAGATTTTCATGAATTGATATAGCTTCCACCATGTGTAAACAGGATACGAACGATAGGGGAGAGCAGTCAGGTGAGAAAGGCGAAAGACTTGAATGAGGGGGGTTCAATATGGATTGGAGAGGGGGGCAATGCCGAATCAACGATTTGGCGACTAGGTGTACGGGGAATGGATTATTGGGAGGCAAGCAGGGTATAAGGGGAGTTGGACGGTCCGAGGACTCGATTAACACAAGAACGTGAAGGTGGGCGTCGTGGCGATGCCCTTTTTGAGCATGCAGTAGGCGCCGGCATGCTTGATCCCCCAGCGACCCTGTCCAGCCAATGCCACCAGTTTCTCAATGTGGCGCACCATCTGTTCAACCATTTTGGCGAAACGGGTGTTGCCAATGTGGACGGGAATTGCGACGGTTCTGTGGAAGAGAATATGGGTGGCGTCGTGCCAGATATCCACAGCCGCGTTGTCAACCCAGGTCGACCCTTCCGGCAAGTCGATCTCGAGGTTGGTAGGGTTGCCTTGATAGCCGCAGAGGTAGAACTTGACCGGCATGATGGACACCACAAAGTCACCACCCAAGGCCTGCGACTTGAGTTCGCGCCAGGTGTGCGCAGTTGAGAAGTCGCTCTTGATCGCGCCGTGTTCCGTGGAGTCAAAGCCGAGGATCTTCGCAACCTGAATCCGAGTGTCGACGCTGTTGAAGTCTTCGAAGAACTCGTCCTCGTCGTCGTAGCAGGCTGGTTTGCGGTGCCTTCTGACCTGTTTGCAGGGTGGCGTAAGTTTTGAAAAGTCAGATATCAGCTTGTTGCTCATGCAATATGGCGCATGCACTTGCCTTGTTGTCGCCGTGGGGGCGGACCGACCCACAAAGTGCGAGTCCCAGGCCGGCCTCATACGTTTGAAGCACCGTCGTCGCGGTTTGCTCGGCGAGAAGATGCATCGACGCGCAGACGAAGCCGGTGGGGATGCCCGTTTCTTCGTCACGCGGGACACCTTGGTATGAGATCAGGCGGTGTTGGACTTTGTCGGGGAGGGGGAGAGATTCGTTGGGTCTGCCCTATTCTTTGGTCTGCGAGCGAGTACGCATTCTCTGAGCGATGAGTGTTCTGGATCGTCGGGGTTGACTTGTATGTCGCTGTGCGAGTTCGATGCAGGTAGAGGAGAGAAGTGCACGTGAAATCAGGTCGGCAGGCCGTCGTAGATCGTCCTTCAACTTCAGCATTGAAAAGGTAGATCGTCCTTCGACTTCAGCATTGAAAAGGCCCCCCTTCCCGACAAAGGTCCACCCTCATCCACCCTCACGATTTCAATGTTATGCACGCGTATGTACAAGGAGATCAGATGCGAACTGCTGTTCTTTCGTTCTTTCGTTCTCCTGTGGCTATTGGCCCATCAGAGGAGGACAAGGCAGGATTACCTCGGATGAGATGGCATGTTCTCTTTTGCAAGTGCCAAGCAGGAAGGAGGGGATAAAGACGTTTGACTGCATTCAATTTCGTACCATCCTCAGAACCAGCGCAGATAACAAGGCACGGGATGGAGAGGGAGAGGTAGATCGATCGCGGGATGAGGAGAACGGGATGAGGAGAGCGGGATGAGGAGAACGAGACGTTGCCGGACTGGCGAGTATATGAATGTGATTAGACCGCGTACGAGAGAATATGAGAGCCATGTACGGGTCTGGTCAGGTTTGGACGTGCATGAACGAAACGACGGGGGAGGATGACGGGTAGCCGAGAGAGCAGACGTTCCGGAGAGAGCAGATGTTTTGATCGTGGTGCTCGACGATCGTCGACAATTGTGGTCGACGGTGCTACTCGAACATGTCAAACAGGTTGTCGCAGTGGCCGACATTGTCGGGGAGGCTGACCGCGATCGAAGTGGTGGCGGCGGGAGGGGTCGCGGCAACGTTCGCCGCCATGGACGACGCGACGTTCGCCGTGGACGACCGACCGGCGACATTAGCCGCCGTGGACGTGCCCGTGTCTGACGCAACGCCGACAGAGGACAAATCGGTCGACGCGTTCAGGAGGGTCGGGGGTCCGGGGGCTTTGCCTTTGCCCTTACGAGAGGACAAAGACGACGATGGCCCAGACAACGAGCTGGCATGCAAGGCGGACGTGTTCGAGGCAGGTGGGTGGGCCGCTGACGAAGGAGCATGGGGCGCCGAGGCCGAAGCAGGTGCGGGCACGAGCGGCGGCAGAACGACCTTGGGATGCTGTGCCTGCCACTCGACCTTGCGTTTCTGCCAGTTGGAGCGAGAACGGTTGCGCCACCGCAGAGTCGCCTCGTCTCCGTCCCATTTGTCTCGCCGAGCCACAAGGCCATGTTGTTCAGGGCCGACCAGAGCCGGATCCGATGAACCTCGTAGACGTGGTTGACTACGCCGCGCGCGCCGGGAAGGATGAGCGCAGAGCATGCCTCCCCCGGGCAGCGGTAGGTCCCGTCGCCGCGGGGGAGGAGGAGCTCTTCGACGTGTTCCGTCAAGAGGTGGAGGGCGAGGTCCTCGGGTTCCGCGCTGTGTCCGGTGCGCATCGGTCAGCCGACGATAGCGGAGAGAGGCAACCGGCGAGATAAAACGGAGAGGCAACTGAGACCTACATGCGGTACCAGTCCTCGTTCGGCTTGTCGGTGTTCTGCGTGCACGCTCCGCAGACCGCGAAGAACTCGCCAGCACCAGGGTCAGGCGCGAAAAATTCGCAGGACGTCCATGCTCCCGTCGGTGACGCGTACTGCCCAAAGTCGCCTTTGTGAATGTGTTCGAGGCGGTGCTGAACTTGGTCGTGGAAGCCGATCACCCTGATGACGCGTTCGGACGCGTTCGGGAAAGTGCCGACGAGCTGACGGAGGGAGGGGGGCGGTTGGAGATGGCGGTGGCGTCATCAACTCTACTCTACGGCAAGTAGGCAGGATACAGTGCTCGCAACGCATCATCGCGGGCACTTGGGACAGAAAGTGGTGAACGATGGTCGGTGGGTGAACTGTCCGTCGAAGCCCTCGACGAGATTTGTGAGCGGCACCACGGCATGGTCTGCTTCGACGTGCGCGACAAGGTTCTGGTGTCCGGTCAGACTGTCGCGGGAAAGGTGTTGCGCGAGTCAGGTCAGACGTTGCAGGAGTAGGGGAGGAGTGGATCGTCGCAGGAGTTAGGTGAGGAGTGGATCGAGAATTGTACCTCTCATTGCAGTTGTAGATCACGCAGGGAAAGACGTGGTCGTCGAGCTTGTTGTCCTTGAGAGAACGCCGGACGCTCCGCAGGCGTTCCGCGACGTGGGCACACATTGAGGCGTAATCGGGATAAGAGCCACCCAGTTTCTTGCAGACCTTCCCGTCCCTGCATGCCTGTCCCGCCCTCAACAGCGGGCAATCAAAGACACTGCCGTGCTCCTTGACAAAGCTCGTCTGCTGGTCCGCGTAGAATGAGCTTGATCCCATGAGTCCGTAGCAGCCGTGTGTGTGCCGCAGCGCGTCAAGTCGGGGAAGTTTCCCGCAGCGGATCAAAGGCGTAGACATCAGTTGCGTTGGCACGCGCGTTGAGAGTCACAGCAATGTGTGTGTTCTGCCACGTACCCATTCTCCCGGATCTTGTAGGGGCGCAGGCAGATTTCGCAGTAGATCGAATCTTCGGTGATCGTGGGCTCGGCATCGCAGTAAATGACGTCCGAGGCGAACTGTCTGCGTCCTGCAACCCTCTCGTACGCAGATTTCGACTTGGCCGGACCCGCTGCGGCGCCTGGGTGCAACTGTGATTGAGGAGGTTGGTTCGGGCGATTGCCAACCTGGTTGATGCTGAGCGCGGCGAGCGGAGTGCGCTGGCCCGCCTGGGCACGCGGCGGTGGAGCAGTAGCTTTGGGTGGCATTGCGTGGCCTGAAGGGGTATATAGGAGAGAGAGAAGGCGACCAAGGAGACCAAGGAGACCAAACAGAGTCGCCGGCGATGAGAAACCAGGCCGGAACCCAGCAGCAAGCACATGAAATTGCGAAAATACAGATAAGCTCGCCGCCACCCATCTACGTCCGTATGCCACTGCTTACCCGTGTTACTCAAGGCTAGGGTGGTCCAGGAGAGAGAAAAAAAAATCCCAATCACGAAGCAGAGCTCGGAAAACTCGGACGCTTGCACTCTCGAGGGATCAGGGATCGAACGAAAACAGCGATAATGTGCACCCCCGTCCCTCGAGATAGAGCACTCTCCGTGCCAAGCAGACATGCATGAACCAAAGCTGAGCCTGTTTCCAGGCGTGCATATCCTCTGTCTGCTCTCGAATTGTCCCGGGGCGCAGTAGAAACGCGATATCTATTTCGGCTCGATTCTGCTCGCAAAATGTGACCTTCTTATCGCACAGTTTGTGCTGTACGGACTGCTCCTTTTCTGATAAGTAAACTGTGTTCTCTCGTCGGTACTGATGAGCAGCCGCATTGCAGCCGCATCGCGCAATGGACGAGACTCGCATTGACAGGAAACCGCAAAGAAGCAGTACTGAGAACACCTGGCCATGCTGCCGCTTGATCACTTGAACTCGAATCGTCCCTGTGTTGCCACCACCGGTACATCAGCTTCGTGCACGAGGGTTTGAGTGAACAGTGCGACCTGCCTGGGCATCCAGGATCCACGTGATGTCGTATTCGTACCCTTTCGGGTAGATCTGTTGCATCATTCGCTCGCGGTTCATCCAGTAACGGCCGCTGATTGTATCTTGAAACAAGTTGGGGTCGCATGTGATGGTCCGGTCAACCTCGACCTTCTCGCGAAAGGTGTGCAGGCGTCACCGGATCATCTCGATGAGCACAGGAACGAGTGGCTTGTCAATGGCGTCCAGTACGCCGCCCCCCTCCATACCCACGGCCTCATGAGATCCTTCGTCGTCGAGATACTCGCAGATAGTGCTGTCGAGTTTTGCACTGCCTTGAGCAATCATGGCCGCGGCAACGCCCTCTTCGAGCGCTCGGTCCTCGATATCGCTGCATTCCAAACCACGAGGGGCGTCTGCAGAATGAGCTGCGCAAGGATGGTCACGCACAGACTGGTATCTGCAGGCGTAGTTGATCCCGGTTTGACGAACGGGCGAGCGGGGAGATCGGGGAGATCAATGCCAGACTGCTCCTGAGCCGATGCCGGACTCTCGCTACTTGAGTGCCGTGAGGCTGAGTCGGCGCCTCCAGCGACATCAGCTGTCAAGGGTGAGTGGCCGAGGGACGTAATCAAGCGTTGGCGTTTGGGCGCTGTTGCCATAGTCGGTTCCGCATGGGCAGAGACGGCATCCGTCCCAGAGGAGAGGCTCCTCTTGCGCATGGGAGCCAAAGCGTTTGGGTTGAGGGGAGCGAATGGTACATGAGCGGTCGGGATCCGTGCATCCGCCGATACTGCAGCCTTGCTCAGATGGTCGCGTCGCGACTCGTGTTGGATGCTGGCGTCTTCGCCGTTGTCAGAGGGCTCCTGGAGTCGACGCAGGGCTTTGACCACGCAGAGGTGGTCCACGAGCAACACTTGAAATGCGTTGGTGAGAGAGTAGGCAACACCTGCGCAGTGCTCGTGTACGGCGAGGAGCAACTCGGCGTGCGTCTCGACCGGAAGTTCTGCTAGGATCTGGCGCTCAGCGTCCAGTGACGCACGAGGATAGACCTCGCACGATCGATGAGCTGGTCGTGCTCTGCTTGACGGGCGTGCGCGGCTTCACGCCAGTTAGTTGTACCAGGCGTGCTGGCAGACCCTGAGTTCGATACTGGTGCCGGCGGCGGGTCGATGGCTTCTCTCCAACAAGCGAGTTGCTGCGAGTCAAGACGCGGCGCGACCAGCTCATCAAAGACACTCAGCGCCTGCTCCTCAACGTCGTTTTGGGCACTGCGTTTGTTGATACGCTCCCAAGAGCGCTGCGCCTGCTGGCATATGGCATCAAGCAAGTCAGGCGCAAGGGCGCCTTCACTGTCGAGGGACTTGAAGGAGGCAAGCAACTCGAGGCGAAGCTGCGCTGTGGTGGCGACCACGCCGGGCGAGGGTGAAGCGAACCTCTCAAGAGCATCACGATCATCCAGGTTCGACGGCTTCTTCGGCTTCGACAAGAGGCAGGTTTCGGTGGTTGATGTCGGAGGTCGGCAACTAGCTTGATGCTCGACCAAGGCTGTGCAAGATCGGACAGGCTAACAGGCTGAAAGGGTAGCAAGCAGCCCGTGGCGTGCGTCAATAGCTGTACGGGCACGCCGTGGTGCTGTGCAGATGTCAACAACTCGACAACATTGACGCGATCAGGGCCGCCGCCGTCGAGGCCAAACTCACGCCTCCACTGACCTACCACGGCAAGATCGCGAAGAAGAAGTCCGGCGGTGGACAACTGGTGCAGCTGGTCCCGTCATGGTGCGTTCCCTGCTGTGGTTCCTTGCGCCTTGACCTTTGGAACCTGACTCTGTTGCGGGATCCAAGTCGACCGCATGCTGACAGCGCGAGTCTGCGGGTCCGAGTACGCAACGATCAAATCCTCGCGGAACTTGCGCAAGCGCGCGACGATGTAAGGGCCGGCCTCTGCGTAAGCGGAAGTGCCGAGACGCTGGAGCTCGTGCTCGACCCTGCGTCAAGGCGGTGATCAGCACGCGTATAGACCCAAGGGAGAGAGGGAGGGAGAGGGTACTGACTCTGGGTTGACCAATAGATGAACGGGTTCCGCTGAGTCAATCACGTGGTCGAACGAGATGGTGACCGTTGTTGCCGACAGTCAGTAGCATGTGCTTGGGCACGTTGAACCAGATGCGGGGATCCGGGTTCACACCCGGCGGAGACGTCAAGTAAAATGCCGGGTACGGCTCGGCGTGCTGCCAGGGTTTACCGTATTGACCGATACGGACCTATGTTGTGAATGAATGAACGCAGGTCAGCAAGGGTGATAACCACTCTGAGGGATGTCAGGCTCACGGTGACGCCCATGTCGCTAAAGAGGCAGCTCAAGAATGCTTTGCGCTGGAAGAGCGCCAGCATGAATCTCAGCAACAAATCCCCCCCCCCCCCCCCCCCCCACAAGCAGACAACAAGACAAGAACTCACACAAACTTTCATTACGCCACGTTGCTTGGGCGGACCGGACGAGCCTTTCGCGCGAGGAGACAGTGCGCGGTCGTTCGTACCGGGCAGCAAACGTTGAAGGCCGACGGTGGGGCAGTCGAGCCCGTGTACACACAGCTTGATGTTCTGCCCTTGCACTGTCTTGAGCAGCAACACATTCTGGTTGAGACCCCCAAAAGCGAGCGACGTCAGAGCTTCCAGCATCTCCGCGAGCTATTTCTGGTGCTTGTTGTGGCGGGTCCACTCGAACAGGTTCGTGTCGCGGTAGGAGCAAGCTGTAAAGTCTTGGCCAAGCCCGAGGGTGTTGGGGAGGCCCGCCTCGCCGGCCCACCACTTTGACTGGAGCTGGCGCGTGCGCCTGCGTTCATACAATTGCGCCGCAATCGACTAGAGAGTAGCGGTCAGCGCGGATCTCTAGACGGCAACACGGGCAAACGACGCGAGCGACACCTCACACCGTAGCCGCGCCCTTTGCACCCGTTTGTGCTTATGGCTATGCCGACATAGCGACCGAGCTGTTCGGCGCTCGTCGCAATTCAGTTCGCGCCGAAGAGCGCCAACGGATGCCCGTTGCGACCGCACAGGACGCGGGCGGTCTCGGAGTTGTGCTGCGGGGCAAAACAAGTGCGGAAGTCGCACAAGAGATTGTCGGCGGCGCGGACGAAGCCATGCTGATTTGTCATGTGCCTGTTGAAGCGGGATGCAAAATGACCAAGAAGGTCGCCTACACTCGTCTCTTGCAGGATCTCGAGCACCTGCAAGTCGACAAGATTGCACACCACCGGCAGGGTGACAATGGATGCAAAGCGGAACATGGCCGTAAGCAGCTTGCGCAGGAATTCTGAGGCAGGCAGGCTCTTGCGGTCAGAGAAAGAGCTGGGCGCGCGCGTCGGCTGGATAGGGTAGCATCGACTCACCTGGAAGAAAAGAGCCACCTTGTAACCTCCTGCTTTTGCCAGAGGAACCCAATCGGTCTTCATCGCCACGCGGATGGACGTGGCTAGCTGCGCCTTGCGGCCGACAGGCGCAGGCTCAGGTTCCGGTTCCTCGTCCTCTGTCTCAGACTCCAGCTTGTCCTCGTCATCTTCTTCTTCCTCCTCTTTGCCGTTGCCCTCAGTGACTTGCCCGCTCGACCCAACTGTCCCGGTGGTCGGAGCGCCAACTCCCGCCATCGGCGAGCCCGCCTCGGAAGCGGTGGCTGGCTGCGCCTCCGACCTCGGCATCCTCCTCCTTGTTGTCGTCGTTGTCAAATATTGCCTGAAACGGCGTGTTGCTGTGAATCATCTCTCCGAGCACGAATTCGGTCTCAGAGGGACCCGGCGGCGGCGGGTAGCGAACGAGTTTCTCGCGGGACGGGGCCGGGTCGTTGGCCAGCGTGACCGCAGCGTGATTCTCTCGAATCGGCGTTGTCTTGCGGGCAGCGTGGAGATACAATTGGTTCGCAGTCTTGACACCTTGCCGGAGGCGCGGCGACTTGACGCGGGCTCCGGGCAGCCAGGTCGGCGTGGCTGACAGCGAGCGCACGGGTCAGTTTCCCCAAATGAATGAGAAGAAACACGCTCGGCAGACTGACCTTGCTGCCGGATAGCCTCAGACCTGGCGCAGGATTGTTGGCGGAGGCCCCCGCGGCGGACGGACTCGACGACATGGTGGCGGGAACGCGGACGAGGATGAACGGGTACGGGGGAGTAGAGCGCTCGCGCAAGGGCTCGAAGTGTACGGTCTGGGCGACGCTCAGCGTGAGTATACGATGGTGGTGCGTCGTGGTGGAACACCGTTTTGACTACGGTCGCCGAGGCGTGCCGTCTCCGAGGAGGTGCGAGCGCTGTTCGTCGTTCATCTCTGACTCTCTCTTCTCTCTCTCCTCTCCCTCTTCATCCTCTCTCGCACTCACAGACTAGTCAGGGAGCCATGGTAAAACAGTTCTTCGACCCTCACGGCGAGGAGTATACGATCCCGGTCCCCTCAGACTTCCCGGACCAACCCGACCTGGCACGCGAGGATTGTGCACAATTTGAGGCCGACTGGTCGAAACACGTCGCGCAGGCCCCTCTGGCGCCCAACTACCTCGAGATGCTCGGCGTGTTCCACACCTCGGCCAACACGAAGGACCTGATGCTACCGTTCAAATATGCCGATACACTAGCCTGGAACGACAATGTGGAATTGCTCGAGGCAGCATATACCGCGTGGTGTGAGGGGGCCAATGAAGACGGCATGCTGGTCGTCCGCGGCGGCGAACGTTTCCCCCGGCCCCTCCCGCCGACATCGCTCCCCAGGTCGTACACACCGTCCCCACCAACATTGACCACTGCGAGGACCTGTTTGCCGTGTTCCACTAGGACCGTCAACCACAATCATGAATGTTCTTCTCGGCAACGCGACGTCCCCCGCTCTGTTCCGTTCGTGCACTTCCAACCAGGCTCGGCTCAGAAACGCCTTCAGTTCTCCAGCGCCGACTACGGCTCTCATACTCAATCCAATCACCTTCAGACACCACACAGTCCGGCGACACCTACTGTGTGCTCAAGAAGGGTCTCGACAGCCCCCTGAGCCCCGACGCCAACCTTCACATTCTTGCGTTAATCAAGTCCTTAGACACCGGTCCCCAACTCCCCATATAGCCTACTTGCCTCCTGTTGATCTATTCACCGTATACCTCATTGCCATGTCATTGACTGTTGGGAAGTACGGAGAGTGGTGGTCGGGAGGATTTCCGGAGGAAGTGTTGTTCCGGCGAGTCCGGAGGTCCGAGGGCCATGTTCAGTTTCATCATGTTTCCCTCTTTCTTTCCTTCTCCTCACCGACGTTTACACTTCTCTCTAGGTAGATATGATCTCGCTTGTCCTTGCATAGCACCGACGTTTACACTTCTCTCTAGCCGCGGCGGGAACCCTACAGGCTTCAGCACTCGCGCCAACATTGACCCAGCTTCACTTGAAATGGCCTCCCTGTCCCAAATGCATACTCCAATTTCTCGTCCGACGGTTTCTCTCCAGACGGTTCTCTGACGTCTCACCCGCGACACATTGTCATGCCCCTTACCGTTTGTATTCTGTTTACACATGGCAGAATGGCTGGGGCAAGCAGCAGCAAGAGTGCAGTCAGCGTCGGAGTTAGAAGTGGTCAGAGTTGCTTACCTGAGTGTGTGCTTGGCTCCTGCATTGAGGTGCGCATGTGCCCAGCTGTGGCCCCAGTGGACCCTTTGTCCCCAGTCTGGACCAGCATTTCCGAGACAGCGCTCACGAGGCCCCCGGCGGCACAACAAGCGATAAGCCTACAATTACATGACGCATCACCTTTGGGTCTTGACTTGTTGACTGGTTTTGTGGTGAGTCAAAGGTCTTGTGGAAGAGTTTCTGGGAGGCCCAAAGGCACGAAATCTTGCAAAAGCAAGTCCGCATGTGGGCTCGAACGAAATCGCGACAACGTGTACCCTTGTACCTCCCAATGCAGGGCTTGCACTACTGATCACAAGCTTGAGTGCATGGACATCAATACAATATGCCGTGCTCCGCAGTGGGCACGAGCCAAGACCCTGCCCCGCAAGCAGAGAGGAAAGAGATTCCAATTCACCACTGATCCAACGTACCGAGCATTCGCCGTTCTCCTGGCTAATTGACTCCACAGCACAAGGCGCCAATGCAGATAGCCTCCACTATTAGTTGCAATCCACCTCTCAGTTGACGGGTTGGCCTCGACTATGATAGCGCAACTGAGTTTACGGAATCGGGTTTTGCGGTCGGGAGCACTTCGGTCTTGCTCGGACGTCTGGCACAAATGCAAGTGACAAGATAGCCACAAAGACCCATGTGACCAGAGATAAGAAGTCTAGACTCAGCACACAGAAAGAACTCCTACAAGACTATGCAGCAAGTGCCCTCGGATTGACTACAACTCTGACAGGCGGTCTGCGAGAGAGAGGGCGCGGCTGTGCCAGGTGTTGATTGCGTCAGGTGGAACTGACAACATGCCACGCTGTTGGAGCAAAGGCGGCAGCGGGGTGAGCCCTTCCGGCACCAAGCAACAGCTAGCCGACGAAATCTCGGGTTTTCGTCAAAGGTCAACGCCTGCGCATCTAGTTGAGCGAAAGCCCGGAGCGGGTCCATACAGCCTATCATTGAACTGGCTCGTCTGCCTCTGTCCCAACATAGCATGGCCGTCGAGTGGGTCTGTGACTGCCTTCGCCAGAGCGTCGGATCGAGCTGGAGGAGGGCGCCCACGATAGTTCCGATAACTTGCGCGGTCAACGCGGCGATCGGGGAAAGTTTTGTGTACTGAGAGAGCTTCAAATCGCGCGCAAGGGAGAGGCCCTGCGCACAAGAGTTGTAGCCGTAGAGCGTGAAGTCTGTGAGGAGGGAAGGTCATGCTCAGTTCTGTATGCGCCCACATCGACATGCTCCCTTCGCGAGCTATGGGAAAGCTGTATGAGGAGTGCTCCTCGCGGGCTGTGGCAAGTGAGGAGAGGAGAGGGGAAGGCGGCGTGAGCAGCGTTGAAGAGCAACTTACACATGTTGGCCTGGCTGTTGCCCGGCACGACCGCCGCGCCAAGCATCTGTGCGAGCTGCTGCATGTCGGTCTTGAAGCCGGTGATGGCATAGATGACGCAGACGAAGGGGTAGATGAGAGCACTGCAGGGGCGTGGGAAAGCAGGGAATGGTCATTCCCAACGAGCGAGCGAGCGAGCGGCAGAACTCCCAAGTAGCGAAGCCTCCCGGGAGGCCGCTCCGCCTTGGGCTGGTCGAAGTAGCTCCGATCGACGACTTTTCCCCTCGTCTATGATAGTACAAAGCACCTTTGTTGCCGGCCGTGGCGCAGGCAGCGAAGTAGCTAGCGATCTCTTCGGGCTGGCCGGACCCCGGTGGTTTTCGTGCCTGTTCCTGTCCCCTAGCTTTAAGTGAATATGCGCAAGCATGCCCGTAGGATCATGGAATGGTCCGCGGTATGGCTGTTGAGTTAACCAGGTGAGCTGCTGCGGAGTGCACCGCCTCCTCGAATCGTTCCGCGTCAAGCTGCCGCAAACCTCGAGCTCAAGCAGCTTCGACCCTAATCGACTCTAACAACCACCGCGCGCTAGACGAGCAGCTTGTACGAGTCGCCGACAAGCAGACAAGCTCTGCCGCAGCGAGCTAGCCCGCGTTACCCGTTGACGCTGAGAACTCCTGGAGCTCGACTTGGTTCACCGCAACTCTTCATCAGCCCTTCAATCACGACCACGACCAGCGCTGCACGCAGGAGCGCACAGTGACAATGGCCAAGACCACCTCTAAGCGGAAGCAGACCCGCAACTTCCTCCAGTCGGGCCAACTCAAGAACCAGATCGAGGCGAGGCACAAACGTCGCGCGTTCGAGCAGAAGAAGAAGGGCCGCGACGCCAAGCGGAACAAGGGCGTCCTGCCCGCGCATCAGCAGCCCGAGGAGGACGACGACGTCAAGGAGGAAAAGGCGTTTGACGAGATCAAGCGGAAGAAGCAGGAGCAGCAGGAGGACGAGGACGAGGATGAGGAACTCGACGTCGACGACGTGCTCGGCGCTGCTGGACTCGCAGGCAGCGATGCCGGAGAATCAGGCGACGAGGACGGGGAGGACGCGGATGTGAGTGCTCGAACGACAGCGGCACGCATGCTGCAAAGAAGCAGGTCTTCGGCTCGGGCAGTGAAATGACCTCCTCCTCTCCGGACTCGCAGGATCTCGAAGACGATGATCTTTCCGGTCTCTCGGACGACGACGATGTCGCAGGCGCCAACCCGATGGTCGACATGCAAGCCCTCGCCGAGAAGGACCCGGCGTTCTACAAGTTCTTGCAGGAGAACGACCCGGACCTGCTCAAATTCAATGCCGACGCTGCCGGCGACGTCGACATGAGCGACGAGAGCGAGGAAGACGAAGAAGAGGAGGCAGGCTCGAAGAAGAAGAGCAAGAAGGCGAAGAAGGCAAAGGATGTCAAGGGCAAGGGCAAGGAGAACATCCTGACCAAGGAGGTGCTCCGCGAGTGGCAGAAGGCCATTCTCGAGGCACGTCTTTCTTTACTCGTGATGCACTCAAGTCGCCAAGAACGACGAGACTGACGGCGTTCCTGCTTACAGACTCGCTCCCTGCGCGCTTTCCGGAAACTGCTCATCGCGTTCCGTTCGGCTGCTTCGTCCGGCGCGGACCCAGAGACCGTGACCGAGGAGCGCGAGCGGATCGAGATCCATGACCCGAAGCTGTTCCGCAAGGTCATCTTGACTACGCTCAAATACACGCCGCTCGTGCTCGGCTCGTTCGTCCCGTACAAGGAGGCCAATGGCAAATTGTGAGTAATTTCCTCGCGAGCCTGCTGTGGGCGAGGCCGGCATTGATGTATCATGGCTCTGTGCGCAGCAAACTCTCGACCAACTCGAAGCAGTACGCCATCGCCCAACGCCTGCTCAAATCGTACTTTGTTTCGCTCCACTCTCTGCTCGCGTCGGTATCTTCCCAGTCCGACATTCCCTCATACGCCGTCACGGAGTCGGCCAACCTCGTTCCGTGGATCGTCGGGAACCGGAAGATTGCGCGAGGGTGGGTCAAGATGCTGTTGGGCGTCTACGACTCGGCAAGCGACGAGGTCCGGGTGCAGGCTTTTGCAGCTCTCCGGAAGCTCGCGATTGCGGCAGATCACAGTCTGCGGGAATCGATCATGAAGGCGAGTCGGCCCTTCCCCAACCACCGCTCAGCTCTCGCCGTACTAACCCGCGATGCACATCTTCCAGGGCACCTACGCGACCCTGCTCGGCTCCTCTCGGCAAACCTCCGCGTACACTCTGCCGGCGATCGAACTCATGAAGTTCTCCGCCTCCGAGCTGTTCCTCCTCCAGGGCAAGCAGGAGCAAGACCTCGCGTACCAACTCGCGTTCTCTTACATCCGCTCGCTGGCGATCCTGCTCCGCAAGGGTGTCAAGGACGCCAGTAAGGAGGCGTACAAGAACGTGTACAATTGGCAGTTTGTGCACGCGATCGACTTTTGGAGCATCGTGCTCGCGACCGCCGGCGACAAGCAGCGCGTGGCCGAGCAGGGAGAGAGCCCGCTGCAGCACCTCGTTTACCCTCTCGTGCAGGTGGTGCTCGGAGCCATTCGGTGCGTCCCATGATATCTTGATTCGCAGAGGCGCTCATAGCTGACGCTTCTCGCTTGTTAATTCGGCGTTGCAGCCTCGTCCCGACATCTCGGTACTACCCTCTCCGCTTCCGCCTCGTCCGTTCCCTCCTCCGCCTCGTCCAGCGAACAGGCACCTTCATCCCCCTCGCCGCGTCCCTGTTTGAGATCCTCGACTCGCCCGAATTGACCCGGCGATCCAAGCCGTCCACGCTCAAGCCGCTCGACTGGGACTACTACCTCAAGTGCCCCGTCGCGTATCAGCGAACGCGCGTCTACGCCGACGCGTTGGTCGACGAGCTCGTCTACCTCTTGACCGAGTACTATGGTGCCCTCGCGACCTCGATCGCGTTCCCGGAACTCGTCCTCCCCGCGACGGTCGCCCTGAAGCGGCACGCCAAAAAGGCCACGTCGGGCAAGGTCTCGACGCAGATGAAGCAGCTCGTTGAGCGCCTCGAGGCGAACGCGCGGTGGATTGAGCAGAAGCGCGAAGGGGTCGAGTTTGGCCCGAACAAGCGCGACAAGGTCGATCGGTTCCTCGCGAACGAGGAGATTGACAAGACGCCGATGGGGACGCACATCAAGTTGCAGCGCAAGCTCCGCGAGGCCAAGAAGGCGACGATGGAGCGCGCCCTGCACCAGGCCGAGGACCTCTGATGCACTCTTCCTTCTCCTTGTCTTGAGTCGGTAGCCTGGCCGCGGGCCTCTTGTTGTAATTTCGCAGGTCTGCTTCATATCACTTCAAGAGCGGGCTTCGAGATTGATCTCAAGCCACTGCATCCCGCGAGCGACCCGTCCGCCTCAGGTCGGGGTCTCCTTGCCGAGGTCCCACTCGCGCGCCTTTCCCCTCTTGACGTATTTGACGTCCATGACTCCGCCGCCGCCGCGACTCGCTCCATAGCTACTACGATCGCCGTCATTGTCGCTCGCGCCGTCGTGGCTGTCCTCCTCGTCCGAAGCGGCGTCCCCTCCTTTTCGCCGTTTCCGTTTCCTTCTCCTCTCCTCCCGTTCTGCTCTCCTCCTCTCCCTCTCTTTCCTCCGTTCACTCTTCTCACGCTCCTCACGCCCTTCGCGTGTAGCCCTGTTACTGTTACTCTTGTCTTCTTTCCGCGCCCTGACCGTCTCGAGCATGCGGTCCCATCCATCAAAGGCCCCTTCGGCGATGAGCCCAGTCGAAGGGTCCGTTACGTCCGTGAGGGTGTAGTCGAGGCGGGGATCGTACGTGGGGGAGAAGTACTTGTCCATCTTGGACGGGACGGGTGCGGCGGTCGTTCCTCCTCCTCCTCCTGTGGTGAAAGTAGGCGGAGGTGAAGGCGACCTCCGTCTGCGAAAAAAAAAAAGAACAGGAGATCCTGCGTCAGGACTGCGAACTTTGAGAGATTCGCGCGTTCCGCAAGCAAGAGAGGGTTATCTCACCGCTTCGACGCTCGACTAGAGGGAGCGTGCCGCTCCTCGAGATCGTCGCCTCTTTCGAGCAAGTCGTCCGAAGCGCGCTCCTTGCCCTTTCCAGTCCGGGAGTATCCGTTCCCGTCAGCGGCAGCGGCGGGACGGTCGTCGCGCCTCTGCTCTCGGTCCCGGTCCCGCTCGCGTCCAGAACGGGAGCGCGAGTCCGATTCGTGCCGTGACGACGCCCGATGGCGGTGGCGCTCGTCGACGGGTCTGTTTCGATCCGGAGACAGCTCTCGCGACTGGTGACGATGGACCGTGTCATCATCGCGACTGTCTGATCGTGTTCGGGTAGAAGACGGCGATGGTGGAGCAGGACGACGAGGGGGAGAGGAGGGCGAACGTGGTGAGCGGGAGCGGCGGCGCTGCTCCTTCGCTGCCGGGTGGGAGCGCGTGTCTCTGCTGGACGACAAAACGGACGCGTGGCGCTCCTCTCTGCGTACCCTCTCTCCGTCTCGGTTCTCCTCCGCGTCCTCGTCTCCCGAGAGACCTAGTTCTTCCCTCCGTCTTTGCCTCCTTCTCCTCCTCCTTCTCTCGTCCTCGTCCTCGTCTCTCTCGTCCTCGTGCTCGTCTCCCTCGTCGCGGTCTCGTCCATCCCTGTTGTGGTACCTCGACGACGACGATCTCGCGCGTTCCTGTTCCTGTTGCCGCCGCCTCCAGCGCTCTGCAGCTTGTCGTTCTTCCCTGTCGCGTTCCCTCGCGGCTTGCTCGTCTGCGCGACGGAGTGCGGCGTTGTGGTCGTCGACGGTGCGGATCACAGCCGAGAGGAATCGAGTGTTTGGTTTCCGGATCCGGGCGTTCCTGCGGCGAATCGTGTCAACTGAGGATCCGGGTCAAAGAGACCTGCTGACACACTTTTCCTTTTCGGGGTCGTAGTAGGCCCTTGTCCCCCTTTCGTTCCACTGCTTGTCCTTGTCCCTGGCTTCCCTGAGGAGCAGTTCTGCGACGTGCTTGTCGAGGTCGTCGTCGTTGACCTTGGTGTCGACTCCGAACTGGGCGCGGGTGAGCGACGCGACGATCGACGACAGCGACGACGACGACGAGCTGCTATGGCTCGCCTTGGGAGGCATCTGCGCGTGCACTTCCGAGCTATAGACTCGAGTAGCCGTTGAGGGTCGGAGACGAAGAGACGTCACTTGCGCTCACTCTGCTGAGCTCAGGGAACAGCGGCCGATAGCCTGAGCAGGACAGTCTGGCTAAGCAGCTCGCGCTATGCCCCTCTGCTGGCAACTCGACCGAGATCGGCACGAACCGCAGCCGTCTCGCTTCTTCCATCTCGACGACCACACTCTCGGAGGTCCGTCTACACACGAGTCGCTATAGCCTTGGGGCACTCGGGAAGAAGGCTTACCTCGTGAATGGGCTCAACAGCAATCGGCTTGGTCTGCACGATATCCAGCTTTGGCTACTACACTTGCTGGACCCTCTTGACCGTCAGTCCAGCTGCTCGCCTTTCTCAAGGCAGCATGCTGATCCGGTCTCACAACCTGCAGCCCTTCCTCCCCGACTCGTCACCCTTGCTCGCCCTCTTTCCCCTCCCGAGAGAGTGGGCAATCCGCATCGCAGCTTTCGTCATCCTCGTCGGACTCTGCTTCGTCGGTATGCTCACCGGGTTCGTCCTCATCGAAACCGCACACAAGAACGGCGCCACCTTGTTCTCCGGAAGCGGTCGTGGTCGCCGAGACGGGTCCACCGACAGCATGGCACAGAAGGACCCGAGGAGGAAAAAGCAGCGCTGAATAGGACTCGCGCGTGCATCTCACCCCGGCCCTCCCGTCTGGGGTGCACTTGTACGTACTTTGACGCTGTGGAAGTCTACCCTGCGGCACTCGTAACGCCAAGGCTGACCATACATCGCCTGCTCTTCGAGCAAACGTCGACAGAATCGACGCCGAGCCACTTCTGAACTGCGGTCCGAGCACTCGCGCAAAGGCGCCGAGCCGATGCCCGCGCGCCGAGAGAGTACATATGACGGCACTGCGGACGCCGAGCTGGTCCCCGCGGGCCAAGACGCCCCGTACCGACACGGTCCACGAGTCCGAGGGCCTGCGGCCTGCGACTCTCAAGATTCCGACCAGCCTTGTTGACACCCGGCGCGCGGTTTCTCCGCCGCTGCATCAGGCGGGCCAATTTCTCCTTCTGTCGAGAATCAGGGTCGGAACACAGCATAAGCTGGATAGCTACCGAAACCACTGAGCAATACAGCGCTGTTCTTCAGAGTTGTGGTAGCTGACGAGAGCGTGCTAAAGAGGAGGGTTGAGTGCGAAGTGCTCATTCAAGTTTGGGGAATGTATCTGGAGATGAAGGGGACTAGGTAGTAAGGTGCGGGCTTTACGAGGAACGGAGGCTCTTTGTCTCTGCCCTTCTGTGCCACTTGAAATGGGCGCGGGCGCTGATCTCTCCCGACGTCCGTAAAACTCGATCCATCCGTTGTTGTAACAAAGTGTAGTTGAATCTATTACATTACTGCTTCGCGTTACCGCTCGCGACATCCTCGATCGCTCGCTTGACCGCCTTGGCCGTCTCGACCGCGCCCGGGAAATCCCCATGCACGCAAATCGACACTTGCTCGATCCCCTCCGGGAACGACAAGGTCTTTTCGCCCGACACCGACTTCCACGTTCCGGTAAGGAGCATGTGTCGGACTCGTTCGTAGACTGCGTCGGGTGTGGTGGCGTGCCGCGCCGAGGCAGACGCGGGACCGAGCAATTGCCCCTCGTCTCCGTATTGCAAGTCGGCGTAGAACTCTGTATATCAATTTGACGACAATGTCAGCGACGGGAGGTGGGTCAATCCGACCAAACGCTCGAGTGAATGCTTTGCGTACCGGGAATGAACCCGACGCCTTCCAATTCACACGCTTCTTGGTGTTTCGACCCCGGGAGGCCTAGCATCGGGACACCATACAGCTTGGCGACACGAGCGGATGCTCGAGACATCTCGAGATCATTAGCCTAGGGGAGCGGCGGAAGCAGGAAGCGAGTTAGATTCTCTTTATAAAGTCGGCAGGAAACTTGGCGCGCGCGACTCACCGACATGAGGTACGCTTGCCCGTGCGGCTTGAAGTGATTGAACTCGAGTCCGTTCAGCTTCAAAAAAGCCGCCAAAGCGCCCGTCTGCGCCAACAAGCAGTTGAAAAAGTCTTCGGTCGGGAGGTACATCTTTCGGCGACCGAAGCCTTGCCGGTCGGGCAACGACGGGTGCGCTCCGATCTTGACGCCGTGCTGCTTTGCGAGTCGGACCGTCTTGGCCATGACGTTGAAATCGCCGCCGTGCTCTCCGCACGCGCAGTTGGCAATGTCGACGATGGGGAACAGTCCCTCGTCATCGCCCTGCTCGTACGCAACGACAGTCAGTCGCGCTGCTCCTGGAGGGATTCACTGAGCGTACATACGATGGTGTACTGCCCGAAGGATTCGCCGCAGTCGCAATTGAGCGTTGCTTTCAGGGTCATGTTCGGGTCGGGTGTGGGGAAGGAAGCCAAGCTGCAGACTCGGAGGAGTTGCAAGTCGCTGTTGATACATGATTTGCCACGATCCGGTTCGTAGATTCCCCGAGCAATCACGTTGGCTTTCTGTAGATGGCGCTACGCCAGCGACGCTGACATCCGAGTACAAGATTCGCGACAAGTTTTTTTTGCCACCCGCGGCACGATTCTTCTGTAGACTCTCCCAGGCATTCGGTCCAGCCAAAATTCTGAGCAGTACATCGTGTATCGGAGCACGGTTCGACAGTCCGAAGAAGGACAACCAAAGCTCCGCGGCGTCGGCGTACGAAGCGCCGAATTGTTTCTCCAGCCTTTGCGTGAATCTTGAACTGGCAATTCACGCAAAGGATCGGATTTGCGAGTTCCAAAGTAAGCGTGGTAGATCTTGAACATTCCGACATTGTGCGAGCTCCAGCAGAACCTTGAGAACGGGCACCTTGAGTACCGGATGTGGACGTCGGCAGGCGCGATCAGCTGAGGAAACTTGGCCAGCTATCCTACCTAGGTGTTGTCAATGGACTGAGCAGGCGCGAGCTTGCTTCGCTTGCCGGACCTCAGAGGGAGGCTGCTGCTTTGGAAATGTTTCGGTCGAGGAAAGCTTAAGAGCATAACGCCGGACCAGTGCGCCTCTTCGCGGCCTTCCTCGCGACCGAGGACCGCCTCGTCTCTGCCGGCCGTCCGGCCGCGCCGCGTGACGCTCCCGTCCTGCATCAGCATCTTGCGGTTTCGTAGAGCATGTGGCGGCGCAAGCGCGGAGTGAGCGTAGTCCAAGCGGAATCAAAGTTGTCCGAGGTGTTCCAGTTCCGATCAGGTGTAGCGCTTATCTGTCGGGTTCGACAGGGATCTTTAGACCCGAGCAGGAGTCTTGATTGCTGCAGAATGCTAGCCTCTTGCGAAGAGCAAGCCCGAGTGCCATACTTGGGGGATCAAGGCCTCGACAAGCGCTGCTCAAGCTCGCGGGGATGAGGACGCGGATCATCTTGGCGACGAGGGGAACGGTGGGACTGCCAGCGGAAGGGTGCGCACCCAAGAAGCTCTTCAGCCGACCAGCTGGCGCCGCGAGCTGTATACGGTGAAGCGGAGGCACACAACTGTCCGGAACGAGTCGGGTTTGCGTGTTTGGAGTGGCGGGCGGGCGGCGCGTCGGGTTCCGGCGTCTGCGGGGCAACCGACCGGAAGCCGACTTTGAACGAGACGCGTGGACGCAGATCTCAGCTCGCTCCTCGTTCGACAAGCGCACCCCCTGATTCCCGAGTGCAAAGAGTCTAGAATGGTACGTTGGCACATCTCGCGAGCCTCGACGCACCGCGAACGGGCACCGGGCGACGAGCTGAGTGAACGAGCGGGTGGTGCCCACACTTTTCGAACCGTCACGTTCTCTAAGCTCCCTCGCACGGCCCGCTGACGAGTACGCACACGCGCCGAGCAGGCTTCCACGACCAACAAGCCCGATGCGCTCAAGTCCAAGGAGGAAAAGGTCGCCGAGAAGAGTAGTTCGGCGGTCAAGAGCTTCGTCTCGGGCGGAGTGGGCGGAATCGCCGCCGTCCTCGTCGGTCAGTCCAAAGGCGCTATAGTGCTCTCTTGATCGCTTGCACTTCAGACGCCTCTGACCCTCCTTCCCCCCGCGCACGCAGGCCAACCGTTCGACTTGACCAAGGTCCGATTGCAGACCGCTGCCCCCGGTCAATACACGGGCGCGCTCGACGTCGTCAAGCAGACCCTCGCTCGCGATGGTGTCCGAGGGTGAGTCACCCGCTCACTCTGCTCTTTGAAAGCCGTTCTCTCGTCTCGCGCGCAAACCCGCCCTCATGCTTGCTGCCGCAGATTCTACCGCGGAATGGGGCCCCCTCTTGCCGGTGGTGCGTCTCTTTTCTTGAATGACCACGCTCCGTCCAGCAGTTCAAAGAACTGATACTGCTCTCGCGCAGTCACGCCCATGTTTGCCGTCTCGTTCTGGGTAGGTCGGCGCACCAGTTTTCAGACTCGTCGGAGCTTTTTATCCTACGACTGGGCAAGTACTGATCGCCGCGGGATTGCAGGGTTACGCTATGGGCAAAAAACTCGTCTACGCCGCGACTCCGAACCGGACGTCTTCGGTCCTCTCGTACGGCGAACTCGCGGCAGCAGGCTTCTTTTCGGCCATCCCGACAACGCTCGTCGCTGCTCCGGTCGAGCGCGTCAAGGTTCTCTTGCAGGTGCGTGGAGAGAGCTCGAAACGCGGCTCCCTTTCCTCCTGCTCTTTGGAAAGCGATAACAAGCACCAAGGAGCTGACAATTTTGCTGGGCCTCCTTCTGTAATTTTTCAACCCACTCGCACACTCCCCACAGATGCAAGGACAAGGTGGCAAGCAACTCTACTCGGGCCCGATGGACGCCGTCGCCAAGCTCTACGCCGAAGGCGGCCTCCGCTCCATCTACCGTGGCACTCTCGCCACCGTCGCGCGCGACGGTCCCGGTTCGGCCGCTTACTTTGTCGTGTACGAGATGGTCAAGAAGGCGCTCACCCCCGTCGGACAAGACCCGAGCAAACTGAGCCTGAGCGCCGTCATGGTCGCCGGTGGATCGGCCGGCGTCGCCATGTGGACGCTTGCGATCCCGCCCGATGTCGTCAAGTCTCGGCTCCAGGGCGCACCGGAGGGTACCTACAAGGGTTTCATCGACTGCGCGCGGCAGACGGTTGCCAAGGACGGCGCCTCGGCGCTCTTCAAGGGCTTCGGTCCCGCCATGGCGAGGGTGCGTTTCATTTTCTTCTTGTCTGCCTCTGTGGGCCGCGTCAGCGGCGCGTGATTGCTCCGGAGCCGGGTTCTGCGCAAGTACTGACGGGATCTTTCCACTCTCCACAGGCCTTCCCTGCGAACGCTGCCACTTTCGTAAGACGCTTCTTTCTCGCCCCTTGCAAAAACCTCTGCTACAACAAGCTGACGCTGCCCTTCCATCCCGGATCACAGCTCGGTGTCGAACTGTCGATGCAGGCCATGAACAAGTTCTTCTAGAAAGAGCCGGTCGTGATGGACGGTCGAGGAGACTGGTTGTGCCGCCAAAAGGCGTTTTATCCCCTCGCGATACGATACCTCTTTTCTTCGCTTGTGTAATAGACTGTAAAAGCATCTTCGCAATACATACAGAGTGACCTTTCCAATCGTACTATGGTGCCTGTAACCATCCAGAGGCTTCTTTGCGTTTACGTCACCGTTGCGCGAACTTCATCCGCCCGCGACTTTTGTCCGCGCATCAATCGCTCGTCTTCACTCTTCAAGCCCGTCTCTACTCGCACACAAACATGTTCACGCGAATCATGCTCCGCACCTCGCAGCGTCCTATCGCCCGCACTGTGTGAGTTCCTCGACGAAAGACTCTTTATGACGACATCGAATCCCTCACTCGCTTGTGCACTCGAGTCGCTACTTACGCCCGGAAGAGACCTGAAGAGAATCAGATGCTGACCTCGTAACGTACAAACAGCTTGGCCGCGCGCCCTTACCATGCGACCATGACCGCCCGCATGCCGACGACCGGTCCTTCCGACTCACCTGCTCCCGGTCACTCGGCCACAGCAGCGCAGCACGGCTCCTCCGAGCGGGGCAACACGACCTCGCACACAGCCTCGGCATCGCAGCACAACGCGGCTAAGGATCCGAAGCAGGATGCGGCGGAAGCGCAGGAAGCCGCACCTGGACCGGAGGCGATGGATGGGCAATACGGCGGCGGGAATCTCGTCGAGGGGAACTACACCAAGGGGAGCAAGGAGCAGAAGGAGCGGGCAGAGGCCGCCAAACAGGGGGAGAAGTAGATCTTGTGGAAAGCGGACGCCACCGTAAATATGTGAGGATGCCATTCCCTCGACGCCCGTCCGCAAAGTCGCTGATCCCGCACCCCACGTACTTGCAGGTAACATGCATCTCCCAGTGCCCAATTTGCCAGCTGTCCGGTCTAGTCGGTCAAGATTCGTGGTGGACTTCGCTTCTTTTGCCACTTGTCGCAACGACATATTGCATTTCCTAGAATCGATATGATACAGGTCTTCTTCCACGATCACTCTGCAAAGAGGAGCGCCTGTCCAGGTTTGACCACGTCGCCGACCTCGACGGCGATTCCCGTCACCGTCTTGCCGAGCAAAGCCCGGGAGAGCTTGAGCGAGATGGACGTCTTCATCGCTTCCACAACGATCGCAGGTTCGCCATCGTTTGAGAGCACGTCGCCGACCGAAACGCCGATCGCACGGACGGTTGCCTGAACGGGCGACTTGAGCGGAGTTCCAGACACTGCGGAGGGGTGTAAGGAGAGTCAGCCGCAGGGAGGGGCATGGCATGCTCCCCGATGGGGATAAACTCACTCTTGCCGGACTTGCCGCCTCCGCCGGACGCAGTGGCTGCAGCTTCGGCCTCCTTCGCTTTGCGGAGTTCTTCCTGATACTCGGCGACATAGACAGCCTCCCTGCCAGACGCGAAACGTCAGAAAACCCGAGTCAGTTTTATCCAGACTTGGAGCGCGCACACGAAAAAGGACGCACTGTCTCGACAGCTCGTCGAAGCCGGCTTTGCGAGCTGCGGCGTTGGCGTCCGCCTCTTTCCGAGTGGAACGCTCAAACTCGATCATCTCCTTGGCAGAGATCTTGTACTCTTCGACGAGCGGCTTGTACGAGCCCGCCGTAAAGTCTTTCTCGATCTATTGCGATGGCGACCACATGGCGTCAGCTCTGAGGTGCATGCGGGCAGATTCGGTCACAAGAAGTAAAGCGCACCTTGAGGAACTCTTCCTCGGACATCGGCAACCAATGGACGACATCAAAGTTGCGGAGCAAGAAGAGTCGCTCGTGACCCTCTCCGTCGTAGCGTCCCCACGGACTCCAGGGCGTGAGCGTCTTGCCCAGAATCTGATAACCTCCGGGAGAATCTGCAAATAAGGGACTCAGCACAAGGCCGAAACAGCTTCAAAACGCATCCTCGGAGGAGAGCGCACCGACTGGATAGATAGCAGACATGACGCCCGCGTAACCGAGAGTACCGGCAGGTGTATAAGTTCGGGTCGGGCTGCCAGGTCTGAGGTGAGTCGCTTGGTATCCTCAGCATCCTCAACATTCGCAACGTACTTGTACTTCTGCGACTTGAAGACACAGCGCATGTCGAAAGGCGCAATCATGGGCAATCCGGCAAAGAAGGACCGGCTCGCGACATACCAGTCGGCCGAGCAGAACGTCGTCTCGATCTCGCTGACGCTGGCAAAACCGTTCGCCTTGGCCATGTATTCGATGTTTGACGGCAAATAGGCAGCTTTCTTGCGTCCCGTCGACTGCATATAGCGATCGATGACCGCCTGCGAACCGCTGTCGTTGAAGATGACGGGCAGGTGGATCCGGCGAGAAGGGACAATCTGATCGAGCGACTCGCGTGCAAGTCCGTCGGACGTCGAGACGAGCAAGTCGAGAACATCGGCTTGCGAGATAGCATCCGGGTGGTACTTGATGAGAAGGGAGGCGACTCCGGGAATGTAGGCGTAGATCCCTGCGATCGACGAACGCAGTGAGCGGACAAGCGTCAAACGACATGCGAGGTGACTGCTTACCGTCTTTCGCAAGCGATCGAAGTCGTCGTTCCCACAGCTCCGCGATCAAACGCGTGCGGAAGAAGAGATTCTGCTCGCCAATCTCGATGAGAATGGCGCCGTCTCCGGACTGCACGCGCCTCAACTCGTGTCAGGGGAGATTCTGCGACATGGCAACGAGAGAGGAGTCAAACTCACCAGCTTGAACGTGAGGCTCGGCGCGTCAAGCGCTTCGTCGCCTGGGATCACCTTGATCACGCCGTCCGTGACCGCCTGCGGTTCCGATTCGACGTCGAGCGGGAACGGTTCGGCCGCGGAGCCGGAATTGACCGCGGCGGCGACGGACGCGAGCCACTGCCTCTGTCGATTCAGCTGCTCGGCGGCAGCCTGATCCGTAGGCTGGATGAAGCGGAACGTGTCGCCTGCAGCGAGCTGTCCCATCTTCCACCAATCGGCTTGTACGACAGCAAGCACGCAGATCAGGCCACCCTTGAGCGTGTCCCGAACTTCGGTCAGTCACACGCCACGCGCGCCCGTGTAATTACATGGCCGTCACTCACACAATCGGGCCCGTCGACGCCAAGGAGAACGGGCGTGTCGCCGTTCATGTTGACGGCGCCGGTCGAGTAGCCGTGCTCGACGCAGTTGGAAGGGTGCGAACCGCCAGCGCCACCGTCCTCTCGCGAATACTTGAGCGGCTTCAATCCGTCAAACCGCAATCCGAGGCGGTTCGAAGCCGGGGAGATCGTGAACGTAGTAGAGTAGAGGGTGTCTCGATCTTCCGGAAGAAGGTAATCGGCGTCGGCTTGCGGTCCCGGGAGAGCCGCCAGTGTCCACTCCCTTGGGTAGCTTGGCAGGCACTCGCTCGCAAGAGTAAAGTCGGCTGCATCGGCATCAGTCGGCGCCGCAGTCTTGTCGAGCGCGATGATGTCGCCCGCAAGAATTTCGCGACCCTGCAGCGATACGAGCTTGGTCGGCACCCCCGCAAACGGACTTGAAAAAATAGCCTCGAAGGACTTGCCTGGATCCCTCCGAACTTGGCTGCCGAAAAGGTGGACTTTGAGCCGGCGAAGAACGGGATCTCGGGGAAACCGCCGCGGACTGAGATGTACGTCCGGTTTCCGCCACTCTCGCAAGCTCCGATTTCGAGCGTCGAGCCGGCCGGGACGACGAAATGAGTCCACATCGGCTTCTTCGCGTCGTCCAGGTAAATGTCGGCGGTCGCCCCGGTCACTGCTACGACGGCCGACGACCAGAACTTGAGCGAAGGACCCGACACGGTGGCTTCGAGAAGTTCCGTCTCGACGGGGTTTCCGACGAGCAGGTTGGCAACTTTGGCAGCGAGTTCGTCTGCCGGTCCGCTTCGAGGAATGCCGTCCCCTCCCGAGGGCAGGCGCGGCCGGCCATCCTGCACGCTCGTCGAGATACCCCCGTCGACGACTTCGATGCAGTTGGGCCTGTACGCGTAGCTGTCGAGGAACTTGGTTGTGACATCTCCCGACACGAATTCGTCGCAGTTGACAACATCGACGAGGTACGCCAAGTTTGTGTGCGTTCCGAGAAGCGAGCTTTCCTTGAGCGCGGAATTGAGCCGGCGCTGCGCCTCGTCACGGTCGGCGCCATGAGTGATGAGCTTTGCGATCATCGGGTCGTAGAATGCCGAGATGGTCGTTCCGGTTTCGACCCAGGTGTCGAGCCGGATATGATCCGCTTCGGGGAACTTGACTTCTTGCAGCAGACCCGGAGCGGGCTTGAACTCGAGGTGCGGGATCTCGGCGTAGATGCGCGCCTCGATGGCATGACCCTGCGGCCGAGCGACCTTGTCCTGGTCTGGCAGCTCGAAGGGGGAGGTGCCGTCGTCGCCGTGGGAGAGACCGAGATTGATCATCAAGCCGACGAGATCGAGCCCTGGGCGGACCATCTCCGTCTGTGGCACCGAAGAGTCAGTCTGATTATCCTCAACCTCGGAATTGAGCCCTCGGGACTGACCACGGCGTGCTCGACCTGAATGCGCGAATTGAGCTCGAGGAAATAGAACTCGGCAGTCGAATCATCGACGAGGAACTCGACCGTGCCCGCGGACCGATATTGGATCAATTCGCAGAGCCTTACGGCTGCCGCGCACATGCGTTCGCCGAGCTCGGGATTGCGCAGGATGAAAGGAGACGGCGCTTCCTCGAGGACTTTTTGCTGCCGTCGTTGCACGGAGCATTCGCGCTCGCCGCAGTGGATGACCGTCCCTTTCCCATCGCCGAAAACTTGAACTTCGATGTGGCGGGCCTGGATCAGGTTGCGCAAAGTCAGCATACAAAGGAGAGCAGCGCCGCGGCGGGGTCAGAAAGGAGAAAGCGCACCTTCGGGATGTACTTTTCGACAAAGACACCTCCGTTCGAGAAGAGCGTCTACACGGCGGAGAAAATCAGTTACGTGGATCTCCCGATCCGGTCAGAGGACGGGGCGAGACCGAAAGCTCACCTGACTGAGGTCGACCGTCGACTTGAAAGCCTTCTTGAGCTCGTCCTCGCTCCAGCAGATGCTCATCCCCATTCCGCCTCCGCCACCGGTCGCCTTGAGGATGACGGGATAGCCGACTCTGTCGGCCTGCTCGAGGGCGGCCTCGACGGTCGAAACGAGCTCACTGCCCGGGAGGACAGGTACGTCGGCGGCGACGGCGCGAGCGCGCGCTTCGTGCTTGAGACCCATCGACTTGATCTGTTCCGGGATCGGTCCGAGCCAGATGATGCCTGCATCTTGGACCTTGCGAGCAAAGTCCTGTGGCAAGAGAGTATGTCGCGGGTTCAGCATCTCGAGAACTGGGAGGTGAGCAAGGAGTGCATTCGGTGCGCAAACTGACCTCGTTCTCGCTGAGAAACCCGTATCCCGGGTGTACCATGGTTACATTGCGCTCCTTGCACATGCCGATCAAGTGATCCTGGTCGATGTACGACGGCACGAGGACGCTCTCGGTCGCGCGAAAGACATGCGGTGCAGACGAGTCGGCGTCGGTGTAGATAGAGAGGGTTGGGACGCCAAGGTCGACGGCGGAGCGGATGATCCGGAGAGCAATCTCGCCACGGTTGGCGATGAGCAGCTTGTGCCGAGAGCTTGTCATCGTGACCAGCCGGAGCGTTGGAAGCAGGCGATCGCTATACAGCTATGGGCGAGCGGTTTGACAGCGAAGCCTTGAGCCTGTCTCGTGATGATGGAGGAGGGTAAAGGTTCGTCTGGATGTGCCGCGAGCGTAGGCGTGCGCAGCAGTCCGAAGGGGCAGCGAGCCAAGTCCTTGCGGGTCCCAAGTGGGGCGTCGACGCTCCCGACGAGAAGATGAGCTGCAGCCGCGGCTCTTGGACTTTTGGGCGCCAATTGACCGCAGGCGGCAGGAAGTCGGATATTCTCGCGCGTCCAGGCGGATCGCTTGCGAGCTTACTGTATAGATCTGCTCTTGTACCGTTCCTGCACGTGCGATGCCACGACCGTGGACGCCGCGGCACGTCGAAGCTTATCATCTGCTCACAAACATCGGGAAGTTCAATCAGAGATCAAGAGCTTGAGCGCCAGATGGATGACCAGGTCTTTTGTTGGAGAGTGAACCAATTATACTAGCATAGATTTACACCTCGTCGTCCATCAGGGCGTCGACCACCTCGTCGAGCCGTTCGCGGTCTTCGCGTTCTTCCAGTTCGCGGTTGATCAAGTCGAGTACCTCGCCGCCTTGGACGGCTTCCTCCAACGCCGAGAGGGTCAACGGGATGCGGTGATCGGTGAGGCGGCCCTGTACACGTGATAGTACGAGATTTCGCGAAGGTCAGTCATGCGAGCCCCCGAGCGAGAGCCAGACTTCATTTCTCGTGGGAAGAGTCTCGGCCTGACCGGCATCCGACGGAGGCACGATTTGACTCGGGACAATCAAGAGAGAGAAGAAAGAAGGAAGAAACAAAACGCACCTGCGGAAAGTTGTAAGTCCGGATCTTTTCGCTCCGGTCCGTCCCTCGCACTTGCGTCCTCCGCACCGACCGCCGCTCGTCCTGCTCGGCTTGCAGTTTCCGATCCAACAACCGCGCGCGCAGGACTCGATATGCTTTCGCGCGGTTCTGGGGTTTGGGGCGTGGATTTTGATAAGTCGGACCCGGGCGAGGAGGGAGGGATCGAGTCGCAAAGGTGGAGGAGGGGGGGAGGGAAGGAAAGAGAGCAAAAGCACACGGAGATTTGAGGTCAACTTCCTTGTTTTCCTCCGCGCTGCGAATACAGGGGAGGGTATGCGCACCTCGTGTTGAGAGCGAGAGTCTTGCATCGAGACGGTAATCCCGGTCGGGACGTGCGTCAACCTGATGGCCGATTCCGTCCTATTGACGTGCTGCGAGACGACACCCACGTCAAACAGTATCAATGCCGTATCCGATGACAGCACAGCCAGGATGCGAGCTTTACCTGGCCGCCTGCACCGCGAGACCGCATCGTCTCGACCTTGACGTCCTTGGCTTCGAACAGATCCGAGTCGTCGATCGCCTGGCCACTGTTATCGTTCGCAGATTCGGAGGGTAGGACCTGCGTAGTAGCAAGTTGGTTAGCTCCTGAATTGCGGGGCATGGGGAGGGGGAAAGAAGAAACTGGCAATGATGCCGACCGTGCTGGTGTGTACGCGCCCTTGGCTCTCCGTGGCGGGTACTCTCTGCACGCGGTGGACGCCCGCCTCCCTCCTCAGGTACCCGAACGCTCCTTGTCCCGTCACCTCGACGAGCGCCTCTTTGTACGCACCGGCGACTCCTCCCGTCGCACTGCCCGCTCCGACTCCCTCGACCGAAACGGCCTCGACCACCTGAGCCTTCCACCCTTTTCGTTGCGCGAGGCGTTGATACATCCGGACGAGTTCGGCCGCAAAGAGCGAGGCTTCGTTCCCTCCGACGCCGGATTTCAACTCGACGAGGGCCGAGAGGGCCGAGACGGGAGGCGAAGGCGCGACGGCTTGCAGGAGGTGGTGACGCGCCGAGGTGAGCGCGGCTTCGGCGGGCGGGAGGTCGGACTCGGCGAGTTTGCGCATGTCTTCGTCCGGTTCCGAGGCGGCGAGGTCTCGGAGCGAGGTGACGAGCTGCGGGATGCGGAAGAGGTTCTTCGAGTCAGTCCAGTCTCTGGACCTCCTCGAGAGCGGGGTGGGGCATAGTGATTCGCAGAGAATGGAGACCATTTCTGAGAGGGGTCAGCCTCCGAGAGAGATGTCGCGCGCACCTCTTGAGCGTCGTCCACTTCTTGGAGTGCGACTCGAATCTTTTCCATCTCGCTCTCTCTCTTTGCGGCCTGGACCGGATCTCTCGCTTCTCTATTCCGCGCGGTGTTGATATCGCCGTCGTCCGCGTGCTCCGACTCGAGATCTTCTTCGTGCTGCATGCGGGCGTGGGCGAGGAGGATCTCTGCGGTCGAGACGAGGTGGTCGTGAAAAGTGGGTTGCGCCGGAGCCGTCGTGGAAGCGAGCCTTGCTGTTCGTTGGCGGCGTCTGAGTCCTCCTCCTCGTAATGATGCTCCGACCTGCGTCTGGATGTGTCGCTGAGCGGGAATGCAGGAGCAACAGCAGCGTCGGAGAGAGGCAGCAGCAGCAGCTGCTGGCATCGTCGGAGCGGCGGAAGAAGACGAGGAGGAAGCGACGATTGCGCGAGAGACTGGTCTGACTAGCGCCATAGTCCCCGTTAGACTCTCACACCAGGCTCGAGACTCGAGTTTGGGTCGGAGGTGGAAAAAGTCCAAGTCGGAGAGCTCCTCGAATCGCTCTCTCGTCCCGCGCTCCTTACACGCTCAGCTTGAGTAGACTCTGACGTGATGTCTGACTTTGACGCAAACAAGCTCAAGGCTCTCCAGGCCAAGGCCGCCCAGCTCAAGCTCGGTAAGCCTCTCTGCCTCCCTCCCCCCCTCACCTGCCCAACTCGACCCTCCCTTCACCCGGGCGCAGGGCAGGGCAGGGTAGGGTAGAGAGGGAGCGATCCATTCTCGAGGAACAGTGGCAGTTGACTGACTCGCCCTCGGCGCACGCAGGCGGTGCCAAGGCTCCGATCCGGAGGAAGGTCGCTCCCAAGCAGGCTGGTCCCGCCGATGACAAGAAGCTCCAGACCGCCCTCAAGAAGCTCAACGTGCAGGGTGTCGGTCCCGTAGACGAGGTCAACATGTTCATGGACGACGGCAAGGTCCTCCACTTCCAGCGCCCGACCGGTCAGTCCCCTCCCCTCCCTTTTGGGGTACAACTGATGGGCAGGATGATTGACACCCCGCGCCCGCCCGCCTGCAGTTCACGCCGCGGCGGGATCCAACACCTACGCCATCTACGGCCACGGTGTCGCCAAGGAGCTCGCCGACTTGATGCCCAACATCCTCAACCAGCTCGGTCCCGACGCCATGGCCTCGCTCCGTCAGATCGCAGAGCAGTACAACCGCACCCAGCCCGGCGGTGGCGCGGGCGGGAACCCGGCCGGAATCGCAGAGGCCGACGAGGAGGACGACGAGGACGACGTGCCGGAATTGGTCGAGGTCAACGACGACAAGGCTGACGTGAGTTTTCTTCTCTCTCCCCCTACGTTCGGGGGATAGGCCCCTTTGGGAGGGTCATCCTGACCGCACCTCGTGCCACTTTGAGCGCGAAAGAGCTTGCTGACCTGGTAAGGAAACTCTTGCCCGCGCGCGCGCTCACAGGGCGCCAAGGTCGAGAACCTCGACGACGTTGTACGTACCGCCACGTTGTGCAAAACAGGTCTCAGCTCAGGACACTGACCTCTACCCTTTCGTTGCGACTGACAGAACTAAAAGGAAAACCCCCCACTTGTCGTCGTCGGACGTGTGTCACGTCCTCTGGAGCATGTTTTCCCGCAGTGTGACTGTTTTTCCCGAATGGACGGGGTCCTGTTTCAAATAAGCAGAGCAGACTTAAAACAACAACAGAGACAAGTCGTGATCTTTCCTTGAGCATAGAAGCGTGCGAGCTCGGCGAGATCATTCGGGAGAAAGAGCTGTTGTCTCCCTCCTCCGCCCACACGGCATGCTCCCTCTCGTGGCTGCCCTGCCAGCGTGCTGGTTCCTCTTCATAGCGCTGCGGCGTATACGCCCTCGCAGATCCGTTTCCCCGACGTCCGACACTTCTTCTGCCTCCTCCAATGTAACCGTCATCGCAATTTCTCCGCCGTGGTCGTTGCAAGTCTCGACCCGCGCTCTCGACAAT
This sequence comes from Rhodotorula mucilaginosa, assembly GCA_034406715.1. NCBI lineage: Eukaryota > Fungi > Basidiomycota > Microbotryomycetes > Sporidiobolales > Sporidiobolaceae > Rhodotorula > Rhodotorula mucilaginosa. The sequence goes on from CP137873.1 coordinate 892,617, forward strand.
GTCCCGACCCGACTGCGTTTTTCTTCGTTCTCGCTTGCCGCGCGTCGTCGACAGGCGCACGACCAACTCGCGAAGGAGGAGGAGGAGGTTGTTGTTCAGGCTGGTTTCGTCACGACACCGGAATGGTCGTCGTCAGTTCTTGTCGACTTGATCGTCGCGCAAGGCGTGCTCGTCCCAGCTGCACTCGAGGCTCTCCGAACGGCTTTCGACGGAATCGCTACCCTGGGGCGATACGTACCCGCCGCGGTTCTCAGCGACGCCGCTCGAAGGTGAAGCGGGCAGCTATCCCCTCTTCGGCTGCAGCGGCGCGCGGCGGGACACCGTTGAGAGCAGTAAGATGAGGAGGAAGGGATCTAGAGGACGTGACGGCTTCCACTTGGTTTTCGGGGCTCTGATTCCGACCACTCCTTGTGCGCTGGTCGCGAAAGGAAATCTCCTCCTGCGTGACCATCCGCGCTATGTACAGATTGATTGACTCCCCCGCCTCTCCCTCCCTCCCTTACTTGCTTGCTTGCTGTCCATGTCATTCCGATCCGATGCAACACAAACGACGTTGCTGGGGAAAAACGGCCGACCCGCCGCTATTGCTTCCAGCTGCCGGGATTCTCGACCGGTGGCCGAATGACACCTCAGTCGAGTTGGTCGGACTCGCTTCCTTCAACCTGCTACCGCTGCCGCACCTCGACGGCGCCTTCATGATCGCCGCCTTGCTCGAGACGCTCTCCGGGCGGGCCCCGTACCGGCGTCAGGAGCAGCTGGATCTAACCCGCGGCCTCCTTTCACTCGAAAACGGGAAATGATGGTAATCAATGGGGGGAGGTTCTGCAGTTGTTTCGTGCGCGGAGCGCGCTGGGACGGACTCTCGCGCGGCGGAACTTGGGGGCGAGCTTCAAGTCGGCGCGAGGAGGTCAACTTGACTACCGCGGTCGCCGCGGTGACTCTGCTTGCGACCGGACTTGTCGGAATACGGACGCTGTTATTTCTGTAATACTTCGCATGTCACAATGCGAGAATCTTTGAAAGGGTCGGCAGCAAAAACCTTGCAAGTTTTTTCACGTCGCAAGGACTAGCGACCGCGCCTCATCTCGACCGAGTTTGCCCCGCTCAACAGCTCTGCCGCTCGACTCGCCGCAGCCAAGAGCGCACGCGAGCAGGGCATAGACACGCGTACTCGTCACCCGCAAGCTGGCCGCACCGACTCGGGTCGACAGGAATCGGAACAACAAGGAGAGCGGATCGCTCAACATGGCATCACCACAGCCCGTCACGCTCGCGACGCTGACGGCGCTCCTGTCGAACCATCACGCCAAGCTATCCGCTCTGTATGGTCTGTTCTCGCCCGCCCCGCAGCCTCTCGTCGAGGCGCACTTGTCGCCGCTCCAAGCGATGCTGGCGCCAACAATCGACCAACAACTCGCCGCGGCCGAACGCGAAGTCTCGTCTGCCGAGGAGCGACTCGCTTTGGGGTGGAAACGGGTGCACGAGTGGCAGACGGCGCTCGGGGAACCACTCCGTGCCGAAAAGAAGCGCGGCGACGGTCCGCTCGTTTCGCTCGTCGAGGACGTCGACCGCATCAAGGAGAGCATGAAGAGTCGGATGCAGGAACGAGGGCAGAAGATACTCGAGCTACAGAGGAGGCTCAGGACGCTTGCCGAGGTGGTTGGGCGGGAGTGGCTTGAGATCTCACTCGACGAGGTAGCAGCAGAGGACGACGACCGCTGGGAGGACCTCGACCTGACTCAGAACCGCATGACTGCCCTCGAGCGCGAGATTGTTCGCTGCGAATCCGAGATTGTGGGTCGAGCGAGTCGCCCGAGACCCTCTCCCTTTCCCTTGGCCGGAGCTGACTTCTCGGCCACTCTGCAGGCTCACCGGAAAGAACTCCTCGACTCGGACGCGAACGAGATCTTTGCCCTCCGGTGCGAACTCGGCCTCTACCAAGAGACGACAGACTCGGCATGCGCATCGACATCGGTCGACCCGGTCGACGAAGAGATCCTGTGGCACCTCGGAATCGGCGAAAGGAGGCAGGACAAGAAGGAGATGCGCCCGACGGCCGAGAATGTGCAGAAGCTCGAAGCCAAGCGGAAATGGGTGCGTCTCGTGCTTATAGTGCTTACTTGCTGCGATGCAGGAGCTAGCCCGGACTTGGTTGACGCGACTCGTGCTGCGTGGCAACAGCTCGAAGATGAAAAGGACTCGCGGAACGAGACGATCCAGACAACGTACGACAAGTTGTATCCACTGTGGACGATGCTCGGCGTGACGGAGGAGGAGATGGACGAGTTCGTGAATCAGAATATGGGTTCGACGATGGACGTGGTCAACGCGGTACGTTCCACCTTGCTGCTCTCCGCCGCGGTCCACCTCGCCCGGGCGCGCGCGACAAGTGCGAAGGCTGATCAAAGTGTATTGTGATTGTACAGTACCAAGCCGAGCTGGCGCGGATGCTCGCCCTCAAGCGGACCAACATGTCGGCCTTCATCCAGCGCGAGCGCGAAACGATGACGGAACTGTGGGACCGCCTGTACACCTCCTACCCGCAGCGACTCGTCGAGTTCCCCGCCTATTCGATCAGTGTCGAGCCGACCAAGGTGTGGAACGCCGCGCACGGGTGCGACGAACTCGTCGTCAGCGACAACGTCAGCGAGGACTTGCTCGCCGCGCACGAGCGCGAGAGGGAACGGCTCGAGAAGCAGGTGGAGGATGCCGGACCCATGTTGGATCGGTTGGCGCGATACTTTGCCATCGTCGACTTGAAGAAACAGCTCGAGGTGGGTTTGGTCTTTCTCCCGTCTCTTGGAGTCTCGCTATCGTTCGGTGCCGCCGAGCTAAGTGCGAGTTTCTCCCCCCGTTCTCTGCAGGCCGCGGCCGCAGATCCGAGCCGGTTGACGGACAAGAGTCGGGGAGCGGCTCAACGATTGGCGCAAGAGGCCAAGGATCGGGTGCGCGTGGACCGTGAGAAGCCCAAGGTGCGTCAGACCATCGTGCGGTTCGCTTGTCCCTGATCACGACTAATGAGGTCTCTGCGTGCCTGTCATAACAGCTTGAGGCCGAGCTCCGGCGACTAATCCCGCAATGGGAGGCGACGCACGGCCGACCTTTCCTCGTCAACGGCGTTTCTTTCATCGAAGGGCTCGATGAACAGATTCGCGCCGAAGAGCAGGAGAAGGAGAACCGGAAGGTGAGAGATGGTCTTACTCTGTGGTCAGCGTAGCTTGGCAGAGCGCACGCTGATGCCTTCCGCCCCGCCTGTATCAGCGAGCAAAGCTTGGCGCATCTGTCTCGGCTGGGTCGGCGCGGCCACTGCGACCTCAACACACGGGCGCAGCCACGACGGCCGCACCCCTGAAACGGCAGATGACCGGAGCATCGGCCCGGTCCGCCACGTCCGCCGCGTCGACCGACCCACCCGCCGCTAAGCGCTTCGCGACGGGACCAGCAGCGCCAACACCTTTGGCCGCTCGGATCGCGAGGCCCAAATCTGCCCTCGGCGACGCGAACGGATCCGTGGGGTTGCCGCCGCCACCGCCATCGAGTTCGGTCAAGCCGATCCGCGCGCAAGTGACGGGGATCGCGCGACCTCGATCCGGGACGGTCAGCGGGGCGGTCGCGCAAACTCCCATGACGGGCTCGAGAACGGCCCCGCTCAATAGCGCCTTCATGGCGAGTGTCGGCGGACCGGGAATGAGGTTACCGCAAGGGTGGGGGGCTGCGGCTGTGGATAGTCCCACGTTGGCGCTCGTCGGTGGTGGTGGTGGCGCGGGAGGGGGAGCAGTCGCCGGCGGAGGAGGGCTTGCGAGGCCGGGTACCTCGTTCCGTCCAATGGGGAGGTAATCCCTTCTCCGCCCTGTACGCGCCCTCCTCACACCCGTCCGCCTTTTCGTCCTACATAATCTCCCTCTCTCCCTGTTGTTTACGTACCCCTTCGAAATTCTTCTTCGTGCTGTCTTTTTTGTTGCGCTCCCGACTATTGTTGCACATACATCAAATATACCCCTCTTCCAGATACCCTTGGTCTGACTGTAGCTACGTGAGGACTCGGTATCCGCGCGGAATTATGAACGGCTCTGAGCAGCAGCGGAGAACTTTTTTCGTCCGCCCATTCGCTGACGGCTACTGTACGCTCTCGCAGTCATGGTTCTCGCGCGTGTCTGCACTGCTTGCGTGCGCTCTGTGCGGGTGCTTGCCCGCCCTGCGCAGCTTCCTGCCGTCCGCTCTTCGCCGTTCTCTGCCTTTGCTCCGAGTGCACCAGGTACGTCCTCATCTTTCGCCTACACACGAGGCATGGCGAGCTCAAGACACGGTCCATTCTGCGCAGTTTTCAAGAAGGCTGGCAGGTCCCAGCACGCCGTCGAGGAGGACGAGTTTGTCGAGGACGAGTTTGAGGACGACGTCGACTCGGTTGCTGAGCAGCTCGGCGAGGAGGCGGCACCGCGACGAGGCGTGGACGGGCAGGATCGCCGAGCGGCCCTGTATGAGCAGGCTCTTGCGTACGCACTCGCCGTCGTCGCCAAGCCGAAGCACGAACTGAAACATCGACCGGCACGGGAAGCCATCCTCGCTTCGCTCGTGCACGCGGCGGCTCCGCAAGACTTGCCTCGCGTCGTCGAAGTGTTGCAACAATGGCGACTCAAGGATCTGCCGGCGCCGAAGGATTCGACGATCCAGCATTTGCTGAAGCGGTTCTCGGAGAGTGAAAGGCCAGAGGAAGGTGTCCAGCTGCTCGCGCAGCGGGACAAGTACCATATGGACGTTCCCGCCAACGTTAGGGCAACCTACCCTCTCTTCCATGCGCTCAGCCGACCTGTCGCCCAAGTCTCGACTACTGCCGAAACTTCGGCAGTCGATTCCGAAGCCGGTGCCGCCGAAGCAGCTCCCGTTGCAGCAGCAGAGACCGTCGTCCCCCCTTCCGACGCGGCCTTGGTGCTCTATGACCTCGTCCAACTTTACCACCCCGGCGCCGTCTCTTCCGACTCGTTCGTCCTCCTGACGACCCTCGCGTCGGCCCTCCGGCACGGCGATTCGTCTTCCTCCACGACGAAGCACGTGCAGTCGTTGGTCTCGCAGCTGCAGGCACTCGGCGAGGACCAGATCGTGCAGCAGGTGCAGCAAGAGTTGCCGCAGAAGTGGCAGGCGACGATGAGGATGCGCGCGCGCGCGATTGCGTTTGCGATGCGCGACCTCGACCACGCCGAGTTTGAGTGGTTCGCGCACTTGGCCGAGACCTTGCAGAAGGTGACCACGAGGAGGAGGGCGTGAAGTTGCAAAGTCCGGGTACGAGTAACCTTTCTATGTATCGCAACGAGTTAAGCATCATCATGGCAGCCGCGGATCCCAAATCGCTTCCCTTGCATGTCGTCTCGAGCATGAGCTGCGCCTAGTCTCGCTTTCAAGCATGACGCTTCTCGAGTACGACAGCTTGTAGTGTCTGCCATGGTCCTGAAAATGACGCCGTGCCTGCATGCAGCTACACGGGGCGATCGAGAGGCTGTCGCGTGAAAGTCCTCTTTTGCCCTCATTCACCTCTTGCCCACTCGATCATGTCGTGAGTCGCTTTCCGTACGTCTCCCGGCCGTCGTGGACTTCCCTGACTCTCCTCGCCGCCGTCCCCTGCTGCCCGCGCCTCGCCGTTGACCTCGACGCGAACGCCGTCGACCACGACGAATCCGGTGCACAGCGGCTACACTCGCGGCAAGCAACAGTCGTCCGAGCAAGACCTCGAGAACCAGAACGATGACCAACTGTCTGCTCTCGGTGCAAAGATCTCGGCCTTGCGAGGGGTCAGTTTCCCTTGTTCACCTGCCATCGTGACCTGGAGGGACTGACATGGCAATGTGTATACGCTGGCTTGCAGGTGACTCAGGATATCTACGACGACTCGAGAGGGCAGAACTCGCTCCTAGATGGCACCGTACGTCGCTCCCCCCCCTCATCTCGCGGCAACACGGCCCATCTGACGCACCCCACCTGGCTGCCGAAACGGCCTATTTCTACTTGGTGCGTAGAGCAACGCGTTCGACAGCTTCAAGACGTCCCTCTCCAACACGAGTACTCGGTTCGCTCGATCCGTGCAGAGCGGCAAGGGCGGCGCACGGATCCAGCTCGGGATCGTGGCCGGATTCGTCCTCTTGTTCCTCCTCTGGAAGGCACGACCAGCGTCGTCCGCCTCTGCTCCACCAGCAGCAATAACCCCTTAACACCTTTGCTATCCGTCCACCTCGCTCGCTCGCTCCCTTACGTAATGTTGTTTGTTACCCTCTCTGTAAAATCGTAATTTCCTCCCTCTTGGACGGCGTCGCCGTCATATAGTCGGACAAGGCCTAAAAGCGTTGGTCCTTTGCCACGTGAGGATTAATGCAAAAGTCGTCCGTACGCGTGGAGACGACATTACGAGTTCGCCGACGCGAGTCGTTGCGCACATGTTCGTCCGCGGTGACGACGATGCCTCGCGGCGAAGCTCCTGTCCGCGGTGAGCGAGATGACATGCGCTTGCGAGTCCCGCGCGGACGGACGCCTTGCCTCTTGCCATCTCACACTCTCCTGTAGCTATCCTTTTACACCCCAACAGCAAATAGAGTAGGTGAGCATGCGCGAGCGCAGTGGCGTCGACTCCTCAAGCCGGAGTCTGACACTTTCCCCCACCGCGAAACAGACAGCAGACCATGGCGCCCAAAAAGACCGTCGCCAAGAAGGAGGAGGACGGTAGCAACAGCAACAACAAAGCCTCGTCCGGCTCCGGTGGTGCCAACTCGAACAAGTCTGCCGCCGACCGTGTCATCGCCGTTACCGCCGCCGAGGGCTACACCGGTTCCGCCCTCCTCGAATTGCTCGCTTCGGACCAGTTCAAGGGCAGCTACTCCAAGCTCGTCGGGCTCACGTTTGGCGAGCCGAAGGACGACGTCAAGGCCATCTTGGAAGACGCCGGCATCGAGACCATGATGGTCGACGAGATTGACGAAAAGATGATCAAGCAACTCGGCGTCGACACGCTCTGCCTCATCCCTCCCGCCAACAAGGTGCGTCGAGTCTTCATTCGTATCCGCTTGTCAGGGCGCTGGCGGTTCTCCGCCTGTCATGGTGCGCTGATTGCAGTCTCATCTCCCGACCGCACAGGAGAAAATGGCCCTCGTCAAGCAGATCCTCACCCTCGGAAAGAAGGCCAAGTCGGTCCAGAACGTCGTACTCGTCTCTTCGGCCGGTGCCGACTACGCCGAGCGCGACAAGCAGCCACGCCTCCGCGAGTTTATCGACCTCGAGGTACGGACCCTGTCTCTGCAGTCACTTGGTTCAGAAACTGCTTCGGCGCCGGTCGTTCCCGTGAGGCTTCGTCGCTAATGAGACCTTCTTCTACAGGTCCTTGCTATGCAGCCCAAGTCGGACCCGGCGACCGGCGACACGGGTCACTCGCCGTGCATCGTCCGGTGAGAAGGCTCCGTCCCGCTATTCTTCACTGCCGTTCGTGCTGACTATGAGGCATACGCCCCCCGCCTACACAGCGCCGGCTTCTACATGGAGAACCTCCTCCTCTGTGAGTGCCTCTCCTCTTCTCCAGCCACTCGGAATCGAACGCCGGACTGACTTTTTGTTCCTTGTCGCCACTCTTGGCTAGACTCGAAGCAGGCCCAGGGCGAGGGTCAGCTCCCGATCCCGATCGACCCGGACCACAAGTTTGCTCCGTGCGCTGCGCCATACCTCATCTGCCAGAGCCTCGAACGCGAAGCAAGTCCGGAAGAGATTGACCTTCTCACCTTCTTGCAGGGTTGCTCTCGGAGACGTCGCTCTGCTCCTCGCGACTATTCTCACGTCCAAGGGCCCGCATGGACTCGGCGACGAAGTGCGCGGCCAAATGATCGTCTGCACCGGTTCGTTCCTCTTGCTCTCGCCGTGCGCCTCCTCAATGCTTTCAGCAGTCCTAATGCCTTTTCGTTATTGCGTGACCCACAGGTCCGCAGCTCGTTGCGGGACCTGAGCTCGCCGAGACGGCTTCGCAGGCGTTGGGGACCAAACTCGAGTTCAAGAGCATCACCGAGGCGCAGGCCAAGAAGATCTTGTCGAGCGAGCAGGGCGAGGAGCTCGACGATGGTGCGCTTGACTTTGCCGTGCTTTTTGCGAGCCGTTTCGTTACCGTGCTGACATGTATCTTGCTGGGCCCTATAGCGGAGCGCGAATACCTGCTTGAGTACGTCCCTTTTCTTTCGAGGTTTTCTGATCTTCGTGCCGTTACGGAAACTGACCCTTACGTTCCCGCTCCGACAGGTACTGTGAGCTTCGCGAAAGGAGAAGGCCCCATCAGTCTCAAAGAGTATCAATCGTACTGACATGGAACCCCCTACTGTACAGACTCGCTCGTCCGGGAGGGCAAGACCAACTACGTCGCTTCGCCTCCGGCCTTCAAGATGCTCACCGGCCAGGACCTCACGCTCGCGACGACCTTCTTCGAGTCGTACCAGGTATGCGAATCCTCCGCGGAGGAAGGACTGCTCGCACCACCCACTGACGCCGTGATTGCCTCTCCCGCTAGGACTCGTTCAAGCGCAAGAAGCGTCGCACGACCAAGTAAAAGTGATCTTTGAGCTTGCGCTTGCGCTTGGACGAAACATCAAGAGGACGTAAGCGCGAAAGGCGGGCTGGTGGAACCCGCACCGTAGCCCCGATAGTGTACAAAGAACCTCGTCGAACAAGTCAAAAGGACGTTTGCGGTTGGAGAGAGAACCCGGTTTCTAAGAAAAGGCCCAAGATGAAATAGGGAATCCGATTTCGGGGAAGAGTGCCCGAGTCTAGGGATCAAGGATCTACGGCTCTGCCTGGCGCCCCTTCCACAACGCCCTTCTTTTCCCAATCTTCGAGCCAGAGGAGGAGCCTAACCGTGCTACTCTTGGCCTTTTCCGAAAAGCCGGCCTTGCCTTCGCGCATCCCTTCGCGGAGCAACACCTCAAGGTACTTGTCAAACTGACGCCCGTAGACTTCCCGGAGTCCCGGGCCGGCGATCTCGAGAAACGTGACGAGGAGGAGAGGGGTCGGTTCGAGGCCGACGAGGGGAGGGCGGAGCATCAGGACGAGCCAGCGCCAGCCGGCGGCGGGGCGGAAGTGGACTGGAACGTGCGCGAGAGCCGTCGAATCGGGACAGGGACCTTGAGGGGGGTCGAGCGGCGAAGTTTGGAGGATGGAGGCGTACAGGGCGACGAGGCCCGACATGCGCTCGGCGTACTGGACCAGGGTCTCGTTCGCTGTCGGAGGGGCGTGCCCGAGCATCTTTTGGTACGCTTCGTCGGTTTGACCCTGGTCGGGGAATTCGAAAACCTCTTATGTCAGCGGGAGAGAGCTCGGCTTGGCGTCAAAAGCGATGGGAACCCTCCACGCACCGCTTGCTTGGCGGGCCAGTGACCCGTCAGCCAGAAGCACTTCTTGACAAGGCGAGCCATCAAGACGTCTCCGAGTTCGGTGTGACCGCGCGTCAACAACGCGATCACGACCCTCCCGAGTGGGTACGCCGTTCCCAATTTCGCCGTCACTTCCGTCTCGGCCTGCTTGACGAGCGATTTCGCGAGGTGGTTCAGCGTCCAAGTGTAGGGTTCGGCGGGACCGGTTGGGGGTTTCAGTGACGAGAGGAGTTGGTCCAGCTGGGTGATGATGCGCGTGGTCGCTTCGGCTGACGAGGTCAATTGGCCAATCTTGGGGGTGATGGATCGTTTCGCTTGGAAGCAGGCTTTGCGCCAGGCCGGATTTTGAGACACCACCGGCAAGACGGACTGCTTGATATGCTGTGGACGAGGGGAGAAATCAGCACTTCAACCGCCGGAAGCAAAGAAGCAGGCCTTTGAGTCAGCCAGCTCACCGTCATCTTGGCGGTCCATCGTTCAAACTCGGATTTGGGCGACCCTTCGGCGTCGGCAGCAGGCAAACCAAGCGCGCTCGCTTTCGCCGCAGCCTTTCTCTCCTCCTCTGCCCGCTTCGCCTTGTCCTCCTCGTCTCGCTTCTTCGCCGCCTCGGCTTTCGCTTCCTCCTCCTTCCTCCTCGCTTCCTGCTCCTCCTTCTCCTGCCGCACCCGCTTCTCCTCCGCCTCGCGCAGTTCCTGCGCTCTCCGCCTCGCCTCCTCCTCCTTCCGCCTCTGTTCCGCCAAAACTCTTTGTCGCTCGCCTTCCTCCTTCTCGGCTTGTCGGATCGAGGCCTCGATCGAGTCCCACAGGGCCTTGTTGCGTTGTTCAAAGGCTTGTACGAGTTGAGCCGTCTCTTGCGACTGTTTCAGCGCGAGTTGGCCGAGCAGGGACTCGATCGACGCGACGTCGGTTTGTTGTTCGGCGAGGGAGCGGGGGACCTTGGCGGCGGTGGCGGCGGGAGAGTGCGAGGAGTGGGAGCGAGCGAGCGAGAGGTGGAAGGACCGGTTCGCGGCGGCCCAGCTCGACGCGCGGGCTTTCGCCTCCCAGTCGTCGAGTTCGTCCGGTCCGCCGAACAGTCGATCCGGACTCGAGGACCCTTGGTCGTAAGCTCGCCTGTAAGGCGCAAGAAGCGGTCTATCAGTGATTCGTCCATGCTCAGGACCGGATCAACGAAACATTGTAGATGCCATGCCTCACCCTTTCCCCTTGCGACTGGTTGAGAGGCTGCTCGATTTTCGCCATCCGCCAATACCGACGCTGTTGACCGGTCCGACTGGCCACGCTTCCTCCTCACTATCGTAGTCACTCGCTGTCGTGTCGAGATCATCGCCGACGTCGTCGTCGTCCCCCTCGCCCGAGTCGAAAGATGACGAATGCGCGTCGTCGTCCGAGTCGTCTGAACTGTAGGCGAGGACGTCGGCTGCTGCTGCAGCTCGACTTGAGCCGGGTTCGGCGGCGGCGGCGGCGGTGAGTTGACCGTCTGGATCGAAGAGGGCGTGCGGTCTCCTGCGTCTTCGTTCTGCCTGTTTGAGGTTGGGAGGCCGGACGAGGTGAACCGGGGTGGGGTTGAAGGGCGATTCCTCTGGTCCGTGCGACGTCGAGGCCAGCAGGGACGACGTTGCAGCAGTCTTGGAAGTAGTCGATGTGCGTGTCCTGAAGCGGGCGTGCACAGACAAGGTGAGCGTGAGTGATGCGGTTGGATGATGAGGAGAGAGAGACTGACCTCGTTCTCGGCGGCGGCGGCAAGGGCGATTCCGCGTCGCTGCCCGAGCTAGAACCTGCGTCCTCTAATCCAAACTTCATCCCAAGAAAGTCCACTCAGTGAGCGTGTGCTGAGAGAGAGAGAGAGAGCCGGACGTTGCAAAGTCGCCGCAACTTGGGCTCCGGCCATACACACGGTAACAAACTACAGCTCATCGGAGCACGTGCAGGATGATGACAAAGCTGCCAAGAGCCCGGTCAGCTTCCTCCGGCGTGCGGAATCGCAGTCCAGCCTTGTCTCCGACTGCCCTCGGAACCGCGTACGAGAACGCAACCCGGGCGTTCCTCTCGCAGCCGCCCTTCTCCATACACGGGCTCTTGAACGTCGGCGGTGCAGGCGACGGAGGCGTAGACCTCCGAGGCAGGTGGACTTGGCAACCTCCCCGTCAAGGTGATCGCGACATCGGTTTCCTCAATCTCGCCAACGGCGCGAGTCCACACCCGCTATCGGCACGCGATCAACGAGGACCGGTCGACAATGAGCCGCGGTTACAGACTTGGGACGTCCTCGTCCAGTGCAAAGCCGAAAAGGATCACCTCGGACCGGCCATCGTCCGCCAACTCGAAGGCTCCATCCTCGCCGACGTCGCACGCCGCAATCCGCCACGCCGGTCTCTCGCGCCGCCACCGCCACCGACGACGGTACCGGGGGGACGCGACACCGCCGCCCCGATCGGGATCCTCGTCGGATTGAGCGGGTTCAGTCGAGCCGCGATCCTGCACGCGCAAACTTCGGCACTCCCGATCGTGCTCGCGCATCTGAGCATTCGAAATCTCCAGCAGCAGCAGCAGCAGCAGCTGGTCGCGACTGGACGGGAACGCGAACGCGGCGATGTCGGACGAGGCGCAGCCACGCTCGTGTCCGCCAGCGTCAACAAGGCTTTCCGCCGACTCGTCGAGGGAGCTTTCCCTCTCCCGGACGAGGCCGGCTCCGTCTCGAATGGCGGCGAGTCATCGTGCGCTTGAGTCCCGAGATTTGATTTCAGCTTGCCGCTCTCCTCAAACTATGTACTGTTGTCGTACTCATACTTTGCTGCCTGACTCGACTGATGCTGGGAACCTCGTGGTAGAGCCCTTCTGCAATATTACAGCTATTCTACCTCTATAGTATCTCCTCGTGTCTCTACAGATCAGTCGGCTGCACCTGCATGTCAGATGCGCCCTCTCTCAAAGAGGTGGCGCTTTTTCCCCCGCGATCGCGCAAGGGTATATGAGACACGGCCCTCTGGATGCATGGATGAATATCTCCGCCCCTCGACGTGCGTGCGTGCGTAAACCCGTGCGGCTGATCAGTAGGCGGACGTAATGTTAAAGTTGATGTACGACTTGAGCGGTTCCTCGAACTCGGTGCGGATCTCGGACGAGTTCTTGCCGAGCGCGAGCAGGATCTGCGCGCGCGGATAGAGTCGAGTTCCCAGGTTGGCGGGGATTCCGATGCGGATCAGGGCTTCTGTCACCCGTCCTCGGATTTCTTGGAACGGGGTGGCGATGGGGGCAGGTTTCCGACTTACCTGCAAGAGCCGACGAGTCTTGACGGGGTTCAGGACGCCCGAAGAAATGACGGTCGGGTAGTACGCGCCGGGAACGACAAAGCCTTCGAGTGTTGTAGAGAGAGAGAGAGTCGCGGTGATCAGCACAGTTTAGCCTGATGAGCCGCTCGAGCTTGACGTACCGTTGTTGATCTTGGTCGAGCGGACGACGGGGACTTTGTCAACGATGGCGTTCACGTTGGCGATACCAATGTCTGGAATGGAGCCGGAACCAGTGCCTGTACGAGGGGAGAGAAAGGGGTCGGCGAGTCAGCACGCTTGCAGCTGACATGAAACACAGCGAGAAGGTCACGTTGGTAACAAAAGACTCGCCGGCGATGACGATCCCTTTGCTGCCCTTGGCGATGCTTGCGTTGAAAAGGTCGAGGTCGGCGCCCTGGTAGCCCATAAAGAGGTCCACCCGGGGAAGAGCCGCCACCTTGCTAACGTCGTACACCTTTTTGAACGTCGGTTTCGCCGCCGCATGGTAGTAGAACGCCTTGTCCGACAAGAGCATCCCGACGCTGCCCTGCTCGTCGGCTTTGAACGTGTCGACCGAGTTGGCATGCGTCTTTTCGACGTAGATCGCCTCGACGATCCGATCGTTCATGACGACGAGCGTACCCCTCCCGACCGAGCTCGGAGTCACTGCGGTCGTGACGGCTTGAATGAGGTTGTTTGGACTATGATCGCCTCATCGGGTGGGGAGGAAGACAAACAGATCTCAGTCTCCGCAGTAAGATAGGTAGCGGGTGTGGCGGTAGGAAGAGAGCGCACCCATCAGCCGATACGGCGGTGCTGGGCCGCATGGCACCCACAACCACAACGGGTTTGTCGCATTGAAGAGTCGCGTCGATAAAGTAGGCCGTCTCTTCGAGGGTATCCGTCTGCACAAACACACGGCGGTCGGTCAAAGGCAAAGCTCGAAATAGAAAGTCCAGCGCCGGCTCAATCTGTTTTCACCGCCGGGTTAGCGATTCGTTGGGTGGTACTCACGCCGTGAGTGATCACGACTGCGTCGTAGGGCGCGTCCGCTGCACAGAGTGCCTTGTTGGCGAGTTTCGAGATGTGCAGCGCGAAAGCGTCGGAAAGTGACTGCGTTGCGTTCGTGACGAGGAGCAGTGCCCGTCAGCTCTCGGTAAAGGGGGCCAGTACTGAGGTTGTGAATGGTGCTCACCTCCGAGCCAGTGTTGATGACTTGCATCCCATCAATATTGCTGACGCTGGTTGTCGGGGTGCGCTGTTAATACAGGTCGGAGGGCGACAAGCTGAAATACGACAAGACGTCTCACGCGAGAACTTCGGGAACGGCTTGCACGAGCGCGGCGATGCCGACGACGCCTGGTGATTACGCGTAAGGTGAGATCAGCTTGAAGAAGGACGTGGAGTCGAGTGGTGGGTCCGAGAGGCCGAGACGAACCGGCAGTGTATCCGGTCGAGTCGGTGTTGCTCGATCCTGATCCGGCGATCGTGCCGCTGCGGACGAGCACACACAAACTCCATCGTCAGTCGTGAGACTCATTTCTCGCGGGGAGGGGGGCGCCAGAAATTAAAAAGAACTGCTCGGGGTTCTGCGGCGAGGGGAGGAAGCGCACCCAGTGGCCATGATCAAAGTCTTTGGCAAGTGCGCGGTGCGGTTACTCTGGTAGGTGATGTTGAACTGGACCTCGCCGCCGATGTAGTCGCGCTCGACGATGAGGTTCCGCACGGGAGCGTCGGCGGCGTCGGCGGTGGCGGCGACATTGAGGAGAGGTGCAGCCACGGCGGAAGAAGCGGCGAGAGCAACGAGAGCAACAACGAGCGATCCTCGGAAAAGCATGACGGGATCTTCGCTTTTCGCAGTTGATGGGCGTTGAGGTGCTAGTCGGAGAGAAAGGGGGCTCGAGATGTGAGAGCCAGGGTGCAAAGCAAGAAAGAGAGGGTCGTCTCCTTAACGCCGGCGCAAACAAGCGGAGCGGCCGGACACTCGGAGAGACCTGCAGCTGCAAGCGATAAGGTTCCTCCCCCTGACCTGACCACTTGAGCCTAAGGTGATGGGTAAACGTCGGAAAGCGCGGAGGGCCACGGTCAGCTGAGGAGCAGCATGCAACGGTCCCCCAGCTTCTGGGATGATTAGCGTGTCTCGGACCTTCAAGCTGGGTCGCGGAGGTGATCACTTTCATGTATGTAAGCGTTGTCGATGGAGAGCGCGTGAGCGTGGGGCGGCCGGGCGAGAGAAATTTTCGATCGCGCGGCGCGGAGGAACCGCGTCGCTGGCGCCAAAGTTCGGCGAAGCTGAGAGACGCGCGATAGCGCCGAGGCATGCGGAGCGCAGTACATACATACAGTACATAGTTAGCCCTCGCCGGACGTAAATTCGCCCACACGACCTATGATGAGAGGAGCTAGAAACAAGAACCGGTGCGCGCAGCGCCAAAGTATTGGTGGACCATGTACTCCCAGCCCGAGGGCAACAGCTCATTCGGATCTGGGAAAGAGATTTCGTACGTTACGACACACCAAAAGAAGATGGGGGGGAGGGGCAAGGTAGGTAGCTCGAAAGACGAGAGGGGAGCAGATAGGCGGGAAGGAGAGAGAGAGAAGAGAACACAAGCGCAGGTATCAAGCGATTCAAATCGTGCGGCAATCGTCGTCGTCGTGCACACACCCTTACAGCGAAGCGCCTCCAACCTGTCGTCGGAGTATCGCATGCGAGAGAGGCGAGTCTTCAGCAGGCTGATCGCGCGAAAGGGAAGTAGGTGGAGGGGCGGGGAACTCACGGCCTCTTGCGCAACGTCGATCACGACTTCCTCGTCAGCGTCAACGTCGTCAATGTCGAGCTGAGTGGATTGTAGATTTGCAGTGTCAGAACTCGCTTACCAGTACCAGGTGGGCAACGATCACAGGAGAGAGAGAGCGCGGGGCTCACATCGGATACGAGCATGTCGCCCTTCAACCGGTCTCCCTCTGCGGCGCGACAGACATGCCGAGTCAGTCACAATGTCAATGGTTGCGAGATGGCCCAGTTGGGCAGAAGGCACGAGGAAGGAAATCGGTGCGACTTACCGTACATGAACCTGACCTCGTTGAGCGACTTGCCTGCCCGGTCGCAGTAAGCGTTCATCATCTTGGAGAGCTTGGTGGTCCTGTTCGCCACGTTCCCACGTGGTGTGTCAGTCCACGCCTTTAAAGAGAAAGCAGTACATGGGCGAGTGGGAGAGGAGGACTGACCGCTTGACCTTGATGACGAGTTCGGGGAAGCCGGTGCCCTGGAGCTTGAGAGCGACGTGCTGAGGACCCTCGGGCTTGACTTCGTTGTTCTCTCCACCGTTGTCAGACATGGCGGCCGATGCTCTCGAGTTGGGGGGTGTAAGCTGGGGGAGGTGAGGTGAGGTGCGTTTGAAAGTGGAGCAGGCCTGAGACGGGTGCGCGGGTGGGTTGAGCAGGCCAGGGTTAGAGTGCACGGGGTGAGAGAGTCTGGTCAGCTCTGTCCGTCTGTCTGTCTGTCTGGCACCGCCGCTGTGACTGCTCGACGTCTTGCCCTCGTCCATAATGCAGAGGTGGAGTGAGAGGGAGGGGGAGCGCCAGACGGCAGCTCAGGGCGCACGGGCAGACCGAGGCAGGGTCAAGGTCAACAGTGACTCTCGCGACTCACAGAGCAGCCTTGTCCGCGAGCGTTGGAGTGAGGGGAGAGCGTAGCCACCCCGACGTGAACTTTGCCGTGAGAGGAGCGATCTGAACTCTGGTCAATTCACGCACACTCTCTGTACTTTGAGTACGAGGACTGTAAGACCTTGCGTATTTGATACTACGATATATCCTGTCCCCACATAAAGACTCTGAGAGAGGTTGAGCGACGTGAAATGTCATCGAGGAGCTGAGACGACTCTATCGTCGACGCCTCACCGGACTAGGGTCACGCAGAGCTATGGCCAGCCGAAGAGATCGATCACCTACTGCCCTCCGCCCGCTCGCCCTCTCGCAAGGTCTCTTGTCCCGCGCAGACGGTTCCGCCCAATTCTCCTTCGGTGCGCACTCACCAACTCTCCCCCCTCTCCCACGCACACACAGCCGCTGACTAGGGGCGCACCCAACAGGCGATGTGGCTGTTTTGGGATCGGTCACCGGTCCGGCAGAGGTCCGCATCCGAGACGAGCTCGTCGACCGCGCGACGCTCGAGGTCAATGTCAGGCCACTGAGAGGGCAAGGAGGTGCGCACATACCACACCCTGCGAGCGAAGTTTGGGCGATACTCACTCACTCACTCACTCACTCACTGATGCCTCCCGCCCGCATGCTCGCAGGCCCGGGCATCAAAGCCATCGAAGCGACGCTCACGTCCCTCTTGACCCCTCTCCTCCTCCTGCACTTGTACCCTCGCGCGCTCCTCCAACTCACCCTCACGACCGTCTCTTCCCCTTCCACCGCCTTTTCCCTCCCCACCACCACCGATCCGCTCCTCAACTCCGATTCCGACTCCGGCTCGGTCAAGAAGGGGAAGGGGAAGGCACGAGGAGTCGCCACGGGAGCGGGTGAACGAGCTGCGACGATCAATGCTGCTATGTTGGCCTTTGTCGACGCCGGCGTGCAATGCAGAGGAATGCTCGTCGCCGTCGCAGTCGCATACCTGCCCCGGCCGCCACCACCTGACGCAAAAGAAGAAGAAGGAGAAGAAGAGATGGTGCTCGATCCTACGCCGGAGGAGGAGGAACTGGCCACTTCGACGCACGTGTTTGCGTTCTCGTTCGGGGTCGGAGTCGGAGGGACAGAAGGCACTTGCGTCGGCATCGACTCGACCGGCACCTTCTCCGAAGATCAGGTGCGTTTTTCCTGCTGTTTGGTTCTCTTAAGCCGCCCCTCTCCTGCCAAATACTGATGACCGTAAACAACGCTTCCCCCCTCTCACAGCTCTTTGACGCTCAAGACTTTGCACAAACAGCCGCTCAGACGGTCCTCGCCTTTATTCGGAAGAGCATCGAGACCAAATACGGCGCCGAGGCGGGACCCGCACCGACCGTCACTCGTCCCATTGGAGCAACAGCTGACGAGAAGGAGGATGAGGATGAGGATGAGGATGAGGACGACGACAAGGTCATGATTGATGCGTAGGACCTCGGGAAGACAGAGTGGCAATGTCAAGCTCGTCCCTCTGCGGCTGTTATTGTGCCACACACTTTCCGTCGCATACACATGGGAGGAGGAAGGAAAGCAAAAGAATTGATTGCAACAATCACGCATAAAAACCACTCAAGCGTTCACAAAAAGCCATACAAGCGTTCAGTCTTGTCCCTCGACCTCACAAGCCGAGACTGCGGTACAGTCTCCTCCTCTTGGCGTCCTCGCCCTCGTGACTCGCCCTCTCTTCCTCGTCGTCATTGTCGTTGTTGTCGTCACGAATGATCAAGTTCCCACGCGTTCTCGCTGCTGCAAGGGGACGTTTGACGAACCCGCCGGTTCGACGCTTCGGGAGCAACGACGACGACGTGCCAGCCTTGTTATTGTTGTTTAGGGTGTTGAGGGTGTTACCTGTCGTGCCTGCGAGCGAGACGGGTCGGACAGAACGGACCGCCGCGCCGAGGACGATCGTTTCCCTTTTCGGTTGCGGGCGCTGCTGCCGCTGCTGAAACGGTGCACCAGTCGGGTAAACCGGAGAAGGAGAGACAGGTTCGACGCCGTTCCAAGCGCCGTCGTTGTCGTTTGGAGAAGGCGAAGACGACGACGACGACGCCGGCCCGTGAGCGTTCTTCTTCTTCTTCTTCTTCTGCCGAAACACTTCGAGCGGTTCGTCAGGCGTAAAATCGAGTCGGCTGCGTTTCTTCTTCGTTTGCAAACTCGAGCCGACGACACCGCCGCCGCCGGGACCGAAACCCGGCAGGTTGAACTTGGTGGTCGATACTTTTCGGATCGAAGAGCTCGGGGCAGCAGAGTAGACGTCGTCTTCGCGGACGGGTTCTCCGGATTCGAGCGCGGACCGATCTGGCATGGGCGTCGTCGTCGGGTCGAGGCATGGACCGTCGTCGTCGCGGCGACGAGAAAGAGAAAGAGGGAGGAGCCGCCGTCCCGAGTCGGTTTCAACTGCGGAGGCAGCAGAAGAAGAAGCGCTGGCGAGGGTAGAGGACGAAGAGCAGGAAAAGTTGCCGACGCGCTTGAAGCGATCGAGGCGTTTGCGCGTCTCGGGACTGATTCCCTCACGATATCCGCGCGTGGTCCGAAGCGAGTTCGACTCTGTCATCGTCGTCGTCGTCGTCGTCGTCGAAGATGAAGAAGGAGCTCTGCCGGAGGAGGAGGCAGGACCTGCAGTTGCAGTCGAGAACGAAGAAGAGGAGGGTGGTGCTTTGATAGCCTGCGGGAACAGGAGGTCGCCATCGCTGACTCTTGGGCGCTTCTGCTGCTGCTGCTGCGGTCGCGGGTTAACTGCGGAAGCGACCGCCAAGCTCCTCGTTGCGTCGTCTTCCTCTCCTTCATGCTCGGGAAAGCTCTGCTGCTGCTGCAACTTGAGGGGACGCTGCCTCCCAACGAGCGGGGACACGAAAGGCATATTCGTCGGCGGAGAAGGAGGACGACGGACTGCATCGGACTTGTTGAGCTTGGCCGTAGGCAGGCGCTTGTTGACGTTGACGGGCGCAGCAAAAGTCCCGGCGATGGCGGCCGAGCATCCTTCCTGCTCATCGCCACGATGGCGACGAGAAGGAGGAGGAGGAGGAAGGCAGGGCGAGTCATCAGCGTCGTGATCGTTGGCGTCTTCCTTGGTGGCGGTGGTAGGGGAAGCACAAGCTAGCTCGGAGGAGGAGGCGGAGCAAGGCAGCGTCGAGATCTTTGCCTGGTTCGACGGTACCTTGTGCACGACTGCGGGGGAGACGGCGGCCACGATCGAATGAGCATGAAAACGTGGTAAGGATGGTGTCAAGAGAAGGAAAAATGAAGAGAGAGTGTGGCATTACCTCCTGTTCCTACGGGGTATGCTACGGGGTATGTGGCAGAAGCTGCTTGGGGCAGGCGATTTCTCGGCGGGGTGAGACTCGCGGCCGTAGTTCCGAGGGGATGCTGGACGCGAGCTGTGCTTTTCGTCGACGAGAGACCAGCTGCGGGAGAAGCCTGTTCGGATTCGGTCTCGGTTTCGGCGGCGGTGGCGATGGCAAGCACAGCTTTGTCGGGTGCAGCGAATGAGTTCGGAGGTCGACTGCTGCTGGAGCTCGAGAAGACGGTCGGACTGGACGTGGACATGGACGCGGGCCGGAACCTCGAGGACGAAATCAGCCTCGCCTTGCTGCTCGGGGTCTCCTCACGGCTCTGCTGTTGCGCGATCGGCGTCGCGCGGAGTGGGTACTTTGGCAGCGAAGCTTGTGAGTTGATCGGCGGGACTGCTTGCTTTGGCACAACTGCTGGAGGAGGAGGCGAACTGTCTTGCGTCTTCTTTTTGAGGGCAGCAGACTGATGGGGAGGAGCAGGCGTCGTCGAGGCAGTCGGTTTGGCTTTCTTTGCAAAGGCAGAGGCTATAGGTGTCGTTGCAAGCTTCCTCTTCTCGGTGTTGGCGAGTGTCTCGGTCTCGGCAGCCGCCCTCTTGGTGAGAGCGTTCCTCTTTGCGAGGGTAAAGGGCGTCTCGACAAAGCGGAGGTGGGCTGGCTCGTCGACGAGGCCGATGTCGATCAGCTCGCTGGACCAGTTCCAGTCCCAGTCGCTGCCTTCAGCAGGAGGTGGGCGAGATGCAGCCGAGGGGGAGGAAGAGCCGTCGTCATTAGAGTCGTCGTCGTCTGCGTTGCGGAGCGAGGTGGACCAGCCGTCGCGAGGCTTGTTGGCTCTAGCAGTGGCTAACACCATCCCCGGCCCGTGTATGGCGGTGGAGAATGGAGGATGTGGCGGCGAGAAGGAGAAAGGCGGGCGCCACATGTCGGCTCTCTTTTCTGCAGCTGGTTCAGAGTCTACAGTAGCCTCTCGGGACAGAGTCAGATCTGGGCAGCATGCCGCTCAAGCTCTTGCCGCACAAGTCGTGGCACGTCTACAACCAGGAGAACGTTGCCCGCGTCAAGCGAGACGAAGCCCAAGCCGCTCTCGAACAGGAACAGCACGACGACCGCGCCTTCAGAGCCGACGCAGAAGCAAGACTCGACCGCCTCCGAAACAAACAGTCCAGGAAACGGAGACGCAACGACGGCGACGACGACGACGACGCCGAACAGGCCTTGCAACGTCAACTCGCTGGCAAGGGGACTCGAGGCGATGACGACGAGGATCAAGGAGGATCGCACGCAAACGCCATCATAGTCAGACCCGAAGGATGGACCGCTTCCGGGAAGAAAGACAGCGACGCCACCGCCACCGCCGCCGCCTCGATGACCACCAACGGCCACCTCAACTTTTGGGCCGAACTCGAAGCAGTGCGCACGCCTCTTCTTCCCGCCCGATTCAAGCGCCTTGTAGCTGATGACCTCGCCGACCTCGGAAAACAGGGTGCGCAAGGCCCGACGACGACGACGCTCGAGAAACGCCTCGACAAGGTGCTCGCGCAAGAGCAGCCAGACTCGCTCACCAAAGTCTACCTTGCCAAGAAGGGAGAGGGAGAACCGAGAGGTTGGTATGCCTCCCCGGACGGCAAGACGGACCGCGAGCGAAAAGAGCCCGTCGAAAAGACCCTCGAACGAACGTGCGTCTTCTTTCTTTTTTCGTTGTCGTGTGCAGTTTCACCCCTCCGTACTTCCGTCCTTCTCGTCTCCATCCACCGTGCGAGATTGATCGCACGCGCCGCCGCTGAAGAGACTTGCGAACTGACTGTCCCTCTCTTCCCGGTTGTCGTGCTCGATGACATGAACAGCTATCGCGACAACGAGTCGAAAAAGCTCGACGACCCCCTCGCCCTCATGAACTCGTACCTGCAACGTCGCCAAGACGTCAAAGAGGGCAAACCACTTTCCCTCCCAAGTCCTCGGCGCCGTGGCCCTTCGACGACGAGGGATCGGTACCTGGAACCGGTTGTTCGGCGGCGAGACGACGACGGCGGCCGGGATGGTTGGGACGACACGCCTCGCTCGTCGAGTTCGGAGTTCCGACAGAGGGGGGGCGTCTCGGACAAGTTTGAACCCGTCTTGCCGCGGTTACTCCCGCCCAAACATCGTCGTCAGCCTCTCCCTCCTCCTCCTGCTCTCCCTTCTGCGCCGATGTCATCATCATCCTCATCATTTTCGGCGGCACCGGCGGCAGTCTCCACGAATCCTCCTCCTCGAGGAGTCAAGAATGCCGACGTCGACCCGGAAGAAGAAGCCTCACAGCGCGTCCGATCCGAACGAGCCCGCGCTGCCGCTCTCCTCGCTTCGCGACGTCGTGCCGCCCTCGCCTCCTCCTCCGCCACCGCGTCACCGATGATGAACAGTCCCGCGAGGAGTGAAGGCGGCACGACGGGAGGATGGGGCATGTATAATCGCGAGGAAGTCCTCGCTGCGGCCAATAATAGGAGCAGGAATGGTGCCGGAGCTGGTGGTGGCGGTGGGGCGGGTCGTCGGACTGATGAAGGCGGGCACGGGTACGGGCACGGTGCGGGTGGTGGTGGCGATGGACGGCGAGACTGGGGGGAGCGCAAAGAGCGGAGACAGGAAAGGGAGAGGAGGGAAAGCGGACGATGGGGGCGTCACTGATTTTGAGTACGCCTCGTGTTGTTGGCTTCTGCTCACACACGCTCACGTCTACCTTCCGAACAAGTCAGAAGTTTGAAGATGCGGAAAAGAGAAGAGAGAGTCAGAAGAGAATGAAAGTGATACAAAGTGGTCGGAGGTGGTGTCCCGGCGCGTGCTCATCCTCATCCTCATCCTCGAGCGGCGCCGGATCCGACATGAATGACTCCTACGGCATATTCGCGAGAGAGTTGAAGAATAAAGGCAAGGCCGGATTGAAAGAACCTGAAGTGAAGGAGCGAGGGAGGAAGGAAGGAAGGAAGGAAGGAAGGAAGGAAGGAAGGAAGGAAGGAAGGAAGGAAGGAAGGACCGAATCGAGCAATAAAGACGAAACCGTGAAACCTGTGGAACCCGGAATGGAAACGAGAGAACCCAAGTCGAGAGATGAGCAGAGGGGGTAGCGTGGAAAGGGGCGACGACGACAAGAAATGGTGGCGGATGGGCAGTCAGCCCTGACCCTCGCAAACGCCCGCCCGCAGGTGGTAAAAAATGCCGAGGTGATATTCATTGTCCCGCCGACGAGAAATGCGAATCGAAAGAATCTTGTTGCGCGCGAGGATTTTAAGCATCGACGCCCGAGATGTACCACTGCGCGCGCTTGACCATGGTCGAGACGTGCGCGGGCAAGTAGGCGAGGGCGCAAAAGACGGCGAACAGCGCGACGAGGATGATCGAGTCTGTTTCGGGGGAGAGTGAGAGGTGAGACGAGTGTCAACATTTCTCGAGCATAGGAGCACTGCTTCTTGAGCAGTTACTTACGGTAAAGGACCGTTTCCCACTGTTTCATTTTTGCGCGAGCGCAGGGGAATAAAGCGCGGATCAGCACAACATGCGCGCGCGCGAATCCTGGAAGCCGTAGAACTCGACCAGCTCCTCACCGTTTCGAGCATTTCGATGACGCTGACGCCTCCGTACCAGACCTTCCACCGTTGCAAGGCGGGCATCTTGCCCTTGGGACCGGCCCAGACTTTGGTCTGCCGGCCTCCTCCTGACTGCTGCTGCTGGGAAGAGGGCATCGCGGCGGAGGAAGCGTTTCGTCGAGAGGGGGCCATGCTGCCGTTATAGCTAGTGTTGTTGGAGGTGGAGGACAGGATGGGGTTGGGGCTGGTCTTGCTTTCGGCGAGGAGGACGAGAGCACCTGGCGGGATCGGAGTGGTGTGGAATGTGTAGGCCGATGATCCGGACCGACGAGGGGGCGCTACTGCTACTGCTGCTGCTGCTGGTGCGGGGTGATCGAATTCGAACGACGAGGTGGAAGACAGGGTCGAAGCCGTGTCGGTGTCGATCTCGTTCGCGTGCTGCTTCGACGAGGACGAAGAGACCGGCGCAAAGAGGGACCCGAGTTGTGCGGCACTGGTCCACGCCGAGGAACGCAAGACTGGACCTTGGTCGCTGGTGAACGAGACTTTGCCTTTCGGCTGCGGCCTTTCGGGCTGCTGAGAAAGAGGGGAGGAGGATGCGGAGGACCGTCGGGGCATGTTCTGACGCTCCTTGGGGAGCGTTGTTTGATCACAGAGGGCGATAGATCCTGAGCTGGGTTGGATCTGACTGGCGAGCGAGGTGGTTTCGAATTCGTTCGCCGGACCGATCGGTGGTCCGAGTTCTGTTCCGAGCGTCAGGCGGGCTGGGCCGAACGCGATTGCAAGAGGACTCGGCGCTTCGCTAGTGATTCTGCGCTCTAGTATGATGGAAGGCGTCGAGCCGGGAGAGACGGCCAGTGACACGGTCGGGGAGACGGAGACGCGGGCGGAGCGAGCGGGTCTCGTCAATTCCAACGTCGGCGACGACGAGTACGGGATTAGCTTGCGCACCTTGAACTCGCCCTGGCTATGTCCCTGTCCTCGCTGTACTCGTGCAAGAGCGTCTCCGAGTTGATCGCGTGCGCGGGCAGCTCGAACAACGGCGGAGATAAGCGGGGACCGAGCGAAACCCCGGCCCCGCGTCGTTCCGCGCCAACGCGCGACGAGTTGTTTGGACTTCTACTCGAGTCGATCTAATCTTGCGCCGTCCACGATGGCAGACGCGCCCATAGCTGCTCCGTCTCTGCCAGCAGAAGCAGCCCCACCACCAGCAGCGACGGCGACGATCCCGCTCGGGCGACGGGCGAAACTGACGCAGGATGCCCTCTTTGTCGCGTCCAACAAGGTCATCAAGGTCCTCGAGTAAGCCACAGGGGCGGGCTATAGAACCGAACTGAACTGAACTGACGGAAGCCTCCTCGCAGCGACAAGGCTATGAGGCAATGCTTCCCTCCCGACTGGGACGAGCAGTACCCCGACCTCATCCCGGGGCTCAGGGAAATGGTCGTCGCAACTTACAAAGAGGGCATTCCGGTGCGCGTCCGCCGTCCTTCGAGTCTTGTGCCAATCGCACTGACGCCCTGTTGTTCCGGTACGACAGCTCGCCTGGAACGACCTCGCCCAGAGTGCAGACTTTGTCTCGAAAGCGAACGAACTCGACAGGTTACTCGAAGAAGCGAAGCAGCGACAAGCGAGAGGGGAACCGCCCCGAAACGCTTACGAGTGCGTGCCCCTTTCCGTTCCATGCTGCTGCTGCGGTCGCGATGGAGACATCAGACGAGGTAGCCCCGGCTGACCTTTTGTCCTTGTCCGTCGTCGCTCGGAACGGACGCACAGGATCGGACTCGACGCGACCGTCACGACGCCAAGTGCGACCACCCCCCGCGTCCAGAACGCCATCACCCTCCTCCGTCAAAAACGTCTCGCCGTGCGTCTTTTCTCTCGGGAAAAAGCTCCCCATTTCTTTTCCTCCTCGCCCAGCTTCTTCTTCTTACAACCGCCTCGGACCAGGGAGACTAAGCATTGACGCAAGATTTTTCTTCGGTGGCGATGGGAAAACAGCTCGCAGAGCAGAACCAGTCGACTTACGAACGGATCGCAACCCTCTCCCGGACCGTCGCGTCCGTCGAACGCCAAAACGACGAAATTTTAAAGCATTTCACACAGGTGTGTCTGCGTTCCGGTTATCGTTTCGGGACTGTCTTTTTTTTTCTCTCCTTCCTGGTATCTGCCCTCCTCGCCTCCTTTGCTGACGAGGAAACGTATCTGCTGCGTCTTCTCCGTCGACGAACGAACGCAACCAACAGAGCGTCGCCGCCCTCCGAGAAGTCGACAACGACTCGTCCCTCGCCGCGTTACAGGATGAGCTCGTCAAGGTCGTCGGACCGACTCTCGCTTCTACGTCCTAAATGTCGAGTTCGTCGGCCCCCGGGCTTCCTTGTGGCATCCAGACCACCCCTCTCTCAACCTTGTTGTGTCACGTTATTTTGTGGGGGGGGGGGGGGGGGTTCTCTATCTGTCAAAGCTCCCATATCGTCATGTTGTTCTTTACCAAACTGTCTGTGTATTTGAAATGCAGAAAGAAAGCAGGATCATCCGGTCCTGCGGTGGCTCAGACCCTGCGGTCATCGGACACGAGGGGCCTTGAGATGGACCAAGAAGGAGCTGGTTACGGTGCAGACGGATGTGCAAGCACGTGGCCATATAAAGTGATTGCAAGAGAGAGAGCAAAAAAAAGACAGGGCTGGGCAGTAAGCGACGGGGGCGTGATCCATCAATGAGAGGTATTTCAACAAAGCGAGGGAGAGAAAGAACGGTCTGGGGGTATATGTGCAGGTGTGCGAGCGAAACAATTGCAAGGACGGGGTCGTGAGAAAGCGGTGGCCGGGGTAGTCCAGCGACTCGGGGTTTGAGAAGTAGACGGGAATTTAGAGCGCCTCGATCTGCTGCAAGAGGAACAGCTTCTCGTCCTGTGCGCAGGGATGAAGCAACGTTACGAGTCGGTCAGGCACATTCCCGAGGGGTATGCAGCTAGGACGGACCACGCCCGTGTTCAAAAGCACGCACATTGAACTGCTCGTCGTCGCGGTCGTTGTGGAAGTTGCGCAAGAAGGCGACTAGCTTGTCCTTGTTGCGGCGCAGGATCGCTTCGATCTGGGGCGGCTTTTTCGGGTTGGCGACAAAGATCTGTTTGTTTTCGTGTGTGTGTGTGTACGTATGCGGAGTGAGGGGTTTTGAAAGAGCGAGCGGGCGGACGGGGTGGACGGGGGAACGGTGGGGAAACGATGCTCGAGTAGGTCAGTTCCTTTTTCGCGCTCTCTCTTTGTGAAGCATGCGAGTGAGCACACGTTGGTGCCGTAGTCCAGTGGAAGGGAAGGAAGCACACCCACCTTGAAGACATGGAACGCCTCGAACTGGATATTCTTGCTCCGGTCCTTGAGCAGGTTCATCATGACTTTGAGGTTCTCCTCGTTGGCAATGTACCGAGTCATGACTTTAAAGTTTGTCCGATCGAGCAGGATCTCGCCGAGGAGTTTGAGCGATTGCCGCTTTGTGACATAGTTGGACGATTGGACCAGGAGCGAGTATTGCGAGAAGAACTGCAGGCAGGAGCAGTGGTCCGAAGGAACCGCATGAGCGAGTGCGCATCTCCTACCGAGTTTGGAAGGAAGTGTACGCGGGGGCGGGACTCACGCGATCGTAATTCTCGTCAAGATATTCCGCCACCATCGGTTTATGCCGGGTCAACGTTTCCTGCCGGAGCGATTTCGGACGTTAGCAGAAGATTCAAGCTGGGGCAAGTGGTTGGCGGTGAGCGCACTCGGAAGTTGGCTTGTGCGTCGCAGGCAATCCCGAACGTCGTCTGTTCGATGTAGTCGATAAAGTTGTAGAACCTGCCAACGCGACGCGCTCGATTTAGTCAGTCACCCCCTCCCGCCGACTTTTGGCTTCCTTTGCTAGCGCGGCTTCGGAGACGACTGCAAAGGGACTCACTTGTCAGAGTAGAGGAGGATCTGCGCGAGCGGTTCGTGCCGGAGCATGGCTCGCAGGATCATGCCCGTGTTGAGCGCGACGTCGGCGTTCTCGTACCTGCCCGCATTTCTCTCCGTGTCAGACCTTTTCCCCTGGTTGCGTCGTCTTTGCATGGGAGGAGGCTACGCACCCCTGGAGCGCAGCAAAGATGGTTTCTTCCTTTGCGCTCAAGTGTTCGACTGTCGGCCATCGAATCCCGATTTGTCGTCGGAGCAGGTTGTTGAAGATCTGCGAGACGTCCTTGCGTGCCTGTGTGCAGACCAACTTTGCGTGTCAGGAGGAGTAGGGCACTATCCCGAACGACGCAAAGAGCGCACCTCGAACTCGAACCGCCAGATGTCCTGCACGAGCAGTTGCAGCAGGTCATTCGCGTAGACCTCTTGCGAGAGCTGAGCAATGATCTCCGGTTGAGGCTCGTTCTCTGCACCACCAGAGAGAAGAAGTTAGCCATCAGAGTCTCGAGGAGAGTCTCCTGGGAAGAGGATGCCTCACCTCCGTCGCCGTAGAGGAGGACTTTCATCTGGAAGAGGTATTTCGACACATCTTCGCTCGCCTGCAGAGGGATGGGCATTCTAGTCAGCATTGTGAGCCTTTGTGTAGAGGCCTGGGTGTCCTCCAGCAAGTGTGTAGGCGCCGAGAGAGACGTCCCTCCGTCCCCCACACGAGAGGAGCGGCGGCACTGCAGCAGCACCACGAGGGCTTCTGGGGAGAGCAAGGACTCACTTTTCGCTTCTGTTCTGGACCGGTTTGCGAGCTCTCGAGCCGGAGGACGGCGTCCTTGAGCGCCCTGACGAGATCCGGCGGCTGCTTCGTCTTGCTGCCGGATCCTCGACTGAAAAAGTTCATCCGTTGGGTGTTTCGGCTCGGTTCGGTTGGGCTCTGCGGCGAGTCTTCTGAGTGTTCGTGCTTGGTCGCCGTCGAGGCAGTTCGCCACCAGCGGTTCCCGAGAGGGTCGAGCGGATGCAGACGTTGAGGGACGACGATGAGACGCGAGAGAGGCAGAGGCAGACGTGCACCCGGTTCTGGCGAGTTACACTAGAGTCGGGACAGAGGTAGCAAGCGACTCGGTCTCGGTATCGCCCACCAGTAGGCGCAGAAGGATACAGATGCAGGGGGTTGAAGCACTCTCGGCGAACATTTCAGCCAACTCGATTACGGACGAGGGCTGAGCACTCCTTTGCGCGTGAAGAATTGGTATTCGTGCATTACCACATCACTTCAAGATGCTGGATGATGAGGATGATGATAAGAGGTGGGGGGCGCATTAAAGTCAAGCCCCGTCTACATGATGGTGCACTCGGTCTCGGCATCCTTCCGAGTCGGCCGCTTCTTGCCACCCGCACCGCGCTTGTCGGCGCCGAGCTTTTTCAACTCTGTCAGTCGCTGCATCGCGCGCTTGTTGCCTTGAGCTGTGGCGGTGGGCGGCGGAGGGAGGGCGCGCGCAAAGTCGAGACCAGTCAGTACGCGAGCAAGAGGAGCGATAAGCCACCAAAGGCGAGGGACAAGGGAGAACAAACTCACCGGCCGCGCGCATGTACCACCGCTTGGCCTCTTCCATGTCGGCCTTGACGCCAATCCCGACTTCGGCATAGTACCCGACCGCGTACTCCGCCTTGGGCAATCCCTTGTTGGCCGCCCGCCGCGCCCACAAGTACGCCTCGCTGTCGCTCTGCTTCAATACTCCCTCGCTCCCCGTCAGGTACCACCCCGACAAGGCCAACTCGGCGTTCGGTTCGTTCCGCTCGGCCGCGCGCGTGTACCACGCGATCGAACGGCGCGGATCGACCGGGCACGTCAGTGCGCCAAACTCGTAGCAGAGGCCGAGTTTGTACTGCGAGGGCGGGTAGCCGAGTTGTGCCGCTTGGGTGAAGAACTCGCGCGCCTGGGCCGGATCGAACGGGACCAAAGTTGTCACCGACGATGAGGACGGGGGAGGTTGGCCGGCTTGTTGCAGTTGCTGCTGCATCTGCGCCGCTGCGACTTTGGCACCGAGCGATCCCGCTCCGGCCGGGTTCAGTAACGGCGGCTTCTCGTACAAGAGGCCGAGCTCGTGCAACGCGTGCGGGTTCTCGTCGTCCGCTTGCGACGCCGCGCGCCGGAGCCACGCCAACCCTTCCTTCGGGTTCCGCTGCTGGCCGAGGTGCCCGTGCAGCAAGATCATGCCGAGCTTGTACATGCCCGCCGTGTCGCCCAACGCCGACGCCTTGCGGTAGAACAAGACCGCGCGCGCATAGTCTTTCCTCGTGCCGGCGCCGAGCTCGTTGCAGACCGCCGTCCGGTACGTCGCCGCCGAGTGGTTCTGCTTTGACGCCTGCACGTACAAGTTGTACGCCTTTTCGTGGTCGATCTGCAACCCGAGCGAACCGGTCCCGAGGCAGTTGGCGAGGAAGAACTGCGCGTCGGCGTAGGCCGTCTTGCCGAGGCCGCTCCCCTGCGTCGCGAGGCGCTTGATGAGCTTGAGCGACTCGGCGAGCAACGCGTCGCGGTACTTTTTCGCGACGCGGTCGTCGGCGTTGGCGCCCGAGTTGAGCCGCTTCGCAGCCTCGATCAAGTACTTGGCAAAGTTGAACTGCGCTTCCGGGTCCGGATCGGCCTTGACGCGTTGGCGGTACTCGTCGATCGAAGCCTTGGTGATGGTCGGTCCGGACGATGAAGACGAAGACGCGACCGTGTTGGTGGAGCCCGAGGTCGCCTTTCGCCGCATCGGACCACCGGGCACGTTGAGGGACGACACGGACCGCGAGAGAGAAGCCGTATTCGGTGGCGGCGGCAACGGCGGGCCGAGCGAAGACACGCTCGAGATGCCGCGCTGGAGACCGCCGCCGTTGTACGGCCCTGACGACGACGACGAAGGACCAGCCAAAGCCGGCTCGAGACCGAGTTGTCCCGTCGCAGCCGCATAGTAAGGATTCTGCGCGGCGACCTGTTGCGGCTGGTAGTCGTACCCACTTCCTCCCCAATTGGCCCCGCCTTGTCCGACTTGGGGCGAGAAAGTTGACTGGGGCGCGAACGTGCCACCTTGCGGGAATGTAACAGAACCGGGAGGAGGAGGTCCGCCGCTGCTGTACCGGTCGTGTTGCTGGTGCTGCTGCTGCTGTGGCGGCGCGCTGTGACTTCCATAGAAGACGTGCTGGCCGCCTGGAGGCAAGTACGCCGTCGAAGACGACGACGACGAAGAAGATGCTCCGACAGAGTAATCCCCGCCGCCACCGCCACTACCGTAACCGGGTTGAGGTTGCTGCATCCGCGGCTGCGAGAAACGCGCCTGGTTCTGACTACCCGCGTAGGAAGGATCGTCGTAGGCGAGGTAGCTGCCCTCGCTGGCTCGTCGCAGCGCCATTGGATCGACGACTTCGCTGTACCCGTCCACGGTAGATGCGCCGCCGCCGCCGCTGCCGCCGCCGAACGAATCTCTTCGATACTCGGCCTCGAACGCGAGCGCGTTGACTCGACTCGAGGACGAAGCGGCGGAATCGTTCCTGCCGTGCATCCGCTCCCACGCGGATTGCGCGCCGGTCTGCTGCTGTTGCTGTTGTTGCTGTTGTGGGGGAGCAGCGTACGCAAACGCGCTCTCGACCGAGTAGACACTGGCGGTCCCGTCTCCTCCGCCGTAACCGCGAATCTCCATCGCCCCGTCCGGTCCCGGTTGACCGATGGAGCCGATACTGCTCGGGCTGTACCTGCGTCCGTGAGGCAGAGTCGGATCGATGCTGGCTCGACCCGAAGTGCCAGTCGAGTTGGAAGGAGGTCGCGGCGGCGGTGGCGGCGGCGCCGATGATTCGAACCGCATGTTTTCGAGTGCGATGTTGAGGTCGTCGACTGCCGATACTGCCGGCATGTAGGGCAAGTCGGGGATATCAAAGGGGGTGAAGCGCATGCTCTGGCCATCGAGCGCAGTCGTGTGGTCGCCGGTGTTTGGCAAGAGTTCGGGAGAACCGGATTCGACGAGCGACGGCGACGAGTGGTTGCCGTGGCCGTACAGACCAGGTGCTCTCGGCGGAACTGTAGAGCAAATCGGTGTCAGCGCTGCACGTTCTAAGGTTTGGGGACGAGCCATTCAGTAGGAAGGGCTGCCCCGGCCGCGGGTCCGCTGAATCAGAGCTGGAAGGAAGCACACGCCACGCCTCTGCCAACGACTTGTCCGCTATGCTCCACGGTGGAGACACACGCGTTCGCAGCAGCGCAGTACCCTGGGCGGGTGCAAAAGGAGGAAACCCACACTGACCGGTTCCGATGGCGCCGTAGATGCCAGCGACGGCGGGAGCTTTCCCTCGCGTGACGGCGCTCGGTTCTCCCGGACCGACATAGTACGCGTCGTCCATGGTGGTGCTCCTCAACGGCGGACCTTTGGCCCTCCCCGACGCGGTGCGGGCGGGAAGCGCACCCTGGGCTCCTGCTCCTGCTGTTGCCTGCGACTGCGACTGCGACTCGAGTGGTCCCCCGCGCTGCGAGGCCTGGGCGTGGGCCGGGGAGGAATAGCCCGTATTGTAGTAATCACTGCTGCTCGCGGGCGGCAGCGCGGGATCGGCCGAGGGCGAGTCGAGCAGCGGAACGGGCGTCATGCTCCGCGAAGCCGACGACGAACCGGACGTCGCGTGGGACGACGACGGCGCAGGAGCGGACAAGTCTAGGTGGAAGGCCATCGCTCTGCGCGCTTCCAAGGGTCCCTCCCCCGACTGGCGCGACTGCGGTGTTGTTGCCAGACGCAGGCCGCCAATTCGCCCCCTCGTCTCCGATTCCATCTCTGGGCAACCTTATATTTCTCGCTTTTCGGCAGGCGTCTCTTTCTCGAGTAGGCTATCCTTGCTAGATGGTGTTACAGAAGAGAAAGAAAATCCGGACGACCTTGGGGTACAGTACAACCCTCTCGAGATCGTTCGTCCGCCTGCGACCCGGAGAGGAGATTCCGACCATCCTTGGCAGAATCGGCACAAACGGGAGGGGAGGGGATGGGGTATACAGTCAAGAAAGGAGGGGGAGAAAGATTGCGGTGTACCTCGAGCGATTTAGCGGTTCTCCGACCTCGTCGAGTGGGCGCGCGGGCTTGCTGTTTTTGTTCGGAAAGGCGACGGGTCGAAACGCGACGAGTTCATCACTTGGTGAACCAGCGAATGACTGTACGGGCAGCGCAGAACCAGGCAGTCGAATCAGCACATCGGGACGGCGGCAAGGGAAGCGAAGAGAGGGCTCGCTCGCTCACCTTTCGAGAGGAGGTGCAGGCTGACAACGCTAAAGATGAAGACGACTGCGAGGGACAGAACAATCACCGGGTCGCTGTTTCGTCAATCACGTGAGCGCGCGCCGCGAATAGTCGTAACGGGGCGAGGCGAGGCGAAGGGAAAGCAACCGTCAGCGCGGAGAACGATTGAGAGAGCGGAGGTTCCCGGGGGACCCGCCGTGGGCTCACACTTTGAGACCGGGAGCTTCGTCGGTGTAGAGGCGCATCATCGTGTTGGAACTGCCGCCGTGTCCGGCCGCGCGGGCCGAGTTGGGCGTGTCGTCCTTCTTTTGCGTCGTCAACGCTGCAGCCCGCCGCCTGTAGAGTCGTCCGATTTGCCCGCAGGGTCTCGGTCAGTGTTTTCAATTCCGCCACCTCGAAGTCCTCGTGCCTCCCCGGCGAGCAGAGGGAAGCGTTTGCCGATGAGGACTCGCTCGCGTGGAGGGAGGAGAGGAGGAGGAGAGCGGTCGACGCACCGCATCTGAGGACCAGTCGCTCCAGGGATCCGGGCCGTCGGTGTACCAGTACGAGGTGATTCAGCCATTCTGCCTCGTGTCTGTCTCGGCTTGCGCGCTTCAAGAGGATCAGGATGAGGCAAGAGGACGACACGTCTCCCACGCGACTCTCTGAGACCGGGGATCCGCGGACTTTGCACCCCTTCGCTCGCCACTAGACTACAATACCGTAGACAGACGAGACGAATTTCGCATGCAGGATCAACTACGACAAAAGAAGGGGAAGGGAGACGAGGGGGCAGCCTCAGAATATAGATGCCAATTTGTCGGCCCTCTTCGCGATCCCTCCTCCTCGCTTCTCTGAACCGCCGCCTCCCCGGAATCTGCATCCCCAACCTCCTCCAGCCTCTCGTGTTCCTCCTCGTCCGAGAAATCCGATCCCGCCTCCCCGCCCGAAGACTGCACCCCACCGCGCAAGTGCACCAAACGCTCTCTGACTCGCTCCCGACCGTCGCTCCGGATCCCCCCCTCCTCGACCTCCGCGTTCACGAAAACCTCCCCGAACCCTCGAGAAAGAGAGCCCTCGAAGCGCGTCGTCTGCGGCGGTTGGTGGAAAAGCTGCTGCCTCTTCCAGCCGTCAAGGGGTTCGAGTCGAGAGGGAGGGAAAGAGAGAGAGAGCGACACTCGCCTTCGCAAGGTTTGACATCGTCCCGTAGTCTCCGAGCCTTCCTCCCTGTGCGGAACCGTCCGTCTGCGCGCGGAGCAATCCGCCGCCCGACCCTCATCGCCGACTCTCTCCCGAAAACCCTCCAGCGGCGAGATCAAAAAGCCACGCCCCCCGCCATCTCGTCTCGTCAGGCAATCCCCCGTTCGATCCGAGTTTTCTTGCTTCGTGTCAAGCTTGAAAGCGGCAGAGAGGAAAGCGACAAGAGGGGAATAAGAGAATACCGGACTCTTGGTGCGAGCCGGGCCCCGCCTCGTCACTTTGCTCACCGCCGCCCAAGCTTCCCGCTTCCGAGCCTCCATCTGCACCAGCTCCTCCCTCCTTTCCTCCCTTCGTCCCTTCCTTCTTTCCGTCGTCCTTTAGACTAGAGAGAAGAAGAAAAGAGACGGAAGAGGAAAAGAAGAGGAAAAGAGACGCGCGCACCCCATAATCGCCGTCCCGCCCGTCGTCACCAGCTTCGAGTGCGCCCTAACGACCTCAATCAAGAGGGAAGGCACGTGCGAGCACCACGAAGAAACAAATCTCGTGACGTGGCTCTAACGCAGCTGACCGAGCGCTTCCATTCCCGAGGCTCGGCGAACGACCTGTCCAATTCCGCCCGAAGACAGAACGGTGCGAGGCCGCAGCGAGACGACACGCCGCAGCGAGAAGCGATACGGACGTGCGATCGCCCCTTGACGTCTGGCCCTTGAGGAGGGACGAGAGCGCGAGAGTCAACAGGGAGCAGGAGGGAGATCCGCCTCCCCCTTTCCTCCGAGCAAGCGCGCCGAGCGCCCGGCCTTCGACGCGAATGCCTGGAAGGAAGAGAGAGAGGAACAAGACCCGTCCCGGTCCAACCCGCCGACCTTGCAACTCCCTTCCCCACCTCGCGGACCAAGACAAGGCAATCGCCGCGTCTCCGTACCGTCACTGCGACGCGCAGACAAACGCTTCCCCGCAACTCGTCGAGTTGCGTCAACGCCGAAGAGGTACCCCTCGTCCGACGCCTCCGAAACACCCGACGAGAGAGAGAGAAGCCAAGGCCTGACTCGGGATGCGAAGGCGGTCGTGGGAACCCGAAGGCGCTGGGTTCTCGAAGAGGTGGACTCGGCGGGTGCGCAATCGAATAGGGACGCGGGTGGCAGACGGGCACCAGAAAAGAAGCGAGCGAAGGACCAAGCCAGCGAAAAGGCAACTCGAAAGCGATCGAGAGAAAGAGATCCATGACTCGAGCGAGCGGCGAAAGTCACGAACCGAGAGATCTCCCCGTTGAAGAATCGGAAGAGGTTGCCGAGGATTCGAGCAGGCGACAGAAAGCCGCGCGGACGCCGACGAAAGAATGGCCGCGCAGGTCGGGCTGGGGCGACGACGAGTCGGTCAAACATGAGCAAAAGCGAGTCCCGCCCTCCTTCCTTCCCCCCTCTGACTCGGAACCCAAGAGGCGCGCCTCCTCGCGCGGAGGAGACGCGAGCAGATCCGCCGCCGCAGACAGCACGCCAAGAGAGCCAATCTCAAAAAAGGGCCGGAGGTCATCCCACTTGCGAGACCTCTGATCCACCGAAAGCTCGGGGATGTCCTCGAGGTCCGCGCGCGTGAGATGAACGGTCGTTCCTGAACGCGAAGGCGACTGGAGAGGGGTGACGGAGCTGCGGGAGTGGAGGAGTCAACGAGCGAGTGAAGCGCGGGGGTCGTCATTAACGGGAGAGCGGAAGGATCCCTTTCGAGGAGGAGAGAGGATAGAGGGGACGGAGACGAGACCAGGAAGATGGCGGAACGGAAAGAAAAGAGGGGCGGGTGCGTACCGCTTTTTGTAATGAGGCAAAATCTCCATCATGGTCTGCCCCGTCCAATCCCTCGTCTCCAACCGATGCTCCAGATCATCCGATCGAGAACGAGCCTCCCTGTGCTGCGTCGACGTCCGCGTGCGCGCGCGTGCGCCAGAGTCGATTCGGGGACGGCAGCAGAGGAGGGGGACGGAAGGGAAAAAAAGAAACGACGAACCAGGCGAATCGCCTCCCTCGCTCGGCGTACGAGACCACTTTTCTGCGGCCCCCGCTCGAAGTCGGTAGGGGCAAGCTTTTCTCGTCGAGATCCTCCCCCGCGTTCCGGCACAGGCCGAAAAAGACGAGAGACGCGAGGGACTTTGGATCCGAAGCGAGCCGGCGTGAAGGCATGAAAGCGATCGCAAAAACGCCGGGATCCCCGGCGGCGCACGAGAAAAAAATGCGAAAGCCCGCCCACAGTGGGCGACTTTTGTGAGGCAAGATGTGCACCGCGTCCGGGTCGAAGGCGGGCGCGAGCGGAAGGGATCTCCCTGACGAACCAAAGTCCGAAAAAAAGATCCCCCTCCCGGTCGCGCCCACTCTGCCTCCTCCCTCTGGCTCGAACCCTGGTCGCTGAGTCGGACAACGGCGAGGAGCGGCACGACGGAGCGAGAAAACCTGCGAGCACGGAACCTCAAGGCGGGGAAAACGACCACGACGACGACGAACGGCGTGGGGGAACGGCTCGATGGGGAAACAAACAAGCTCCGACGAGCGGCGGCTGTTTTTTCCCCTGTGCGCAGCGGTCCGGGGTCGGGGGGCCGTCGGAGATCCGGGACACGCACCTCTTCCTCGGGGTTCTTTTCCTCCCCCTGCAACCCTCCACGCCGGGTAGGGAGTAATCGTATGGCCCGCGAGAGTCCCTCATCGCGTTTCGTTCTGCGATCGCCGCCCCGAGGGAAGCACTCCCTCGTCGATGCACCGTACTCGAACGAAGGACGTGCAGAAAGAAAGCGAAGGGAAGGGTGGGAAAAGAACGAGGGAAGTCGTTCCGGTGCCGGTCATTCCCTTTCGGACCTGACGCACTAGACTCCCCTCGATCCATTCGCCCTCCTGCACTCGCTTCCTCGTCACACTCCCTCCGTCCGACCATGATGCACCGACGAGGAGAGAACCCCGTTCGAGTCGAAGAGCGCCGAGGTCGAAAACGCGACTTCCGGAGGGACCTGGACACATTCGACGCAGGGGAAAAGGAAGAAGACCCCCGAGGAAAGAGAGCGAACCGTCCGCGGTTGTGTGTCCCCCCAAAGCCGACCCGACCCGTTTCTTCCCGCGAAAAAGCGGCCCACCCCAGTGTACGTGCATCGATGATCGTCCTCCTCGCCCCGTATGAAGGAGATCCAGCTCGAGCAGGTGCGTAATCGCCGCTCCGGATAGGCATCACTCGCTTGTTCGTTGTTTCGTCCAACAATCCGACGACGAAAGGGCCTCCTCCCCCGGGAGTCGGACCCGGTTTGGGAGAGAGCGCGCGACGGCGAGGCGCGCAGAGGAGGCAGAGCGTTGTAACTTAGGGTTAAGGCGCCACAGAGCGGTCAGACTCTGCGGCTTCGGGGCGACGCGTCGAGCGAGGGCGAGTCCGCGGTCCGTTGTTTGTCTTTTCCTGTGCGCTGCTGCTGCTGCCGTTCCCGAGTCTCTGGGCGAGCGCGCGGGCGGGAGGTAGTGAGCGGGCCTGACAGCTGGCTAGAGGCCGAGTAGGACACGCTCTCCTGCACCGGTTCAGAGGCGCGAACGAGGCGACGAGGGTGGACGAAGCGAAGAGACGCGTCGTCGGCCGCGCTCGCTTCCGGCCACTTGCAGCGATGTCAACTTGACGCGTTCTTGACATCTTGCGCATACAGTACGCCGCGAGACAACGACAAAGTCCACTGCATGCCCTCAAGTTCTACAGCCAGATCGCAGACCGAATAGAGAGTCATCGGAAGAGAGTCGAGGCGGATGCTAGCGTTTCGGCCGCATGGTCGCCGGGTCGATATTCAGCTCGGCGACGCAGTCGTCGCAGTACCAAGCCCCTTCGGGCGCCTTGTCCAACCCGACGCACTCGAGGTGGAACTGCACAACGACGAGGGAACGCCGTAAAAGGGTCAGCAGAGCGCCCGAGTATCGGTCCGGGAAAGGGGGAGGGGAGGAGTTGGTACCCATTCGCGAGCGCAATCTTCGTTCTCGCAGGCAATCATCTGTGTGTGTTATCCGCGACGTGAACCACGAGAGAAGCGTCAGTTCCGATTAGTTGCAGGGGCACCAAGTCGAGCGCCGGATCTTTGACAGGACTCACCTCGCCGAACGAGACCCGGTTGCAGTAACAATAGACTGGCTCGTTCGGATCGACTTCATATGAGCGAGCGAGCGAGAGCGGAGATGCGGTGGCGACGATGGATCGTTTAGAAGATCAAGAAGAAAGCCACCGGTCAGTCAACCGCAGATCTCGACTCGGAAACGGAAAGCAGATCCATATCCAGCCTGGCAGGCGTGAACGTACCGGGCATGCCATTCCCTTCCAAATCCTGGCGCTTCTTTCTCTGCCTCTCTTCCCTGACCAACTCCTTTCGCCTCTTCCACTCGCGCTCCTTTTCGAGATCTTGCGCGCTCCGAGCCGGTTTCTTCCTCGTCGTCCGCGGCGAACCCGTCGCCGTCCTCCCTCCTTCTTCTGTCGCCGCCCCTGCTCTTACGCTCGAAGGAGAGGTAGCGGCCGCCGCCGGATCATCGTACGCCTCCTTCTCGCCGAGCGCAATCGCTCCGAGCGAGGTGGTCGGACCGGGTGGGGATTTGCGCATCGCCGAGGGGGCATCGTGAGAGGGCAGAGTCCCGTCCCGCAATCCGATCACGAGCGAGTCTTCGTACCGCGCCAAGTCGGCGTCGAGGCGCTGGATGTGGCGATCGACCTGGAGGAGGGCGATGGCGGCAGCGGCGGTTCGGTGCGCGGTTTGTTAATGGGGTTGTCGGTTTCGTAGAGTAAAGTCAGCCGGGGATGCGAGTGACAAATCTGAGAGGAAGATGTGGGGAATTGAGAAAAAGAAGGGACGGCACAACGCAACGCACGGCATCGTACAGAGTGATCGCCAGCCCGACCTTGTCCTCGCCGGCTCGCACCGCCGCGGTCGCCATCTCTGCGACTTTGAGCATCTTGTCCCTCCCTACTAAACCGACTCGCGAGAGGGAACCCGCCCCTCCTTCTGTGGTGGTCGTTGAAGTGGACGGGGCGGGAGAAGGAGCCGCGGAGGAAGAGGCCGAATCGGTTGTCGCTGCGGTTCGGTTCGGTTGGGCCTGCGTCGAAGCGAGATAATCTTGCAGGGCAGCTTTGAAATCTTTTGTGCGGGCTGAATACAGAGTGGGTGCGAGATGTCGATTCAGCAGCGAGTTGATCGTGTGTGTGGGAACCGGAAGATTCCGAGAGGGAACAGCATACTGACCAATCTGCTGATCCTCGAGGTCGCGCATGAGGAGAAATGTCCGCTGGTACTCTATCGGCAGTTCTGCCACGACTGCAGAAGGGTCGGCGTGCGGTCAGCTGCCGAGTCAAACAAGTGGGGAGAGGAGGAGGAGACTGACTGTCGTGGTAATCCTCCGCGAGCATATCGTAGATGCGTTCCATCTCTTCGAGGTTCGACTGTGCGTCACTGTCATTGTCGTCTCTGCCCTCGGTCTCTGCTTGTGGTGGTGGCTCGAGTTGCTTCTGTTTGCCCTTGTCGCCGGAGGAGGGTTGGTTCGGGACGTCGGCTGGACCTGCGGAGGCGGTTGGAGCGAGCTGTAGCGGGTCATTGTCCGGTTCTGGTGGATCTGTGCGCATGCGCTTGCTCGGGCGGGGCGTAGCTGCCATGTCACGCCAGCACCGAGCGTGTCGGCCGAAGGAGAAGCACGCGACTCTCTCCCTCTCTCTCCCGCCACGAGCGCTGAGTCCGTCCGAGATGCAAAGGTCCATAGCCACGCTAGGCAAGCGTACATTCACGCAGCCTCGAACTGCTCTCGCCTCTTTCTCCTCGCTCGCTTCCTCCTCCTCCTCCTCATCTTCATCATCAGCGCACATCGCTGCGCGCCCGATCCCGCGGCAGAGGCGAGCTCCGTACAAGTGCTTCTCGACTTCAAGAGTCACTAGAACAGACGAGCCTCATTCCTACACCATCAGGTCAGTCAGTGACCCCCGAGGTCGTTCCCCCCGCCCGCAAACTGACACCTGCCCACGTCACCCGCACAGCCAATTGACCGACCGCGAGTACCACGATGTCGCGGACAAGACTATGGACCGGTTGACCGAGTATCTCGAGGAGACGATCGAGGCGATCGACTCGGACCAGGCCGCCGCGTACGACGTCGAGTACTCGGTGAGTCGAGTCGAGTCGAGTCGAGCCGAGTGGGAGAGCAAACCCACTCCAGGATGAGAGAAAAAGACTGACCAAGGTACAAGGCTTCCATGTGCGGAAAGTCGGGAGTCTTGACGGTCCGGTTGGGAGACCACGGCACCTACGTCCTCAACAAGCAACCCCCCAACAAACAGATCTGGCTCTCGAGTCCAAAGAGGCGAGTCTTCCTCCTTTCTCAGCATGTCGATCCGTCATCATGCGGCGAGGATGTCATTCCAATCCCTGTCGAGACGTGCTGTTTCCTGACCGCGGCAAAAACGAACCCCTCGACAGCGGTCCGAAGCGGTACGACTGGGACAAGCAGCACCACGTCTGGTTCTACCACCGCGACGGCGACTTGTTGCACGACTTGTTGAACCGAGAACTGCGCCAAGCGCTCGGCGACGACTCGATCGAGGTCGACCTCGCAGAACGCGACGACGATTAACTTGGGCCAGGGCAAGGCGGGGGACCCCTGGACCGCAGTTCTCAGAGTGGAATCATCTCATTCTCTCTTCGTCCGCTGTATCCTATCCCAGCAGACTTTCGCAATAGCATCACCTACAACAGATCCGATCCGAGCTTGACCGTCGGAGAGGGAAGTGAAGCTTTGACTCGTTCACAAGGCCTTGGACCAAAGTCTGTCCGTAAAGTGCTTCCTCCAGGCCGGCTTCCGTCCTGCTTTGCTCACTGCTACTTCATATCCAAGACACTTCCGCCTCGCTTCTTCTCCCCCGAATCCACCTTGCTGCTCGCCACTTCAGCGTCATTCCAAGTTTGCCGAGAGCATCGCCGCACTCGGCGCTCCGCTGACGATGATTCCCAGATGATCTGTCTTTCGAAATGTGAAGTATGCGGATGTCGCAACACGCGCCGCACATGCGCCGTGCTCGAAGAGCAGAGCCGGGGATCAAAAAAGAGTGAGAACTTTTTGGAAAGGCTTAATCGAGTGGACGGGCTATGACTTCGAGGATACTACCCCGAGCGTCGTTACTTGCGATAGAGATTACTCGTACAGTCTGAGCTGGCGTACGCGTGTGCGAACCGCATTTGCAAGTCGATTGAGAAGGCTTCGCCTCCGTCGGTTATTATGAATCACCGCTTCGCTCTGCATCTTTCCCTCCCTCGGAACTGTCTCTTACCGTTGTTGCGAGGGCAGAGTGAGGAGTACACAGCGACCTTACGGATGGGGGAATTGCGAGTCCGAAGTGTCGGGGCTCGGGAAGTCCGAGGAGCTGTTCCGTCGGTGTTGAGCAAAGCTTAAAGGTCTCTCGCTTGTCCTTCTTTCCTCTTTCCCTCGAATCTTCACTCTCTGTTTGGAAGATCACATACTCGGCCCTTTTGACCTGGTGATCCCTCCGTCTCAGTCGTCCGCGAGCGTCCATCGACGGGCTCAAAGCGCAGAGATTCGCCCGAACTCGCTCTTTCCCCTTCAGCGAGCCGTATCGACCATGACCTCTCGTCTGTCTGATCAAGAACTAGCAAGCCTTCGCCAGATCGCCCGTGTCTCGGCCGCGGACGCTCAAGACCTCGTCCAACTCGCGGCGTCATCGTCCTCTCGCCCAGACTTGCCACCGGACGAGGCGCTCGCGATCCACCTGTGGCAGCAAGAGCTGCAAGCTTTCTCGATCGCTTTGCAGGATCGACAATTGGCGAGGGATTTGGAGAGGGCGGAAAGGACAGGAGTGCCGTTAGACGTCGTTCGTGCGCAAAGGGAGAGAGCGGAACCGGTGGTGACTTCGACTTCCAGCCTTATTCGCCCAGCCGGTCACGCCGGTGCATTCAACTTGGATTACGGCCATGCGTACGTAGGTGAGCTCAGCGTCGGATTCAGCGAAAACACGACCAGCCTCCTCGTCGCCGCCACCGCCACCGCCGCCGCGGCCGCCACTTCGCCCGTGCGCTCAGTGCCTCCAGGCGAGGAATCTTGCGTCATCTGTCTCGGCTCGAACCACCTGCTTCACGAGGTCACCACCTCGTGCGGACACTCCTTCTGCCGCACCTGCCTGAACGAAGCGTTCCTCCTCGCGGCCAGGGACGAATCACTTTTCCCGCCAAAATGTTGCCAGCAAGTCCTCCCCACCGAGTTGGCGCTGCCGTTTGTCTCTGTGAGGACAGCGTGTGCGTTCAAAGACGCGCGAAACGAGTACGGACCCAAGAATCAGGTGTACTGCTACATGTCTGAGTGCTCGACTTTTCTCGGCGGAGATTTCAAGAGCAAGGTCAACTTGACCTGCTCGAAATGCGGAAGGCAGACTTGCTCAGCCTGCGAGGGGCCCAAGGTGAGTCTACGCGTGACATGATGGCCATGCATCTAGGAGGGAGTTGACCTCGGCGCGGGCAACCCGTTCAGCACCTCGAAACGCAAGCCTGCGCGGCGGACGCCGACGACGCCGCCGCCGCCAAACTCGCCAAGCAAGTTCGTGGCGTACGGTGTAAGTCGTGCCTGCGGGTCCTCGAACGCTCCGGAGGCTGCGAGCATGTGTTGAGACCCTCCTGCTCTCTTCTCCGCTCGTGCGCTCGTGCGAGTTCGGTCCTAGCTTTCCGACGCTGACATTTGTCCGCTTTCCCTCTTACTTATGTCGGCAAATCAGCGTCTGCCGTTGTGGAGCGAACGTCATCATTCGTCAGTGAGCTTTGATGGAGAGGTCAACCTGTAGACCTCGAGCTTTCTTTCTGGAGTTGCGTTGTCGCTTGACGTCAAAGCCAGCAAGACGGAACTGCAAGGGAATGACGAAATTCAGTATCTGAGATCCGAAAGCGCGTGTATAGCGGTCAGAACGCTCGATCACGCGCACGGGAAAAGTCCGTCGTCGCCCGGCAGAAGCGATCTGGCTTTCCAATCGCCCGCGCCGCTCGGGTTCGCTCCGGAGGACGGAGTTTACTGCATCAACTCAGCGACGAGTGACTGCGCTTGTGCTGCTCGGACTCAGCGTGCCGCCCGAGGTGCACGCTCCGCCTCTTTCGCCTTCCACTCGTCACCACAACATCGGCACCGTCAACTCGGGCTGAATTTGCATCGCTCCGCTGCTCGTGCTTATAGCTTCAGTTCCAAGCAGATCAGAACTTCAGGTGAGTGCGCAGCGTGTCCCTTGCGCAGCTGTCACTGTCCGCAAGGGCTTCGTGGTCACCTCGCTCACGTTAAAGCCTCTTCTCCCAGAAGCCGCCCACACCACGCGAGAAGGACAGGACGGCCGTACGAGCCCTCGCAAGATGTTTCAGCAGCCAACGTCGCTCCTTTCGCTGCCAGACGAGCTTCTCGTCCAGATCTTCAACTACCTTGCGGGGAGGTTTTCGACACGCGT
This sequence comes from Rhodotorula mucilaginosa, assembly GCA_034406715.1. Lineage (NCBI taxonomy): Eukaryota > Fungi > Basidiomycota > Microbotryomycetes > Sporidiobolales > Sporidiobolaceae > Rhodotorula > Rhodotorula mucilaginosa. The sequence continues at coordinate 935,598 of CP137873.1, forward strand.
TTCCCCGACTCTTCCCCTCACGCTCGTCTGCCGCCGAGTTCGCAAGCTTGCACAGGCGGTCTTGTACCACGACGTCACTCTAAGTCCGTACTCGGACGCGACTCCGCTCTTCGGAGGTGCCATCATGGCGAACCCGTCGCTCGGCCAGCTCGTCGACACCTTGACAATCTGCGGGACCGGCTCCGAACCTGACATTGACAAAGGCGCGGCACATAAGTCGGCCCTAGTGCAGGCGACGATTGCCGCGGTGTCCAACTTGAGGGAGCTGACGTTGTCCGATATGACAACGGAGGAAGCGTCCGCCATTCTCGCGGCATTCCCGTCGACTTCTTTGCGCAATCTCCATATACGGCTCTGGCTCTGGACGACTCCCGTCTCGTCCCAGTGGAAGGATCTGTGGGGTCGTGTTGCCCGGTTCTCGGAGCTGCGCGTGCTCACATGCGAGGACTGGCGCTGGGATGCGGAACTCGTCCCTCCCGCAACAGCTCACTCAGGCCAACACATTCCGCTGGCCCAGCTTGTCAAGCTGGAGATAACGGACGACATTCTCATCAAGGCCCTCGAGGCTGCCGGACCTTTGCGACAAGTCCTGCCCAACTTGCGGGAACTGCAGATCACGATATCTCGGTCCGAGGATTCGACGGTCTCGACCGCCGTGACCGCCCGTCTTTCGGAAGCGCCCCCGAGCCTGGCGGTGCTGAAGTTAGTCACATCTTTCTACATGCCTGGGACCCCGCGCCAATACCTCCCGGCCTCACCTGCCCTCCGTCACCTGTCCCACCTTGAACTCGGAGCCAAAGCCTTTACCGAAGACGAGCTCCTGGTTTATCTCTCAATGGCGCCCTTGGAGTCGATTACGTTTTACCGCTGCGCCTCGGTGACCGACCGCATACTTCAAGCACTCACCGGACCAGCGCGCTCGCCGCAACTTCGCCGAATCTGCCTCGATCACGTCTTCGGCATCGGTCAGGAGGAGATTCGAGACAGCCTCAAGGCATATCTTTCAGAGGGCAACGCTGCGGAGGAGGTCCGCCGCCAACTCTGTCCACAGTGGCCCCCCGGCGGGACTGAACAAGGCTTGCGTCTCGCTCTTTCCGACGCGAAGGCGAACGGGATTCAGGTGACGGGTTCAGCACTCGCCTGCTCGGACTGGGACGCCACCTTTGACAAAGCGCTTGCCGACTTGCTGATGGAACGAGCCCACAAGACGGACGATTACGGCGACGTGATTGCGAGGTTCGGAGAAGAGGTCGCCGTCGCATGGCTCAAGGAACACGCGCCGCACACGGTTCGACTCTTGCACGCGCACATGAGCGTCCTGGAGTCGGACAATCGTGTACCTTAGCAGAGGGTGCTTTGCGCAAGGTCCGAAGACTCGCCTTTCTGCTCGCTTGCTTCCCTTTTTCCCGTCGTTCTTCTCCTCATCGCCTTCCTCGTTTTTGCTCGAGTCTTCTGTCATATACACCATTTTGCCGTCGGGCTTGTTACGCTTTTTGTAATTTATCCATTGAGACTAGCTAATTGAAACAGTCGCTGGAGAGAGGACTTGAAACGCTGAGACGAAGAAGCAGCTTCTGCCTGTAACGCTTCGAACGTTCTCACTCGGACTAATCGACCCGCCGAATATAGCTTTCCAAACTTTAACGCTTCTCGGCCCCTTTGATGCTCGCTTGCTGTCTGTCTTGACCGCTTGCGAATTGACTCTGCCCTCCTCGCCTTTCATCAGTTTCAGCCCGGTCGGCAACGCGTCGCCTACCCTTCTTCGGAGCGGATTCTGCTCGAGGAGATTGTTTTTACAGGTACGCAATACCGCTCTAGCCCCGGCTCAGCCTCTTCCCTGGGCCTGACGGACGTATGTTCCGCCCGCAGGGGCCTCTCCCCCAGGTCCACATTCTCGTCGCAGGAAGGGAACGACGAGCATACGGGTCTTCGAAGAATGCCGCAAGAGCCGACGTCGCTCCTCTCGCTGCCGGACGAGCTCCTCGTCCAGACCTTCGACTACCTGGCCGACCCGCCGACGAAGGGCATCCACCCGCTTTGGTCGCTCACGCACGTTTGCCGCCGAGTACGCGAGGTTGCGCAGACGGTCTTGTACCGCTACGCCAGCTTCGGTCCCGGCTGGGACGCGACCCCGCACTTCCAGGCGGCTGTCACGCAGAACCCGTCACTCGGCCAGCTCGTTAGCAGTCTTGACATGCACGACAACGCCAACATCCCCTACTTCTTTCAAGACGGGTCCCTTCGCCGCAAGACTCGGGCCGTGCTTCGCACCCTCACCAAGCTGAAGGAGCTGAGCCTTTGGGAGGTGACGACCGACGAAGCCGCTTCGATCCTAGCGGCACTGCCCTCGCCGGGTTTAAGCTCTCTCGACATGCACCTTTACTGGACCGAAAACCCGTCTCACTGGCGAGATCTGCAGACTTAACTGTCCCGCTTCTCCCAGCTCCATGACCTGTGCGTGCTCGATGCCATCACCTCGTCACCCGAATTAGCACAAGCCCCTCGCGCGACCCGACGTTCCCCGCGACACCTCTCGCTGCCGCAGGTCGTCAAGCTACATGTGGTCGACTACGTCTTGGTCGAGGGTTTTGGATCGGCCGGGCTCTTGCGCCAAACCCTTCCCAACTTGCGGGAACTGCACCTCTACATGTCTCTGTCCGAAAACGTGTCCGCCGTTTCCGCCAGTCTTGCCGATCTGTCGTCAAGCCTGACAACCCTGGAGCTGCTGGGCACCGAGACGTGGGGTATCACGGCTCGGTACATCCCGGATTTGCCCGCCCTTCGTTGCCTCGAATTCGGTTACGACTCTTTCACCGAAGCCGAGGTGCTCGCCTTTCTCCCAAAAGCGACGGCGAGTTTGGAATCCATCGTGTTCGACCTGTCCGACCAGGTCACCGATCGCGTACTCCGAGCGCTCACCGGACGCGAACGCCCGCCGCGCCTACGCCACCTACGCCTCAACCACATCTCTGCTCGGAGCCCAGACGACATTCGAGACCAGGTCGAGCGTCGTGGCTGGGAAGGAAAAGATGCGGAAGAGGTCCGCAGCCAGCTCCAGCCGCGCTGGCCCATCGGTGCGACCGTCGAGGGTTTGCGGCTTGCGCTCGCCGATGCGGACGCGAACGGCATACATGTGACGGGGTCAGCTCTCGACTGCGCCAACTGGGATGTTACCTTTGACAAGGTGTTTGCCGAGTATGCGAAAAGATGAGGGCGTTAACATGGACAGCGGACGACATCCTCGCGAGCGGTTCGGACCAGAGGACGCCGCAGCACGAGCAGACGCCGCACGCTGCCCGGACTCGCAAGCGCAAATGAGAGCCGCTCAACCTAACAACAACGAAGCGCTCGAGGGAGCGGCACTCGGGAGGCATCCGACAACTCGCCTACTGCTCCTCTGTTTCCGACTTTTTCCCTTCCCCGTCGTCTTTTTCGCCCTTCTCCACTCTCCCCTTCTCAAGTTCTTCTTGTTTGCCATTGTACATGACCCTCTGATAGAGATGCAACAGACTTTGCCTGGGACCCTGTCGAGTTCAGAGATGGGGCCGCAAGGGCCGAAGCGAGCGAGGAGTCGTCGCTTGCCTAGATGAGACGCCTTCTGCCTCTCGCCAAGTCACTCACCTGCGCCCGCACAACTCGCGGGCGCAGGAAAGGCAGCGTACAGAGTACAGCTCTGCTGAGTCGTGCCGCTCTCCCTGTCGCGCGCTCGCGCGGTCGAGAACACGCTCTCGCTCGTCCCGTCGTCATCGTCATCGCAGCGGTGCGGTGCGACCTCTCGGCGCAGCTTTGTCTTGCGCTCAAAGCCGTTTGCGCTGGACAAAGACTGAATAATCAGGTGCGCAGCTCTGCGGCTTGCGCAGCCCTCGAGGGGGAACACTGACCTTTTGCACAACCTCGCTTTGTGCGTTCTACCGATGAGGCGCGCTCGCGCCCGTGCGACGAACGATCGACGAGGCCGTCGAGCTGTACGGAGAAGAGATAGTCACAGTCTGGACGAAGAAGCTCGCGCCGAACGCCGTTCGCTTCGCCCTCGCTGGCAGTGGACAAGATGAAGAGATCGCCTGAACTCCTGATCGCATGTATGCCCGTACGCCTGAAGACTCGCACGCCTAAACACTCGCACGCCTTAACACTCGCACGCCTTAACACTCGCACGCCTTAACACTCGCACGCCCGATTGCTCGCACGCCTGACCGCCCGTACGCCTGAACGCCTGAACGCCTTGTCCTCTGAACGCCCGCATGCCTGAACGCCTGCACGCCTTTTCCCGGACGCCTGAACATCCGTACGCCTGAGAACTCGCACGCCTGAACACCGATACGCCTGATCACTCGCACGCCTGATCGCTTGCACGCCTGAACGCCTGTATGTGTTTACGCCTGAACGCCTGAACCCCTGGACGCCTGGATGCCTGGACGCCTGGACGTCTGGACGCCTGAATACCCGTACGCCTGAACGTCTGCACGTCTGAACACCCGTACGCCTGAGCGCCGGCGACTTTGAGCTTGACGACGACCGCGTACCGGAGTGACGCCTGTGTCGATGACTTGCCTCTTTTCTCGCTTGCTTCCCTTTTTCTCTCGTTCCTGGCTTGTTTTTTTCGCTTGCGCCCTACCCTTCTCCCACTGTTTTGGTCGCTTTGTACACGCTTCTACCCCATTGGTGCAACAGAAGTCGCTTGAAGTTTTATACTCACTCCGAGATTGCCGCAAGAACTTCAGAGAGAACGCTCACCTGAATCACGGGGGAGCAAGAGGAGAGTGCAGCCTCTGCCGCTGTCTGCGCTTCGGCCGAATTGCTCTGCGCCGAAGGAACCAGTCGAGTACAGCGCTGACTACTCACGCTCCCTGACTTGCCTTCCGTCCACCCGCCGGCTGGCTGTACCGACGGATTGCGACCAGCCAACTTTGCCAGCCGTTCGGTCTACAAATCAGCGACGGCTCTCGTACAAGCGACGCGCCCTACCTGTTCGCGGACACTTAGTCCTCCTAGCTTGTTTGGGATTGCTATCCGAGCAGAGGAATATCAAGCTCAAGAACGGGCTGAGAGAAAAAAGGGCGAAAGGTCGCTTCGTGCAAACGCTCGCGACGATGGACTGTTCTGGAAAGGGTGGGCTGCTCGCCGGAAGATGTTTCTTGAAAGATGTGCTTGTAATAGGGCTCGTCCGGGCGTTCCTAAGCTCAGCCGAGGGTGAATTACCTTATGAGAAGGCCTTTCGAACCCACCACTTCGTCTTTCGCCCAGAACTCTCTTTCCCTCTTCGCCTCTCACAAGCGTTTGAGCATTCGAGGATGACCTCCCGTCTCTCTGCCCAAGAGCTCGCTAGCCTGCGCCAGGCCGCCCACCTCTCAACCGCCGACGCTCAAGACCTCGTCCAACTCGCGGCGTCATCGTCTCGCCCCGAATTGCCTCCGGACGAGGCGCTTGCGATTCAGCTGTGGCAGCAAGAGTTGCAGACTTTTTCGAGCGGCTTGCGAGACCAACAGCTGGCGAGGGATCTGGAGAGGGCGCAACAGACCGGAGTCTCGTTGGACACAATCCGCAGGCAGAGGGAGAGGCCCGAGCAGGTGGCGACGAGCGCGGTACAACACCCGGCCGGTGAAATTCTGGCCTCGCCTTCTACGACTGCCTCTGACTCCCGCCCTCCTCGCGCTGGACCGAGCGGAAACACGACCGGCCTCGCCGCCACTTCTCAATCGCGTGCGGTGCTTCGGGGCGAGCAGCGCTGCGTCATCTGTCTCGGCTCGGACGACTTGATCAACAGTGTGACTTTGTGCCGACACCAGTTCTGTGGACCCTGCCTGGATCAGGCCCTGCTCCTCGCGGCGAGGGACGAATCGCTCTACCCACCCAAATGTTGCCAGCAAGCGATTCTCACAGATTGGGCGATGCGGTTTGTTTCCGCCGAAACCGCTCGCGTTTACAGCAAAGCCAAGAAGGAATACGACACCAAGAATCGCGTCTACTGCTACAAGTCCGAGTGCTCAACTTTTCTCGGGGGCGATTTCAAAACCAAGGTCGACTTGACCTGCTCGAAGTGCGGGAGGCAGACGTGCTCGGCCTGCAAGGCTCAGACGGTGAGTCTGCGTGCGGAAGTTTTATCAACGTCGCCCGCGGCCGCAAAGAGCTGACCACATGCGAAACCTCGGGCGATTCAGCATCTCGAAACGCAAGCCTGCGCGGCGGACGCAGACGACGCCGCCGCGGCCAAACTCGCCAAGCAAGTCCACGGCGTACGGTGCAAGTCGTGCCTGCGTGTCCTCGAACGCTTCGGAGGTTGCGAGCACGTGTTGAGTCCTCGTTGTTCCTTTCCCACCGGCTTTTTGATGATGCTGCTGACTTTTGGCGTTTTTCCTGTGTTTCCCTTTCGGACCGGGGACGAGACAGCGTCTGCCGCTGTGGAGCGAAGGTCAACATCCCTCCTTGAATCTCGTTGCAGAGCTTACAGTGTAGCGCTTGGAGCTTGTGAATGCAATGTCGCTTGCAAAGCAGCAAACTCTGGCCTCGAGAGCTATCCGCAAAGCGAGCGAGCAAGTCTATCCCTCGTCCCGCACCACCAACTAACCTCGCACGAAAGGCTCGAATCTTGTGAGAGGTTTCTTGTACGTGCGTCAAAGCCTACTCCACCTTGAGTCGTTTGGTGACGACTTCGCCCTCCTGCATCGCAACGTCTCCCGCCTCGTCCTCGCGCGGTCGTTTCGGCGTCCCTGGCGACGTAAGATCAACGATCACCTTGGATGCAGACGGAGGTGCTGCTGGCGGAGGCGGCGTCCCAGGCTCGTCGCCGTCGTCCTTCTCCGCCTCAGGTTTGGCATCCATTGCGGACGGAGGAGGCGGCGTTCCGGCTTCATCTCCTCCCTCGACTGCGGCGTTTGCCTTGATCTCGCCCTTGCTCGGCGCGCCCGCCTCGTCTTGCGGGCCATCGGGGCCGCCGGGGACCTCGGGCGTGTCGACTTTGTTCAACTTGATCACGCTCGTATCGCTGTCGTACTCGACCGCCCGCGCCGCCGAAGCCCGCGATTCTCGCTCGCCCGCCGTCCGCACAGCTTCCGCCGCCGCCTCGGCTTCGTCTTCCCGTTTTCTCCGCTCCTCGTCGACGAGTTGCTCCAATTTCTCGAGGTTGCCGGCGCCGATTTGAGAAAAGAAGCGGAGGTACTGAGTCGATGCGGATCGGATCGCGCGCCAGTGCAACGCTTGAAGTCGGGTCCGTCGCTGTTTCGGTAAGCCGTCGCCAGCGAGGTCAGGATTCAGGCCACTCAGAACTTGTGGGAAGCACGGGCGATACGAACCTGTTCGAGCGCCCGCTCAATTTCGTACCGCTGCGGACTTGCCGGCGCTGCGCGAGCGAGCTGCGCTTCCTGCTGCTTGATCCGGTTCTTCTCCAATCGGTACTCCCGTAGAATGAAGCTCAGCTCGTCGTCGCTATACGAGGGCGAACGAAATCAGTCACCGAGCCTTAAACTCCCTCGAGCGTGTGAAGCCGCGAGAGAAGGCGAGGACCCGACACTCACGCAATATCGGGCTCGAGGTCGTCCAAGCTGGTCAAGTTCTTCTCCCATGTCCGACTGAGGTTGGCGTTGCCCATCCGGTAGGGATACCGTTTCGGTTTCCGCATCGTCGCCCGGAGCTTGTTGCGAGCTTTTTCGGACTGCGCGGCTGCATCCATGGGCGGCAGGAGGAACGAGGTACAGCTGCGCAGTTTCCAGTCGATCTGTAAAGAAAGAAAGGCACGGCTTCAGCCCTGAGTCTCTTTCGCTTGTCATCATCGACAGATTGCTCATGCCAGCCCGAGCTTCTCAGACGAGTGGAGAGACGAAAGGAAAACCCACCCAATTCTGATCCCGCTGCAACACGAGCTGCACCGCCTTCCTGAACCTCCTCCCTCCCTCCATCGCGTCCAATTCGTCCAACGTCCGACTGCGCAACTCGCGCACCCAAGTCTCGACCTCGCCGGGGAGGACATACGCCGGGTACGCCGACATGTTGGTGACGGGGAGTTTTTCATTCCGGAGGCGTTCGCTCGGCGAGAAACCGAGGAGGTACTGGAACAGGATGAGGATTTGGACGAGGATCTGCCGGCGGAAACTCGGGTCCGCGAGCTGCGAAAGGAAAGGACGCTCGGGATGCGTCAGTGACAAGGTTTCCGAACCGCGGTAGCATGTCGAGTCAGCCGAGTGCGTGGGGAGGAGGAAGCGGTGCTCACCTCAAGCTCGAGCAAGTCTGGACTGGTCAAGAACTTTGGGAAAAAGTACTCCTCAAGCGCCTGTTCCGACGAATCCATCTTCTCGTCGTCGTCGTCGTCGTCGTCGCCCTCGTCTTCCTCGTTCACGGTACGGCCGCTCCCTCCTTCCGATTTGGCGGGACCTGCTGAGACCGCGCTCCTTGCCTTCGTCGCCGCCGATTCTGTTGACGAGCCGGTGAGGTCTTTTGCCCTTTTCGTGGCGGCACGGAATGCGAGCAGGGTGGCTCGAACTCCGTCTCGCAACGAGGAGAGCGGCGTTGTCGAGGTCGAGGTCGAGGTTGAGGCTGCGGGAGGTTGGAAGAGCAAAGGCGGGTTGATGAAGTAGCGTTGGAGGGACCAGAAAGTGCCGTAGAACGATGCCGAGTCGGCTGTTCCCCCTTAGCACGAGATCGTTCGAGTGGTCAGTTTCTTCTTTTGAGTACCTTTTGGGCTGCGTCCGGAAACAGGTAGCAGCGGGGTCACGTACCGGAAGTTCCGCTCTCCTTGCTCTCTTCGGCCTCTTCCCCTTCTTCGACTTCTATCTTTTGGGACTCTCCACCACCTTTGACGTCGTCGACCTCGATCCGTCGCGCCGTCGCGTCCTTCCCCTTCCCCTCCCCCTCTCCCTCCTCTGCCTTGCCGTCCGAGAAGCTGAACCCTTTCCCGACGTTGAAGTTCCCCCGCAGGTTGACTCCGCTCTTTTCGTTCAGGGGGTACACCCAACTGAGGAGCATGAGAATCCGGCCGCTGAGGATGACGGAGTGCGATTGAGAGCGGGGCAAGCGCCGGAGGAGGTCGTTCAGGAGTCGGAGCAGGATCGGACCGCGACCGCGTTGGTACTCCATGCCCTGCGAAAGATTGCGAGCCCGTGAGTGTGGGTGTGAATGATTCTCATGAAAAGGAGGGCAAAAGCGAGGACTGACAAGGGTGAGGCGTGAGATTCGAGTCTCGATGTAACCCAGGATGGGTTCGCTTACCGATACCGGCCGCAATTCGAGCACGCCGGCAAGGACGGTCAAAGGAACGGTGTCATCGATGTAGCCTGCGCAGAAATTAGGACCGCTGGTCAGTTTATTTTGTCGAAGAGATCCTCTTCTGCGCCCCGGAAGGGCGAGTTCTGTCGTTTGGTTAGAAGTCGAGACTGACCGTCTTCGGCTGCGGCGAGGACAATGTCGAGCACGTCGGTGAGGTGACCGGCTGTTGCTTCCTTGTCGTTCTCGACCTGGGGGACGTATCCGATCAGGCGAAAGGTTTCCATGACGGAAGGACGGCTGGGAAATGCAAACGCACCGATTGCTCCACCACGACTTCGAGCGCTCGTGTCAGCGCCGCCTGCTTTGCCTCAATCTGCCACCTCTCCTCCTCGGCGTGTTCCCCTTGCGACTTTGTGGCGCCGACCTCGTTCAAGACGGCGAGGGTGAGCGATTTGATCTGGTCGCTGCCTGGAGTGTCGCCGGCTCTTCTGCGAGCGAGCAATGTCGCTGCGAGGGATTGGAAGCCGTCTGTGGCGCGCTGGCGGTAGCTCGCGTACGAGAGAGTTGTCATCGCAGCACCGCCCGGTGTTGAAGGAGGCGGACGAGAAACGACGATGACGACGACGACGGAGGGCGAGACCAGCAGCTGTATCCGATCCGATCCGCAAGTCTAGTTTGGGTCTCTAGACCGTCCTGTCAAACTACGTCGAGTGCGAGGTCGAAGTGATGTCGGCTCTTCCTCCGGCGACTCTTCGACTCTGGCTCTTCAACCCGGAAATCAGGGACGCCAACAGAGGCTATTACATAACCAAGAGTGTGATTCCGAGAACTCGAATGCGCAACGCCTTTCGTTCCGCCGTCCGGAATCCATGGAGAACGCTCCCGAATCCGTCTTTCGCTTTACGCTCGGCGCACGGCTCTTCTCGGACTCCGGGGCGGACCGGACTTGCGCGCTGCGCTAGTCGCAAACCAACTGGACGGACGGACGAATCAATATGATCGAACACACCGCCTGTTTTTACAGGACGACTTTTCCAATGACCTTTTTTTTCCGTCTCTCTCTCCCTCATGCCCTGTCCCGCAGTGCCCACGAGAGCCAGAAAGCCGCGAATTCGCGCAGAGAGCGCGAGAAAGAGCTCTTCCTGGCAGCTCTACTGACCCCTTCCAGGCAGGAGTGTACGCGGCGTCGACCTCGTCCGTTCGTTCGTTTCCAAGTTCTCTCTTCTCAACTCCCTCCATTTCTTCTGCCCCGCGGGCCTGCGCATCCGGGCAACAGCCTCGAGCTCGTCTCAAAGGTAGGGGTCGGGACCACCTAGCGCCTGCACGACTGCGAGGCCCTCACGAGCGACTACCGCCCTGCTTCCAAGGTTGACATTTCCCCTTTTTCCCCTTTCCCTCCTCGCTCAGCCTCGGCTCTCTCCTCGACGGACTGGGGATGACGTACAAGCCAGACTACATACAGCGTCCTCCAGTCGTCGCTCGAAGCCCCGCGCAAGCGCAGCAGGGCGAACAGATGCAGGCGCCCGCTCCAGGAGGACCGCTGACGACCCGTCCGGGCTCGACGGGTCCTCCGACCTCCGGACAGGCGCAGCACGCAGGTGAGCGACACGCTTGAATGGGCTTCTGACTCTGGACGCGGCACCCGCTGCCCGCTTCCTCGTCTTTCAAGCTCTGAGGCGTTTGTCGCCTGACCCAGAAATTGACATCTCGCTCTGCCTTCCTCGCGCAGTTCCCGTTCCGACCACCAGCGCGGCGTACATGCACGCGCCTCAAGCAGACCACCAACAGTCACAGCAGCACCCCCCTCCGCCTCCGAGTCAGACGTACGGCGTCTCGTTCACCGGCACGGCGAAATTCGCGCCGCTCCCTTTCCCGCCGTGCGAGCACCGTCTCCCACCTCCGTCTACCAGCACGGGGACTCGAGTCCCCCCTCTCGCGACGATCCAGCATGGTGTACTACTCCCTCAACAACAACAGCAACACCCGCCACCGCCGCCGCCGTCCTATACCGAGAGTTGCACTTCTCCCTCCTCCGGAAACGTCGTCGGTGGCGTCTTTGGCGGCAGCGGCGGCGGCGGTCTTGCGCACACTCCGAGTCCGAGCTCGGCAGCGTCTACGCTGCTGTTCTCTCCGACGCCTGCACCACCTCCTCAAATGAGTTCGTCCTCGCCGCTGCACCACCACCTCGCGCTCCCGTTCGTCCCTCAACTCGCGGCGTCTCCTTCTCCTCCTGCCCCTTCCGCCGCCGCCACCACCACTCCCAATCTCGTCCTCGTCAGCGTTCCACCCCCACCACCTCCTCCGCCGGCGGCTCCTGTGCCCGTGTTCCTTTCGACGTCGTCGGGAATGGTCCCTTACGGTCACCACGCGCCGATCTTGACTCCGTGGCCGCCGGTGCCGTTGCGCCACATCGATTCCTACCTCGCGGGCAACTGGCCTCCTCCTCCTCCTCCGCCGCCGCCCCCTCAGCAAGTCGTCCATGTACCGAACCAAAACACGTCGATTGGAACCGCGCAGCATCAGCAACCGCCGCACTTCAAGACCGACTTGGTCACGTATCCGGTCCAGTTCGGCGGCGGCGGCGGCGGCGGTCCCGGATCCTCACAAGCCATGTCCGCTCAGACTGTCCTCGCTACTACATCGGTACTCGGGGGCATGGCCACGTCGCATGGGACGCCGTCGGCGGCGACTTCGCAAGAGAAATATCCGGAAACAACGGCATCCGCTCTTGCCCCCGCCCTCGGCCCCTGCCCTGCTCCTGCGATCGCGACCACCCCGGCTCCGGACACTCAATGCCAAGTCCAAGGGTGCCAAGCCCACTCGTTCTGTCAACTGTCGCCGTGCCACTGTCGCATCTGTCGCGACCACCTCGGGTGGGTCATGCGCGGCGTCCGGATCGTCGATGCCGCGACGGGCGTCGAGATCGAACCGGACAAGGTTGGCGAAGTCGAGACCGAGACGAAGAAGATGTATCGGTGTATTGCGTGTGGGTGGCAATCGACGGCGGGTTCGGGGGGAGGCGGAGGAGGAGGAGGAGGAGGAGGAGGAGGAGGGACTTCGCCGAGCAAGAAGACGGCGCAGCAACAAGAACGCAAGGCGCTCTCGGACGAGTCGGGTCTGGAGACGACGACTGCCGCCAAGGACGATGCCGCCGCCGGTGATGCCAAGGCCCACGCCTTTTCGATCCATTACTTCTCGCACGGACCGGTCTCGCATCCTCAACCGCAACCGCCAGCGCAACCGGAACCGCAACTCCCAACGCAGCTCCAATTCGCGTTATCGACGGCTCTTGATCCGATGGGAGACGCTGCGTCACTCGTCGTCGGCCCGTACGCTCCTCAGCTGCTCCCGTCTGCCACTGATCAGCCCTACGGACTCGAAGCAGGTCACCAGGTGGGTTTTTTTTTTTACTTTCCAACTCGACTCGATGTCTTGTTTTTGCTCAGAAAGCACTGACCGAGAGGGATTGATGTCGTTGTCGTCGTACAGTACATGATGCACGAGATGTTCGCCGCTCGCCAGGAGGCGCTGAACCCGCCGCCCCCGCCACCGGCGGCGTCTTCCTACCCGATTTCGACGCAGGCGGCTCGAGTGGAACCCACGGTCAAGCAAGTTGCCCCCTGCGAAGGCGACGAGGAACCGGTCGCCTCCTCTTCCCGTACGGCGGAGCACGAGAGAGCGGAACCGCTCGAGGTGGTGACGGCTTCGCTTCCTCCTCGGTGTCGCTCGGCGGTCGGCTCTCCTTCGACCTCGGCAGGCTCTCCAGAGACGGACCCGACGGCGTCAGCTGTGCAGAACCGTCCGGCGAGTTCGCCTTCCACGCTCGGGACTGCCGTGACCACGTCGCCGCTGCAAGGTTCGGCCGCTCCGCATGCGTCTCCTCCTTCGCCGTGCCGTACTCCCACTCCAATCTCGACTTCGCCATTCTACACGCAAGCCTACGGAGGTTACGGCCATTTGCCCTCGCCGCCCATCACGCGCGATGACCCCTACCCTTTCGGCTACGACGTGCCCTACTTTGGCGGGAGTCGCAGCAGCTCGTATCCGCCTTTCCGGTCGCCCTATGAATATGGACCGACTGCAGAGGGCGGTTTCCTGCCGACTGGTGGTGGGCCGGTTCGGATCCCGCAAGGGGGGTTGATGCGTGAGGCCGACCCCGGCGACGCCCCGACGCCCGGACTTGGACTGCTCGGCATGCCTGCTCCGCCCCTTTCCAGCTACGTCACCCCTCCGCGGATGACTCACAGGAAGCGGCAGAGCTATGCCGGCAAGGCGGGCAAGGCGTCGATGTCGATGTCCCCGTCGGAGAAGCAGCACTCTCCGGTCGTCGAGTCGGGGTTCACGAGTCCGGCGCAACAGTCGCCCGTGCGGACGTTCCAGCTTCCGCCTCAAGTAGACGGCTCGTCGCTCGAACCGAGGGAATGGCCGATCGTCAAGATTGAGAACGTCAGTCTTCCTTTGGAGTTTTCCCCTTGTCCTGGCACCCCTCAACTGACCTCGGTCAACTTCGTCTCGACCGGCGCAGATTCCGTTCAACACGACCGTCGCCCATCTCGAATCTTGGCTTCCGCGGGGTGTACTCGCTCCCGCTTCTCAGGTCGTCCTGCCCATCCACCTCATCTTGCACCGGTAAGTCCCTTCGAGTCGAGGACCTTCTTAAAACTTGGACGCGGCTGATGCCTTCTCGCTGAGTCCGCCTATAGCGCGAGCGGGCGCACTCTCCCGCACTGCTACATCGAGTGCTTCTCGCAAGAGCGCGCGACCGAGTTCATCCTCAATCGGGACCGCTCGAGGTTGGGAGACCGCACTGTCCGCGTCAAGTGGGAACGCGCCGGCGAGCTCCTTCGCGATGTGAGAACTCTCTCTCTCTCTTTCACACTCGAGAAGGGCTCGGACGTTGACATGCAAACGAAATCGCAGCTGTTTGATCAGTCGGTGTACTTTTCGCAGCCGAGCCACTCGCCTGCCGCTGCTCCCTTGCCGCATCTTCCGCCCGAGGGGTTCCGCCTCCCCGAAAAGTTGCTCACTCGCACCGACTTGGATCAGCTCATCGACTACTGCACGAACGCTGTGAGCCGAGCTGGTTCTTTCGGACAGCTGCTCTAATGTGACTGATGTGTCGAAACCGCTTGCAGCAGATCGGCTTTCGCGAACGCCCGTTCGAACGCGCTTACTTCAACTTGGCGTCGATCATCGCCAAGGTACGGCATCCGGGCACACGTTGGCTCCAAGCACACAACTGACGAGCACTCGTTGTCTCATCCCAACAGTTTCCCTGGCAGCGGCAAGACTTGTGGGACGCCGAACTCCGCGAAGCTCTCTTCAAGTGCGCGTACGGTGAGTCTGCCTGTCGCTTTCTCGCGAGACGGTGTAATCTCGTGCTGATGGCGGCGACTTGACCTATAGAGTGCATTCGTCACGCGTTGATGCACCTTCGGCGGCCCGGCGGCGAGGCGCTCGGCTACCGCCGCATGGCTGCCGTCATCAACATTTCTATGCAGCGATGCTCCGGTTCGTCCAACCTGCACGGTGGATCTCGTACCGTGGTGGCTGACTCGCCAAAATCCCTCCCGCCAGTGTTCACTCGCTCGGAAAAGGAGCAGTGCCGCTTGTTGCTCGGAAGCGGACCGGTTTCGCTTCCCGCGCCACCGGCGATGCCACAACCGCCGGCGACCGAAGGCGATTTCCCCCCGCTCCAGATCTCGCAGCAGCACGTCAAGCCGACGTCGCCGTCGGAGCAGCACACTCCGCTCCCCGGCGGTCTGTACACTCCCCCGCGCGGTGACGGAAAGATGCGCATGCCCGAGTCGCCCCAAACGCCTACGCCGATGCACATTCGTGCAGGACCCACGCGAGCTGCGGTCGCGAGGATGGCGTCGGCTGTCGGTACATCGGCTGCGTCGACTTTCAGCGCGGTGCCGCGGGTCGGTCCAGCTCTCTTTGTCCGGCCCGGGAACAAGGCGTCCTTCGTCGGCGGCGGCGGGCAGGGCGGCGTCACTTCGCGACCGTTGAGTCAGCCGAGTCAAGTCACGGCGTCTTCGACTGCCCCGACCAGTGAGTCGGCCCGTGAACTGGGAGACGTCTGCGACTCGCTGACGCATGACTCGTTTCCGTAGATCCGAGGAAACAGCTTCAGTCTGCGCTGTCGACCCGCTCGGCAGAGTCGCTCATCGAGAAGCGTTCCTTCCCACAGCAACAACGCGCCCCCTTCAACAGCGATGCGGCCAAATCGGCGTCGGCTGCCTCGACACCGCCGACGACGGCGGCCACCACGGCGTTGACGAAAACGGGCCAGGCTTTCGGCTGGCTGGCGACGCCGCCCGAGTCTCCGACCGAAGAGCGCCCGCGGGGGTCGAAAGCGCTCGCTGAACGTGCGAAGCTCAAGGTGGAGGAGAAAGAGACGACGAGCAAGGGGTGGGCGCAGGAGTGAGCTGGCGGAGGAGGAGAGAGATCTTGTACATAGGCTTGCGCTTGGGGTTGTTTCGGGTCGGTCGGTCGGTTGGGGTTTCCGGTCTCTGCGGTGGCTAGCGTTGTCAGTTTCGGTGATTCTGTGCCCCCGTTGTTGTGCGTAGTCTGGCATAGTCGCATCTTTTCCATCTCCATGTACAGACTTCAAACTTGTCTTACGATCCTCGGATCGAGGGCACCGCTCAGATGGAGCAGTCCTTGGGCGCTCTACAGTCTGCGACGTGCGCGCATAGGCTATGCATCGGCTCGCTCGCGATCGGCGATTTTTTTTGTTTTTCGCGCGCCGCGACGCGACAGCTTGCGCGGAAGCAAAGTCAATTTGGGCTGGCAGCTGATCGCCTTGGCCATAGCCGCTCCGACGCTCGCATACAGCTGGCTTGCAGTGCGGAATCGACTCCGTTGCGCTTCAGCAAGCGCTCAGAGGTGCTCGACGGGGCAAGCGACAGCCCTCGACGTCGACTTCCAGCGCTGCCCAAGGTTGGCTGATGACAAGCGTCCGACACGGCGGCGGACTATACGCTAAGCGCTGCCATGTCGGACGACGACTTTTCCGATCTCGAGATCATCGACGACTCGGCGCTTCTGGCTCTCGACGCCATCGAGTCGGCGTACATCAACGGAACCGCGCTGCCACCTCGAACTGTCGTCAGCAAGCCAGGCCTCGTCCAGCGCGATCTGTTTGGCGCGGCAATAGCTCCCGCACCACCTAAGCCGCAGCCCGTCGCAGGACCTTCACGGACAAACAGCGCGAACGCGGCGGGATCCGGCGGCGAGACGCGTGCCAAGGTCAGGCTCAGCAAGACTTGGGATCCCGCCACCTTCGCGAGGCATGGATGGAGCAAGAAGAACGCTGCCGCCGCGAAAGCCAAGGCCAAAGGCAAGAGCGGAAAGGGCAAACAAAAGGCGTACGCGTCGGACGAGGAACCGTGGGATGATGACGACGACGAAGTCCTCGACGACGATTCTGACGACGGCGACAACGAGTTCCTGGTCGATACTTCGTACGATCCGAACGCACCCATCCTCCCGATCAAGTGGCCCCCCGACGAGAACGCCGCGCAGACATTCGTCTATCCGGTGCAAGCAGACAAGCCGCTGCGGTCGTATCAACTCAACATTATCCAGCGTGCGCTGTTCGACAACACGCTCGTCAGTTTGCCGACCGGTCTCGGAAAGACGTTTATCGCAGCCGTCGTCATGTGAGCCTCTTTCCCGGCACCCTTCTGTCTCCTCCGCCGAGCTGACCTCACCTCGCCCCTCCCGCGACGGACAGGCTCAACTTCTATCGGTGGTACCCGAAGGGCAAGGTGCTCTTCCTCGCGCCGACTCGTCCGCTCGTGACTCAGCAAATCAAAGCCTGCCACTACATCGCCGGGATCCCACAGGCCGACTGCATCGAGCTCACGGGTGGAACCGCCCCGAGACTCCGGTCTGTCGGCTGGCTCACGAAGCGCGTCATCTACTCGACGCCCCAGACGGTCGAACGCGATCTCGCCAAGGGGCGCCTCGATCCGCGCGACGTCACGTGCGTGGTCATCGACGAAGCGCACCGCGCGAGCGGAGACTACTCGTACTGCGGCGTCATCCGGTACATGATGAGTCGGAATCCGCACTTTCGCGTCCTCGCACTCACTGCGACGCCGGGTGCACGCGGCGAAGCGGTGCAGGAAGTCATCGACAACTTGCACGTGCGTCGGCGGCGTCCTGCCCTTTTTTTCGGGAGGTCCGCTTACTCACTCTCTCGTTGGCGTGAACGTGAACAGATTGGCCGAATCGAGGTCCGCGCCGAAGACTCGATCGACATCCGGCAGTACATCCACAAGAAATCGTTCGACTTGCGCGTATTGCCTCTCGGCAAGAATCTCAGCGACCTCCGCGACAAATGGATCGCCCTGATGCGACCTTTTCACGGCCCGCTGCTCGCCGCCAAGCTCATCTATCAAAAGGATCCGGCACTCCTCTCGCCCTACGGCGTCCAGCAGGCGTACCAGAAGATCAACCAGCTCCCCGGCGGACGACAAGCGAACGGAAAGTACTTCCCGATGATCAAGACTCTCGCCGCCATGGCTCGCGCGATCGAGTACTTGACCGTCCAGTCGGTCACGTCGTTCGAGTCGGTCGTCAAAGACCTTCAGCAGAGCGGCTCCAAGGCCCTCGTGCAGCAGCCCGCCTTCCGCGACATCCTGCGCGAGACTTCGGCCTTGCGAGCTCGCCCGGGCTACGTCGGGCACCCCAAGATGGAGATGCTCCGCTCGATCTGCCTCGAGCACTTCAAGTCGTCGTTGAACCTCGTCGACGAGTATGGCGACAAGCGCGAGACCCGCGTCATGATCTTTTGCAACTTTCGCGCCGTCGTCGAGGAGATTGTTGCGTGCTTGAACACGCAAAAGCCTCTGATCAAGGCGACGGCCTTTGTCGGGCAGGCGTCGTCCAAGGGAGTCAAGGGCAAGTCGCAGAAGGAGCAACTCGAGGTGAGCTCGAAGTCGAGGGGGCTTTCAAGATGGGTCCGGCGATTCGTTGAACTGACGGCCGCCGGCTCCTGCAGACTATTCGACGTTTCAAGAAAGGGCACTACAATGTCCTCGTCGCGACGTCCATCGGCGAAGAGGGTCTCGACATCGGCGAGATCGACCTGATCATCTGTTACGAGTCGAACAAGTCTCCAATCCGGATGCTCCAACGTGTCGGCCGCACCGGTCGTGCTCGCGACGGTCACATCACCGTCCTCATGACGGAGGGTCGCGAAGAGAAGAGCTGGGACCAAGCGAACGACGCCTACAACGACGTTCAGAACGCGCTCACGTCGAACAAGATCTTTGACTTGTACGTCGACGGCGAACGCTTGTTGCCCGATCACATCAAGCCCAGGTGCGAGCAGGTCGAGATCAAGGCGCAGCCGCTCGACCTCGACAAGATGACGATGAACGGGCACTCTCGCCTCGAACGGAAGGCGCTGAACGAGAGCAAGAAGGAGAAGCGCAAGGTCGACATCAGGGCCAACGCTCCGGACGACGCCTTCCTCGGCTTTCGCACGGCCGGCCAAGTCGCCGCCGCCAAGAAGGCCAAACCGCCTGCTCCTTCGCAAGTCGTGCGCGAGCGCAAGGCGGCCGCGCTCCTCACGCTCGATCAGGAGACGGAGCTCCGTTCCCGCTGGCAATGCGACTCGACAGGCCGGTCCATCCGCCCTCAGCGATTCGACGACCTCGAAGCGCTCCCGTTCAGTCGGGAACTGGCCGGCTCAGCGCACCGCATCTCGCGCCACAGCCGCCGCTTTGACGACTTGATCGCGTCGCTGCGGGTGGTGGAAGCGTTGGCGGACGGCAACGCCAAGGCGCTCGACGACTGGCACGACAAGCACTCGAAGGCGTTCGAACCCAAGCTCGTCGAAGTATTTCGTGCAGAGGATCGTGCAGGGCCGCCGCCGCGTCACCGTCGCCTCAAACGCTACCCGCCCAAATTGGAAGACGACGATGGGGTGCCGCCTTCGTTCCCGTTTGCGACCAATGTCGTTGCGCCAACGGGCATCGTCTCCGAATCATCGTCACACTCCTCTCGCCAGAACCTTTTCCGCACGTCGTCGAAAGGCGAGCCGGATGCTCTGGCGGAAGAGCTTTTCGGCGATCTCGCTCCCCCAAAATCGCCGCCCGTTGCTCTTTCATCTCCACCCATTGCTGCACCGCCTGTTCACGTATCGTCTTCTCCGATCCACGCGATCGTCTCGCCTTCTTCGCCACTGCAGGTCGCCAAGCCGCCCTCTCGTCCGCTCAGTCGCACCTCTTCGACCGCTCGCGGTCCAGGTCCAGGTCCACGTCCTGAAGCATTGCCGCCGCCACCGCCGCCGCCGCCGCCGAAGAAACGAAACCAGAACCCGCAGGCGGACTACTCGATCGACTTGGACGACGGCTTTGACGTCGACTTGATCATGTCGGACAGTCAACTCCTTGCCGGCGCCATCATCCGCAAGCCGTCCACGCCCGCGGAGCTACGGCAAGGTCCCACCACGGCCGGAGCGATCATTCTCGACGATTCCGATGATGAAGATGCTGTCGAGGTCGTCGTTTCGCAGCGAGCTGCTCCGGCCGCGAAAGCTGCGCCGCCAGCACCTGCACCTGCACCGCCCGCCGCTGCTACAAGAGCACCAGCCACCGAAGAGGAGGACGACTACAGCATGATCGACTTTGAGCTCGCGGACGAAGACTTTGACGCCTGTATCGCGGAGGCGCAAAGGCGCGCCGATGCTGCCGCCGCCGCCCAGAAACGCCGGGCCGTGGAATCGGTATCGAAAGGAAGCGGCGCCGAACCGCGTCCCGCTGAGATCATGCCGCCTCCACCGGCTCCTCTGCGTCCTGCTCCCGCTCCTCCTCCTCCTCAACAAGGAGGTTTGGCGACGACAGGAGTCGGGACAGGTTTCCGCCCCGCAGGAAAGCTTGCGCCTGGACCTGGACCCGCACCGGCGCAGCAGCTGGTCGTCGTACCCTCCTCTTCGCCAGTTCGACAAGCTGGCTCACGGCGCGTCAATAACAACCACCCGCCGCCGCCAGCAGCGGGGTCCTCCTCCACCTCCAGCAGATCTCTCGCCGCCCCCGCCACCGCCGCCGATGCTCCCCTGTCTTTGCCCAGTCCGGCGGCAGTCATGATGGCTCCGATGCGTCGGCTCGCCGTGCCGGACTCGTCCGAGGCGTCTTCGCCCGTTAGGAGTCGTTCCGGTCCTGGTCCTGGCCCGGGTTCTCACCGTCAAGTTTTGACGACGATCGAACAAGATCAAGACCACCATCAGCAAGAGGAGGCGGAACCTCTACCCGTCAAGGCGTTGAGTCGACTTCGAAGAGGAAAGCATCGCGCGGAAACGAAGGACGAGGAGGAGGGGGCCGTGGTGGTCGTGCATGATTCGGATGAAGAGATGCTGGGGAGCGGTGGACCTCTCGAAGGTTCCGAAGCTGATCCCAATCCCCCTCACGCCACGAAACGGCGCAGGATGGAAGGTGGCGGCGATGCGCTCAAGAAGGGGAAGGGGAAGGGGAAGGAGAAGGGGAAGGGGAAGAAGAAGCTCAAGTTGACGCACAAGCAGGCGTCCAAGTTTGGCATCTTTGACCTCGAGGCGGTCAACTCGTCCGCGTCAGGGTCCGAACTCTCCTCCGAGGGTTACTCGTCCGAGAACTCGATCGACCGCGACTTTATCGCCACAACGTTTCAGGAGGAGGAAGACGACTCGGGTGCGCAGGCGCAGTTTTATCGGGATTCGTTGGCGACGCAGGCGCCTCCCGGGTTTGGGACGCCGGTCGTGTTTGGTGGGGGTGGGAATGCGGGAGGAGGGAGTCGGAAGTGGATTGACCAGGTTGGGAAGGGACGGAGGCCGATTCCGCTCACGCCGAGGTCCGGAGGAGGGGAAGGAGAAGACGACGATCACGGTGGTGGAGGGAGAGGCGGACACGAGGACGAAGCGGAAGATTGGAGGTCAGTTTTTCCGAACCATCTCTCTTTCTTCTCTTTGGGGGAAGGGGGTCGTCCTCGCTCGCTGACTCCCTAGGTGTGGGCAGCTATGACTCGTTTGTCGTCCGCGACGATGAGGAGATTGTGTACGCTTCGAGCAGTCCGGCGATCAACAAGGCGCAGCGGCGCAGGAAAACCGCCAAGTGATGAATGATTGACTCGGGGTTTGCTGCATCTTGTCAAAGGGGTGGTTGTTGTTATCTCTCTACTTGCATTTTCTTCTCTTCGTCCTTATTTGTCTCTTTCGATCGCTGGGGCGACGAGCGCGAGAAAAGAAAGAAGAGAACTGGAATTGATGACAACAAGGGGTTACTGCGGCACAGAAAGAGTACGGACGGTGGGCAAGCATGACATGGATACAGGAACGAGAGGGGCCAGCGTCTCAGTGACGGGTGCTGCGCTGTTTCCTGCGGTTGGTGGAGGATGCGCTGTAGTCGTCGTCGCTTTCGGGTTCGACGCTGGCGCTTGCGGCGGTTTCGGCTGCCCTCAGTTCGATCGACTGCGCGGGGGGAGAGTCTGGGTCAACAGGGTAAGAAAGGAACGGGAGACGGGCAGACTGACCCTGTGGAAGGTTGCGCTGCTGGCGCTAAACATGCGCTCCTTGTCGCTCGGGGGGTCTCCGGGCCGGAGGCGTTTCCTGTCCTGGGCCGAGGCGCTCGGAGCCTTGAGGTACGAGTCGTAGCCTCTGATGATGTTGCCAAACTGGGCCCCTGTCCCACTACTAGCGGGTGTTTGGGGGTTGTTGGACGCGGGAGGCTGGAAGAGGGCGTCGGAGAGGTACGAGCCCTCAAAGGCGTAGATGGACTGCTCGAGGAGTGCGAGGTCGCGGTCGAGTTTGCGCTTCTTGTCCAAGTGGGCGCGGAGCTGCTTCCTCGCGTGGTCTAGCTTGATCCGCAGGTCGGTCGGCGACAGCCCTTCGAGAGGGTCCTCGGCGGAGGGAGCGGGAGCGGCTGGGGCTGGGGCGGGCGAAGCATCGGCTGTCGTGGACGCGCTCGTGCTCGCTTCCGTCGTCGTCGTCGTCGTCGTCTGCGCCATGATCGAGACCGAGTTGAACGAGTTGCTTCAAGTTGACCGAGAAGAGTTGGCTCATCTCTCGCCTCGCCTCGCCTCGCCTCGCCTCGCCTCGCCTCGCCTCGCCTCTCGCTCCTGTTCAAGCTACGCAGCAGCCTGTAGTTCGCGAGAGCGGCTCTCCCGTCCCACGCACGCTCAACTCTCCCTGCCCTCCCGCCCTCCCGCCCGCTCGGTTCGGCGGTGATGGAGCTCGCACTCGCGCCGACGCTCGCCGCACAGCCGCCAGTCCCGACCAGGCCAAACAGAGCCACCCAGAGGAGCGTGCCCGCCTTCCTCAACAAGCTCTACAGGTGCGCAGCCAAGCCCTCCTCCCCCTCTTTTGTTCCAACCCCCTCGGGTCACCGAGCTTCTTCCGCCCCACCGCACACCTTCGAATGAGGGCCGCACTGACCTTGGACTCTTAACAGCATGGTCGCAGATCAGTCCACCGACGACTTGATCAGGTGGAGCGACGACGGTGACTCGTTCTTTGGTCCGTTTCCCACCTCGGCTCTCTCCTCCTCCCGCAGCCCCCAGTACCTGACCTCTTTATGCACGCAACAACAGTCCCCTCGGCCGACCGGTTCGGTAAAGAGCTCTTGCCCCGCTTCTTCAAACACAGCAACTTTGGTTCGTTCGTCAGGCAACTCAACATGTACGGCTTCCACAAGGTACAGTTTCACATCTTCTCACTCTGACCCCGGGGAGGATCGCCTCGCTCACCCCGGCCGGAACTCTCCCAGGTCCCACATCTTCAGCAAGGCGTACTCAAGCGGGACCAATCCGAGGAAGCCGACGTCCGTAAGTCTTTGTTCCCCTTTCTTTCTTTCGGGTCGCTTTTGTCAATCCGAGTTGACGACACCCTTACATAATAACGCCGGCCCAGTCGAATTCTCAAACCCGCACTTTATGCGCGGACAACCCGATCTCCTCTGCATGATCAAGCGTCAAAAAGCCGGCAAGGGCGAAACCGCCGCCGCTGCCGCCGTCGCCGCCGCCGCCGCCGGTTCCAGCCTCTCTCTCGACGGTCGCGCCGGCTCCTCCTCCTCAGCAGCAGCAGCGACCGGTGGCTCCTCCTCCGCCGCCTCGCTCAACATCGCCACCTTGTTGTCCGACCTCGCCGCGATCCGCAAACACCAAACGGCCATCTCGGCCGACTTGAAGGACCTCCAGGCGCGGAACCACGCCCTCTGGCAAGAGGCGGTCCAGAGTCGCGAGAAGCACAAGAAGCAAGAGGAGACGATCAACAAGATTCTGAGGTTCCTTGCCGGCGTGTTTGGGGGGCAGGTGCTCGATGCGGGAGCGACGCACCCTCAAGTGGTCGAAGGGGTTTCGCCTGCGTCGTCGTCGGCGGCTTCGCCACCCCAGACTGGAGGGACCGCCGCCGCTTCTGCTGGTACTAGCCAGGCGGGGGGCGGGACCAACGGTTCCTCTTCTGCTACTATGACCGGCGGCTCGGGCTCCTCTGGCACCAGGAAGGGGAACGGGCCCAGGGCGGGCGTCGTCCTCATGCCGAAATCGAGATTGTTGCTCGAGGATGTCAAAGGGCGGCAACGGCAACGGCGGGCGGCGTTGCGAGAGTTGGACGGCGAAGAAGATGAAGAGGAGGACGACGACGAGGAGGAGGAGCGATTAGGGGGGCGATCGCGGCGGCAGCCACGGCCACGGAGGAGGCGGGTGAAAACGGAAGAAGAGGAGGACGAACGAAACGACGACAACGGGGTCGAGATTGAAGAGATTCCGTTGTTGAACGCGGCAGAGGACGAGGAAGACATGCCCGTCATTTCGAGTGGCAAGTCTTTCCCTCTCTCGCTCTTTCTTTGCGGGGACCTTTTGGTTGGTGGGTTGGTTGTGCTAATCGCGGTGCCGAAAACAGCCCTCATCACTTCTGGTTCGACTGCCCTCACGCGCGCGCCGTCCCATTCGCACTCTGCGTACTTGCCGACGACGACGACGACGTCCTCTTCTTCTTCTTCTTCTCGCTTCACGGCCCTCCCTTCCCCCGCCCCGGCCTTTGCCTCCGATCCTCCTCTTCCCCATCCACCAACCTCGGCCAATGCAAACGGATCGAGCTCTTCGTCGTCGTCGTCGTTGATCGACCCGGCGCAGTACAACCTCCCGCCGGAAGCGTTGAAGGCGTTGCTGACGGCGGCGGGGGACAACCCGCAAGCGTTGCAGGACTTTTTCCTCCGCTCTACTTCCACCAATCCTACTTCGAACGGCAACGGCAACTATAACCCCCACCAGGGCGCGTTGATCCCTAGCTCCTCGGCGGCGGGTCCGTCGTCCTTTATCGGCACATCTTCTTCTGTCGCTCCTCCCCTCTCGTCTTCGTCTCCGTGGACTTCTTCTCTCGCCGGACCTTCTGCTCCTGCGTCAACCTCTTCGTCGGTCCCAGGAGGAGGAGCGACGACTTCGTCCGCTCTGTTGCCCTATTCCTACGCTCAACCGCATTACACTTCGAACCCGCTCGATTTTGGCACCACCTTGTCGTCGTCGTCATCTTCGACGAACATTCCCCTGTACGCCGCGACGACACCGACAAACACTCTGGGCATGACCTCGGCCCCCATTTCCGCCTCCACGGCGGCTCTACCTTCACCGGTCAATTTCGAGACGGCCTTTGCCGAGAACAACGACGTCCTCTCGTCCGTCCTGACCGAGAAAGCCGACATTGACCAACGCACGGCGGCGCTCGAGAACCAGATTGCGAAATTGCTCGACCACTTGCCGGACGATGCGCGCGAGCAGGTCGAGAACGAGGCCGCGAACGGGGACAATAGTCAGTGGGCGGGCATCGATTGGGAGAACTATACCAACGATGATGGCGGAGTCGATTTCGACAAGATGCTGGCGCAGTTGAGCGAAATTTGTAAGCTAAGCGAGACGTGCGCGCGATATGGGCATTGCCTTGGTTTTTTTTGTATCCCAGCGGTAACTGACTTGATGTTCCCTCTCTCTCCCCCCTCGCAGCGAGCAATGGCGAAGCCCCGATCGACTATTCCGAACTCCTTTCGAACAATGCCCTCGACCCGGCTCTGTCCGGCGCCGCGTCTTCGATCTCGTCCGCTCCGACTCCAACTTCGACCTCTACTGCCATGATCGACCCGTCTCTGTACGGACTCGGGACCGAATCCCAACATCAGCAGCAGCAGCAGCAGCAGCAGCAGCCCCAAGCGTACGAAGTTACTTCGCCGGCCGAGACGCCAACGGCTTCCGGAGGAAACTTGCGCGCCGACGAGGAGGGAGAAGGACAACAAAACCTCGCTTCGCCCGCGAGTTCGATCCATAGTTTCGCCTCGACGGCTTCGTCCCGTAAGGGACCTGTGGCAGCTGCGGGTGGTGGCGGTGGTGGCAAGGGCAAGAAGCGCAAGAGCGACGCGATCGCGTCGGAACTTTCAACAACAGTCGGCGGTGGTGGGGATGACGAACCGGCTGCAGGGGCAGGGGCTCGACGCAGCACTCGCCGGAAACGCTCCTGACGTTTTCCCCCGAGACCTTGCGCTCTCCCTTTTTCTCTCGCAAACGTTATCATCAGTCTGTCGTTTACCTATGACCCCCTCTCAATTCCGCTTTTCGATCTCTTCGACGATTCCCTTGTTGCCACCGCTCGTAGTGCACCTGCTCCTTTCTTTCATCTTTGCATTCGAACACCCTTACGGGCAACGTGCGATTCCATCGGATACAACAATCAAGTTTATAGGTACACACGCTCGAGGTTCCGACTGCGCTTGTTCACTGACGTTCCTGCAGGATCTTGAGCAGGCGGTCCTTCTCCTGCCCGAGCTTCTCTGCCTTCTCCTCCCCGGCACGCATATTGGCGAGGAGCTGACCGACGCGCGTCTCGACCTCCTTCGGTACCCGACTGCCGCCTCCAAAAGCCCACCTGCCTTGGTCGCCCGTAAACAGTTTCGACAGCTCGATCAACTCGGCTTGGGCGCTCGCAACGGCCGCGTTGGCGCTTGCGATCCCGGCGACGGCGGTGCGGTACTCGATCGCGGCGCGGAACGGTGCGTCGGCGAGCAAGAGTTCGCACGCGGCGCGGTAGACGGGCTTGCCCGGCTTGATGGTCGACGGGCGGCCGTTCGAGTGCTGGATGCTGATCAAGGCGGCCGACTCGAGCGCTCGTAGAGGTCCATCGTCGCCGCCAAAGGTGGTCAAGAGCGTCTCGGCATACTTGAGCTGTGAGCCAGCCACACGCGCGTGTGTACGTGGTCAGCACCAAATGCGACACGAAAGCTTCTCTTTGCGGTCCTCGAGAGTACGCACCTCGCCCTTTTCTGACAAACCCTTGATGAGATCGAGCGCTTGCTGCTTCGACCATTTGAACGACTTGGCTTCTTCCTCGTCGTCGCCAAACAGCTTCTTGTGAATCTCGGACGCGTTGCGCTGGATCAAGTCGTCGACGGCTTCGCCGGCCGTTTGTCCCGCCCGGATCTTTTGCACGAGCAGCTCGAGGTCAGTTTGCCGTCCGCCGAGGAGCGCGACCGCTTCGTGCTCGTCCGTGGGCAGGGTTTGATCGAAAGCAGCGAGCTTGGCCGAGACGTATTGCAAAGACGCGTCGGGCGAGGCGTCGTTGAGAGTGATGAGGTTGAACGGCTTGGACGGGAGAGCCTTGGCGAGCGGTTTGGTCGTCGTGACCGAGTCGGAAGTGAAGATCACGTGTGCGACCTGCGGGAAGGTATTAATGAGCAACGCCTTCTCCGTCTGACCCTCATTCTGAAAAGTTGACCCACTTGATTTTCGACGAGGACAGCCGCCCATTCGCTGAGGACGTCCCAGAGCTTTTCCTGCATCGCGTCGCCCTTGGCCGCAAAGCCCTTGATGACGACCACCGGCAGGCGCTCAAACGCGACTGCCGCCGCCTGCTCCCCGTTCGTCGCATGTTCACTTGCCGCAGCCCGCACAAAGGCGCTGCTCTTCGGGCCGATGATCTCGACCCGCGTATCTGAGCTGGTCTCCTTCTCGGCGCCGGCGGCGGGACCTTCGATACCGGCTCCGAGCTCAGCGACGAGGCCTGTACCCGAGACATAGTCGAGGCGACCGTCCCGAACGCCCGTCGTTTCGAGCTGTTCGGCAACCGCATGCCGCTGCCCGGCCGTCTCCTTCCTCTGTGCGGATTGTTCGATCGCAGCCGCGGTGCGAGTCTTGATCGACGACGCGATGGACGAGAGGGCACTTCCGGTCACTTCGAGGATGGCCTTGAGCTGCTCCTCGAACGAGGCAGAGAAGCCTGCCTTTTGCCCGATCAATCCCATCGTGGCGAGGTCGACCAGGTTTGAAACGGACGATGCGAACGCAAATTGAGGCCAGTAGCCGGTTGAAGACGCGAGAGCCTGCGCGCATGCGGAAGGATCAGCCGCTGGCTCTCGACGTTCAGCTGCGTGTTTTGGCGCGCACCGAGATCAGCTTGCTCTCGCTGCGAGCGTTCTTGAGCATGTCCTCGCAGTCGATCGTCAGCACATTCCTGCGGGGAAGCACCGTTCGGTCAGCACCCTCGCGCTGCGAGAAGTGTCACCGAACCCGGCACCCACTTTCCGTCGCCGAGAACTTCATCGACCAAGCCCGACTTGCCCGAGCCGTGCGGACCGGTCAGGATGATGAAGGTATCTGTTCTCCGGAGACGGAGAATTAGCATAGTCGGCCATGCGCACTCCGAGCCACACTCACCAGGCACATCTTTGAGCCAGGTCGACAGTTGCTCCTTCGCCTGTTGCCGCTCTTCTTCGATGCCGGTCCGACCGGCGGCAGCAGCGGCGTCGAGGTCGTTCTTGCCGCCGCTCAAGCCCAACCTCCCGAGCGTCTCTCGCTTGACCCACCGGACGACGCGCCACCGGTTCGCATCGAGAGTCCCCTCAACCTTGGCCTTGACGACCGTTTCCCGGATCGGGTCCCAGACAAAGTACGAGAGCGAGCCGATCAAGGCGACGAGGAGAGGGATGGTGATTCGCGGATGATTCGCCGCAAAGTCCTTGATCCAGCTCGCGCGCTTCTTGTCGGCGTAAAAGATGCGCATCACGGTCGTCTTGGGATCGGCGGCGTTGGGAGGGTGCGAAGTGTGCGCCGCGGCGTGCAGGCAGTTGCGAGCTGCGGTCGCAGAACGGATCGACGTGTACATGATCCGCGCGACCTTGTCACCGGGGACGATGTCGTGTATCCGACCGTACGGTCGAAAGATGGCGTAGAGCTCTTCCTGGGGTATCGCAGGTCCGGCCATCTCGACCTGGAGCTCGCGGGACGGGAAGCGGTCGAGGTCTTCCATCCACGGGACGCCCTGGACGAGGAAAGCGCGACAAGGACGGCCGAGACTGAACCACGGTCGAAATCCGCTTTTGACGAGGGCGTCGCGCTGTCGAGGTGTCATGTCAGTTCCGGAAGAGGTGGAAGGTCAGTTCTAGGAAAAGACAGCTCACCGCCTCTCGCTCGATCATGCTTGTAACGCGGGTCTCCATCTCTTTCGACTTGGCAGCTTTCTCTGCCTCGTCTTGCGCATCCAATGTCAGCGCCGAACGCCACGCGTCGACGACATCCTCCGGCACCGAGTAACTGAGTCGCACGAACGCGCCGCCGTCCTTTGCTCTCGGCTCGACGGACTCGACCGTGACGGCGTAGCGGGGATCTTCGGGTACGAGTTGCCGGACCTGGTTGAGGAGGTCGTTCTGCTGCAGGCGCGAGACGAGCCCGCGGACGTCCCAGATGGCGAACCGGATCGGGAACAGCGTGTCGTACCACAAGTAGGCGGCCCGCCGGGTCGGGTCGTGCTTCGCTTGGCTTTCGTCTGTCGTGGTCGAGCCATCTTGGCGGATGGCGTCAGGCTGCTGGGTCCAGTTGGTGGATGCGACGGTCGAAGCGACTCGTCGAGCCGGGCGGAGAAGTATGGGGCGGCAGCACCTCGGTGGGAGGCTCTGGTGCACGTAGAGGGCCAGCATCGGCGCTCTCCGTCCTCTCGCGACTCTATGGCTGGTCCACCGGAGCGAGTCGAGGGCAGGAAGATGCTTCAACGAGAATGACGTCGCCACGCGAGCAAAATTCTGCGGCGAATCATGTCCTGACCGTGGCTAACTGAAGGCATTGCAGTCCGCGTTCGTTCACATCACGTTCGGATGAGCGAGTATGTATACATAGTCCTATGTAGACGCCGGCAAGGCCGCGCGCCTTATAGCTTCTCTCGGCCGGTTCGACGCTGCGCACCCGAACCCTTCGAGGCGGGCTCGACGCCGACGCACTCGGATCCTGCGGATCTCGCTGTTTATGTAGTACTGCATGTGTGCAGCGACCATGCATATGCTCCCGATCTCGACTCCTGCACGCTAGATCTCGCCACAACGTGTGCAGGTGCCGGCTGAGCTCGGTCACGCGACAGAGTTCTTTCTTTCTCGTTGGGGGACGCGAAAAGTTGGAGCTTGCGATTATCGTAAGTTCGATCGCTTTTACCCCGACCCCGGTGTAATATCGCGATTGGGCGTGCAGCGAATGCACGGTCGCGACTGCGAGTCTCGGCAAGCACCTCTTTCCTCGAGCACGACGTACACGTATACAGACTGTATGGCTCTTGGGGACTCGGCACTTGAACGAGTGCTGAACGAGCAAGAAGCTTCAAGAGAAGCTTCGATAGCCCAGCACCCGCGCCGGAGACCGGTTTTAACCCCTTCCGGCTTCTTACAAGATCGCATGTACTGACCCTTCTTTTCCCTCCAATTACAGCAACTCAATACAAAGGGGGAGGGCTCCTGATTGTGCTCGCCATGCTGCTCTCGGCTTCGAACGTGCAGCCGATTGCTGGCCTGGACTTCTCCTTCTCGCGCTCGTCTCCATTCTCCTGGTCTCGCCTCGCGCGCCGCTGACAGGGAACTGCTTGATTGCTAGTTTCCGATCCTCGTTCTCGCCTATCGACTGCTTCTCGTGGGGTTCACTCTTCCATTCGACAAGGCAAAGACGACGGCCGCCGACGACATCATGGGCTTTGCTTCCTTCCCAACTTCGTACGAGACCTTGAGCCCGTTCCTGCACGAGCGGTACCTCCTCGTCGAAGAGATCGGCGTCGGCGGCAGCGGGTTCTGCCTCAAGATCCAGCGGCGGGCAGACAACCGGATCTTTGCCGCGAAACTGATCGCAAAGGACCGGATTGCCAAGTCGGCCTTGATCCGGACTCTGAGATGGGGTTACGTTCCGCAGGGGTTCACGGCGGACCAGGATGGCGCGGTCGTCGTCCCCGTCGAAGCGTGGGCGTTGCGGAGAGTGTCGCATGCGAATGTGTGCGCCTTCGAAGAGCTCTTTGCCGACGACACGTTCTACTACCTCGTGCGTATGACTTTCCTCCTCTCTCTCTCCCGTTCCCCGCTGAATTTTTTTGTTTACTGACCTGTCTGCCTCTAGATCATGGAGCACCACGGAACCTCGTGGCAGACGTCGCCGCCGGCGGTGACGTTGCCGCCTTCCCCGCCCATCACGCCTCCCGGCAACTACCTCGACCTCAGTCCTTCTTCTTCGGCGCCTTCTTCCGCCCCTGCATCAGCATTACCTTCCCCGTCACTCCTTGCCCCCGCTTCTTTCGGCGCACCGCCACCGCCCTTATTACGCCGCTCCTCCTCCGATTTGTTCGAAGCGGTCGAACGTCACCGCCATTTCAGCGAGCACCATGCTCGGCACATCTTTGTTCAGATCCTCGCTGCCGTTTGCGACCTCGCGCGAACAGGGATCATTCATCGGGACCTCAAGGATGAGAACATCACGCTCGCAGAAGACACCTTGCAGGTGAGTCTTCGCCGCAATCTCGATCGGCACAACTCCCGCACTTTCGAGGCTAACCCCTTGAACTTGCTGTGACGTGCGCAGGTCAAGCTTGTCGATTTCGGTTCCTGCGTCCTGTTCAACCCGCAAGGACCCCCTCCGGTACAAGCTGGCCGTGCGTAGTACAACTTTTGCCCTCCTCGCTCCCATACCGCAAAAAGTCTGACCACCGTTGCGCCTCCTCGCAGGTCGGTTCTACGGCACTTGGACCTATGCCGCTCCCGAAGTCTTTACCGGCGAAGCCTACGCCATGTTCCCCGCCGAGATCTGGTCCCTCGGCGTACTCCTGCACGTCCTCCTCACGGGGGAAAACCCGTTCCCGTCCGCGGCGGATGCTCGAGCCGGTCGTCGCATGCAGAGCAGCAAGGGCAACATTCGACTCGGCGCGGAGGCGAGCGATTTGATCGATCGGTGTTTGACGGTGGAGAGTGAGCGACGGATCACGCTCGCTGGGTTGGCGCGTCATCCGTGGGTTTCGGGGCATTCGCATCGGAGGGCCGGCGCGCCCTCCTATTAGAGGCAGTGGTCTGTTCTCCTTCCTTTCTCTCTATGTTTCAAAGGAGCCTTTATGCTGTCTCGGTTCATCCGGTCACTCTCATTTTTTGGGGTTCACTATCGCTCTCTTCCTCCTCACAAGCATCATCAGCAATAGATTCGCTCCCTTCCTTCCTTCGGCGCCGGAGGACTCTCGCACTGCACAGCAGACAAAAGTGCCCCCACAGTATACATTTGTTCTTGTAGTAGGGGTCCAGCCAGAACCCCGCCCCGTGCATCATGTTTGTTTCCATTTTCTGGCCCTCTGGTTTCACAACATTGTCATCAGAGCTCGAGCGAGTCTAGAAGATTGGCCAGCAGATCTTGCTCTTCGTCTTCGGGTGGCTCCGGTAAGGGAGGTAGGATCGAGAGATCCCGCGGCAGGCTCGGCTTGATGCTCTGCAAAGCCGACGACTCTCGCAGTTCATTGGAGGTGAGGGCAAGCGGCCGCGTGGGTTTTGCCTTGGTCGGACTCGACCCTGGTGGCGAGAGCGAGTCGTCGTGTAAGTGATCCCCGGACGAAGCGTTGGACGTGACCAGGGCTGTCGACGTTCCTCTTGCTCTTCTTGCTGTTCTAGGTCGGCTCGGGGAAGGCGGCGCGGCCTACACAGCGAGGCGAAACGAAGAGGACAAGCCTTGCAAGATATCAGTAGAGCGTCCTTTGCGATTTGTCTAAAGGAGGGCGCGTTCACGCGTACCTTGATAGACGCTTGAAGCTTTTCGAGAAAAGTCTGCCGCTGAGGATCGAGTCGTCGATTCGGTGTAGCGGCGGTAGCGACCGTGCCGGGTGTAGACGGAGCAGGTTTCTGCTGCCGTTGCGGGAGGAGGGCACGACCTAGTTGTCAGTACTGCGCAGCTTTCCGGAAATGGGAAAAAACGGCCTGCGCTCACCTCGTCGTCGTCGCCTCCTCTTAACGCGGCTTGCAGCCTCTCCCACTCTTCCTCCTTGACCGCCTCCAACCACGTCGGCAGCAAGACGAACAAGTGATGCTCGACAAAGGCTTGCTCGGTCCGCAGCGAGACGGACCGTTCTTCGTACGCGGGGGAGAGGGGGTCGCGCGAGAGGAAAAAAGTCACTTTGTGAGAAGGGACGAGGTGCGGGACGTTGGAGAGGATGCGGGAGAGGGAGAGGTGGTCTGCCAGGGTAATTTTTTAGCGGGTTTTGCGCCTCAGCTTTCGCTGTCAACGGACGGGTCCGGAAACCCTCTTACAGTAGATGGCCTGGATCTTGAAGTTGGTGTAGATCTGGAGGAACACGGGTGTGTGTGAGAGACAACAGCGACGACAAAGCTCCGAGGGGCGCAAAGAGAGAAACGACGCACAAAGTTGCGCGGCTTGTTCGAGTACTTGATCTCGACGACTTCCCACGAGACGGTCCTCGAACCGGTCTCACCCCCTCCTCCTCCTCCTCCTCCGCCGCCGCCGCTCCCTCCTGCTCCTGCTGCTACTACTTCCTGAAAGCGAATCAAGTCGGGTCGGAAGACGCTCCACCGGATTCCGGGAGCGGCCCACCCCCTCGCGCGGTATTCGGCGGTGAAATCGCACCCGTCGAGCAAACCGGGCGAGACGTACACGGGTTGGTGAGTGCGGAGGGTGGTGCGGATCGCTTTGCGAGCGACGGCCGCGAGCGAGGCAAAGTCTTTGTGGCGGAGGTAGGCATGCTTTGAAGAGGAAGAGAGGGAGAGGGCGCGTTTGATGGTGCGTTCGGCGAGGAGGCCGCGCGAGATGGCGTCGGGCGGGACGAGGTGCGCCCTCCTCCCCGCTTCGTCTTCCTCGGTCGTTCCTTCTCGGGGGACAGGGACCGGGTCACCTTTGTCTTGTTCACTTTCAAGAACGGACGGGAGAGAATCGGTTGTTGAAGCCGGAGGACCTGTCCCGCCTCGTCCGTCGGAGTAGACTTCGGATTCGCCGTCCTGGAGCAACTCGAGCGGTTTGACGCGCGAGAGGGCGCCGAGGAACCACTCGTGGCGGAACTGGTCAATGTGCCGGTCCGCGTCGAGTTGGTTCATGCCGCGTCGGCCGCGGTCGCCCTCCTCGCGGGCGCTGTTGAGGTGGGCGATGAGCGAGGTGAAGGCCGTGATGGTGATGGGGTTGGAACATTGCAGGTAATGCTTGGTCTTGATCTCGACGAGCGAGGGGCCCTTGGATGGACGCAGCTTGTGAGGCGGCGGAGTGGCGGTGGCCATCTCGGACGGACGTGTTTCCCTCGTCGGTGTGTTGCGTGGAATCGAATGCACTGATTGCGTTACATTATTGGAACCCTGGTCTCTCCCTGTCAGAGTTGCGTAGGCGGTCGGCAGCACGGTTCGGAGAAGGCGATCGCGACCTTCGGACACGAGCAGCAGCGTTGTCAGCCACCGACACACCTCGTCGCACTCTTTCTTCTGGGGGGAGAGGGAGCAGCACTCGATTAGTATCAGAAGCTAGGCTCACACCCCCTACGGCCACTGCGCTCCTCGGAACTCGCGACTCGAAGAGTGACCGCCCGAGCAGTTCGGCCTCGCGAACCCCGTCTCTCGATCCCATCGTCACCATAGACACAACGAGGGGGACGAGCACATGGTGAAACGCAGAGTCGCGCCGTCAAAGGGACTCCCGACCGTCAGCATCTCGCCGACCACGATGGACGCCGCGTCCTACCTCACTCAGCTCCACGAGCGCTCTTCAACCTCGCCGTCTTCGCCGTCCCGCAGCTCGAGTCTCATCTCGTACGGCACGAGCACCAGCACCGCGAGTACGCGGGCCCGTGCCAGCTCAGATGCCGCCAAGTCGGACGACTCGGCCACCTCGAGCGACTCGGAGCAGAGCACCCGCTCCACCTCGTGGCGAGGCATCAGCAGCATCATGCCCACCCCGTCCCACATCAGCGCCTCCCGCCCGCCGACCACCGCGTTCGACGTCGACTTTATCCCCGACCCGGACGACCCGTACTCGCTCCGCCACTCCGAGTACGGCTACGACGTCGACCCCGCGCACCGCACCGTCTCGCGGCACACGCCCGGCATGAGCCTCAAGGCGAGCGACGAGGAACCGAGCGTATGGGTCTACCTCCAGACCTACCTCAGCTGTACGTTCACGGTACCCCTTTCAAACGTCGTGACTGTCGAAAATTGACACCTGCACCCCCAGACGCCGTCTTGATGATCATCGGCCATTTGCGCGATTGGGTCGGCAAGCGCCTGTTCCCCGCCGCGTACTCGCACCTCCGTCCGAGTCACGGCTACGCTCCCTTGTTCAGCGACTTTGACTCGTTCTACACGCGCCGGTTGAAACTCCGCATCGAAGACTGCTTCGCCCGCCCCGTCACGGGCGTCGCCGGTCGGACCGCGACCTGCCTCGACCGGACCCCGACGAACCACTTTGCCGATTTCGTCTTTACGGGCGAGACGACCCAGGCGTTGAACGTCTCGAGTTACAACTACCTCGGGTTTGCCCAGTCCCGGGGACCGTGTGCGGACGAGGCCGAGTCGATCGTGCGCGAGATGGGAGTCACGACCTGCGGAGCGAGGAACGACGTCGGCACGTCGGCGTTGCACGTCCAGGCGGAACGACTCGTCGCCGACTT
This sequence comes from Rhodotorula mucilaginosa, assembly GCA_034406715.1. Lineage (NCBI taxonomy): Eukaryota > Fungi > Basidiomycota > Microbotryomycetes > Sporidiobolales > Sporidiobolaceae > Rhodotorula > Rhodotorula mucilaginosa. The sequence continues at coordinate 970,690 of CP137873.1, forward strand.
TGTCGGGACCGAGGACGCCATGATTGTCTCGATGGGGTTCGCGACCAACTCGACCAACCTGCCTGCCCTCGTCAGTAAAGGGTGCCTCGTCATCTCGGACGAGTTGAACCACAGCTCGATCCGCTTCGGCGCGAGGTTGTCCGGAGCCATGGTCCGCCAGTACAAGCACAACGACATGGTCGACCTCGAGAACCTCCTCCGCGAGGTCATCAGTCAGGGCCAGCCGCGCACGCACCGCCCGTGGAAAAAGATCTTGATCATCGTCGAAGGGCTGTACTCGATGGAAGGCACCCTCGTCGACTTGCCCCGCCTTCTCCAACTCAAAGACATCTACAAGGTACCCGCCTCCCCCCCTTTTTTTTTTTTTTTGCTCTTCTTGGTCCGAGTGGTTGCTGACGCTCTCTTGCGTCCCGCCCCCGCAGTTCTACTTGTACGTCGACGAGGCTCACTCGATCGGAGCTCTCGGTCCGCGCGGTCGTGGCGTCTGCGACTACTTTGGCATCGACCCGCGAAGGGTCGACATCCTCATGGGAACTTTTACCAAGTGTGAGCTTGCTCTCTCTCTCTCTCCCGGTCCGAGCTTGTAGCTGACATTGCGACTCTCTGACAAGCGTTCGGTGCCGCGGGTGGTTACATCGCCGGTTCGCACGACCTGATCTCGGCCCTTCGGTTGTCGTCGCACGCGCAAAACTATGCCGAGTCGATGTCGCCCGTCGTGCTCGCCCAGATCTGTACCTCGATGGGTTCGATCGTCGGTCCCGACGCGGTCAAGATCGTCCCCGCCCTCGCGAAATTGCCCCCGCACGTCATGGACGGTCGGGATGGGCAGGACCGCCTGCGCAGGTTGGCGTTCAACTGCCGCTACTTGTCGGGCGGGTTGCGCAAACTCGGCTTTATCGTGTACGGGCACCAGGACTCGCCGATCGTGCCGATGCTCATCTTTGCGCCGGCCAAGATGGGCCTGTTCAGCCGCCTGATGCTCGAACGGTACAAGATTGTCGTCGTCGTCGTCGCGTACCCGGCGACGCCGCTCGTCTCTTCCCGAGTCCGGTTCTGCCTTTCTGCTGCACAGTGCGTTTCTTCAAATCGCCTTCCTCCCGCGCTATCGTGCCCTCTTGAGAGACCCAAATCAACTGACTTCTTGTTTTCCCCCCCCCCCCCCCCCCCCCCCCCCGCAGCACCAAGGCGGACCTCGACCGGATCCTGCGCGCGACGGACGAGATCGGCGGCGTCCTCGGCCTGAAACTGTCGCCGCACGGCCCGCGCATGAAGGTCGACGACGTGATCGCCGAAGGGGTCGAGATGGTTCGCGAATCGGAGAGGCAGTACGAGCGCGCGGTGGCGGCCATCAGCAACAGTGAGGGGCGCGAGTTTGAGTCGTCGTCGTCGTCGTCGGACAAGAAGAAGCTGGCTTGATGAATCGGGGATGGAGAGTTTTGACGGGTGTCACTTTCTGACAAGTCCCGCCACAGTGGCACCCCCCTCTGATTATCCCATCGCCTCCCGCCCCTCCTTGTCGTGCCTATAGATTCTGGCTACTCCTCATTCCTTTTTGTCTCCATCTCTTTTCGCACTTTCACTCCCTCCCCCATCCATGCCGCGCATGTTCCTTCCCCCCCTAATCGTTTCGTGACTACTTTCATTTCCCTCCCACCCCTTCGATTGTGGGTCTCTCTCTCTCCACATTGTTGCGCTCAGTAGTCCGTTGCTTCGAGCGCACTCAACGCCTGCACTGTATGTATCTATTGTTTGGCCATTTCGCGGAACGGGTCTCGCGGTTTCTGGTTTCCTCTTCCAGGAGGCGACCCGTCCGAACAACTAGACTTTGCCCCCATCTGTCAAGAGAACTGGCCCCCGCCGACGACTTGACCAAACGCCTCGCCGAGCCCTTTGGCCGCGAGGAAATCTCGCACGTCGGCCATCTCGGGTTTGTGACCGCGGTAGCCCCCGCGCGGGATCAGGGCGGTGATCTCGTCCATCGAGGTAAAGAGTCGGTGCAGGATCGGATCATCGACGGAGGAGGAGGAGGAGGAAGACGGTGCGGAAGGGACGAGGCGCGTGCGGAAACGTTCAGAGACCTTTCGGAAATGGATCGAGTCGGAGGTTCGGGCCAGTGTCAGCATGTACGCCTCTCTCCTGGTGCACACAAGGACGTCGCTGCTTCGCACCTTTTTCTGAAAAGACGGAATGTCGGCCTGCAGCGGTGCGCGATATGTGGTTGCAAGGTGGGACGTGATGAGTACAAGGGGCGGGTCGCGGAACGGAGGGTTGCGCACTCACCCAGCTGTTGGCTTTGATGTCGCTCAAGTACGCTTGAACGTTACTCTCCGTCCCTTCGACACAAAGAAGGGCCGGTTTCCCTGCGCGAGTGCGGACTAGCAGTCAGTTGAAAGGGAAAGGGTAGGGACTTTCGGGGAGGAAAGACGGAACTGACCCGCGAGAACGAAGCCGGTCAGTCCGTACTCGGGCGCCCAGTTGACCATGTCGTCCCTCTTCTCCCTCGAGCTCAAAGAGGGAAACCAATACCAGACGCGATACTCTTCTTCTCCGTCTCCGGCGTGGTCGGGCCTCTTCCTCCCTCTTTTAGTAGTCCGTGCTCCATCCGCATGCGCTTCTTGTGACGTTTCCGGTTCGGGGGTAGGTACGAGAGAGGGTGTGAGAGTCCGGATCTGATCGATCATGGCGAGGACAAAGTCGACGTTGGAAGCGAATTGAGCGTCGGCTCCAGGCGCTGCAGTAGCCGCGGCGGCGGAGGTCAGGGCCGCGCTCAGCTCGTCGTGCGCGGTGCGGGACATCCAGCTCGGTTGAGTCGCATGGATCGTGGCGCGCCGAGTCCCGTCGGGGAGCGTGAGTGCGGGATCATCCGCTGAGAGGAGCGAAAGGCGGATCGACAACGGCAAGGTGAACGCAGTCTGGTCGTCTTGCTGATCCAAACCGAGCTGGACAGTCAACGAGAGCTCGTCGGGCTCCCCTGCTCTCGGCCCTGTCCCACCAGCATCGCCCGCTTCGATCCATTCGCGCAGAGTGGGCAGGAAGGCGGCCGTTTGCTCTTCGAGGGCGAGTTCATCGTCGCCGGGGAAGAGGCCCTGCACGAGATCGATCGCTTCGAGTTGCGCAGCGAGGCCTTCGAGGGGTAAGCGATCTCGAGTCATGTCGGGGCCGCTCGACGTCCAAAGGGAGTGGCGCGTGGATCGAGGGAAAGAGTTGGCCAAAAGTCCATGTATCTCTCTCTTCCGCACCGACGCAGCTACTCAAGCTAGAGGGAATAGTCGGATTTTATGACAACAAGTTCGGGAAAGGGGAAACCGCTCTACGGTCACTACGCGCGCTTGCCCTGGATCTCGGAGATGCCCTTTTTCAGTTCGCTGACTCCCGACTGCGCCGTCGTTTCGTGTCCCGCCGGAGGAGCATCCCGCGAAGGGACGGTGCCGTGCTCGCGTCCTGCAACCTGTGGCACGGGGTGGAGTGACGATGTCCGTGTCAGCTTGCTGAGGGAGAAAGGAGTTTCGGCTCGTCGTTCGTGATGGGCAGAGGAAGCTTACGGCGTCGCCGCCTTGGTCCAAGAACGAGTTGATGTTGCCACGGATCGCTTCTCCGGCTCCGTGCAGCGCATTAAACACGCCGCTGTGCGTGCCTCAAGTATCGACAGTGGTCAGTTCGCTGTCCTGTGCGAGCTGATGCGGGAACATGTCGAGCCTGCGGACTCACCCAGCACGGTTTCCGAGGTCAGCACCGGCTCCGCTCGAGGTCGAAGTCGCGTCTGTGAGCGGCGCCGCGTCAATATACAGGATGCCGAAGTGGTTTGTCCGCCGGACGAGGCGAGGGTGCGCTCGCTTCGGCAGCCGAAAACAGAGTAGCTGAGCGCGACCTACTGGTGTTGGTGGTCGACATGTTCACGTAGTACAAGTCAAGCAGGGGCTGCCTGTGTGGTTGGATGGCGAGTTGCTGGCTCGAAAGCTGGCGCGAAAGACTTCTTGAACGACGTCATCGTGTGGTCCCAAGCTTTGAGCCTCCCCTCAGGCACCGGCTTCTTCGCTTCCGGTTACTCGGCCGCGGCCCGGAATCCCAAGGCCCAAAAAACCGAGCAGCTCGCCGGCACGCAGGAGGAGCTCCGGAAGACCTGCCTTCCTCCTTCACTCATCCGCTCTCTTATCACTGACTACGAAAAGCATGTCCGGAATGAACCTCGACAAGGCCGTCGGTCAGTTGACCGTTCCTATGCCCGCCTGCTCGCTTGCGCTCTCTCACCGTCTCCGCACCTCGCCCCACATCCGACCGAGTGACTGATTTGATGCGCGCACTCGTCCTCCGACTGCAGGCCACGAATCCGCACCGACTCCGGTCGCGTGGAACCAGCGTGACCTCCTCCTGTACGTGTCGCCGCGACTTGGGGTGGTGGACCTTTCCGTCAACTGACTCTTCTGTCTCCGTACAGCTACGCCGTCGGAGTGAGCGCCGTCGAGGAAAGTACCTCTTGCACTGAGTCGGAACTGACAAACCGCCGCGTATACAGATCGGAGCCAAGAAGGACGAACTCGCCTTTACGTACGAGAACAACCCGAACTGGCACCCGTTCCCGACCGTGCGCTCTCACTCTTGTCTCTTTTCACGCTGGGCTCGCCGCATCCCGTACTGATGGTGTAACAATGTGTTGGCAGTACCCCCTCGTGCTCGGACTCAAAGGCGAGTCGCAGGACGTCGTCAACTTTGCCAAGGCGAAAGACGGCAGCGCGCCCAACCCGGGCCTCCCGCCCCTCGACCCGAACCGCCTCGTCCACGCCGAGCAGTCGATCGAGATCCTCGGCGAACTCCCCGCCGAGTCGGGCAAGGGATGGTCCCTCAAGCGCAAGTGCGTCGGCGTCAAAGACACCGGCAAGGGGCTCATCATCGACGACGCGATGGAGCTCGTCAACCCGCAAGGAAAAGTCGTCGTCCGCATGATCAGTTCCGGGTACTGCTTTGGCAAGTTTAACGCCAACGGCTACCAGAAGAGTATCGCGCCGAAGCAGCCCGTCAAGGGAGGCAAGCCGCCCCAACGGAACCCCGACTTTGTCTTTTCGGAAAAGACGTCGCCCGAACAGGCGGCCTTGTACCGCCTCTCGGGCGACTACAACCCGCTCCACATCGACGACGCGATCGGCAAGGGCATGGGCTTCCCCGGTGAGTTTCCATGCACGGAAGGTCAATGAGCGCCTGAGAAAGTGTTAAGCTGACCCTCTCGACCGCTTCAATCAGGCGTCATCCTGCACGGCCTCTGCTCGTACGGTACGTCTTGCCGAGCTTCGTTCTGTTTTCTCTCTCTGCGCGCGCGCGCGCGCGCGCACCGTCACTTTGAACTGACGTGCCGCGCTCTCTGCAGGCCACGCCGCTCGCGCCATCGTCCTGAACGTCGCCAAGGGAGACGGCCGCCGGCTCAAGTTCATGTCCGGCCGGTTCACTTCGCCCGTCCTGCCCGGAGACGAGGTGCGTCATCTCTGTCGAGTCCGTTGTGTTCCTCGGGCTGATGTTCTGCAACCCCCTTATCGCAGCTCGAGACTTCGATCTGGGTCTCGCCGGACGCGGCCTCGGGAGGCCAGCGCGTCGACTTTGTCCAGAAGATCAAGGGCACCGGCAAAGTCTGCCTCGGTGGCGGCGTCGCGCTCGTCGCTTCGGACAAGGGCAGCAAGCTGTAAAGGCGGCGGCCGCGACGGTCGGTTTTGCGGATTCTGTCCGGGTTGGGGATTAGGGTTAAGGGAACAAGTAGTCAGTTCTATGTGAAAGTATTCTGGTCGTTTATATGCACGTTTGCTCTCGAGTGTTTTGCAGCGGCTGATCTGTTCGCGAGCTTGATCCGCCCGAAGCCCAGTTACTGCAGCTGGAAGATCTGTGAAATGAGCGCGCAGAGCTTGCTCGCGTGCACGTTCGACATCGCCTAGTGCTACATATAGCTGCTTGCAAGTGTGCACGTGCAGGGGCGAGCGCGAAGATCAGGAAGGCGACGTCAGCGATCGCTGCGAGGAGTTCAAAGCTCGAGAAGGCACGTGCGTCGCCCCCTCGTAGAGATCTCCAACCTCGCGTCGCTACACTCGCCACACGCTCAGCGACATACTATAGACACCGCTCAAGGTGCGTTTGTAGGCCCGGGATACATACACCACGTTGCTGTACCGGCCGGTTCGTAGGGATTCCGGCCGCCGGCAGTGCGGGCCCACTTTGGCGCAGCGGGGCTCCTCGATTGACCTTCTCAAGTTTCTTTTGATCAAATCTCGCTGCCACCTGGTTGACAGGCTCCCCTCTCGCACGCATTGTTCGACAGCTCCTTCTGCTTCTCGTTCCATCGCAATCTGCCCGCCGAGATGGCCACCGAAGTCTCACCCGTGCAGGACCGCGCACTCAAGCCTCGCCGCGGCCTGGGGAAGGTGCGGACGGACTCCTGTTTTTGGGGCCCAGACACGAGCAGCCTATCAGCTGACACCCTCCTACTCTTCGATCGCCGGCTGCTGACCCTTGCAATGCGGCGCGTTGCTCTCGACAGTATGGCATGATCTTTGCTTGCGGAACAGCGCTCTTGTGAGTCCCCGGTCTCTTCCCAAGCGAGTCTTTCGCAGGAGCGCGAGGTTCGAACCGCTGACTTCTGGCTCACAGTTCCGACGGCTATGTGGTGTGCTTTTTCTTTCCGACGGGGCTCTTTCGTCGCCTGTATCCCTGCAGCACGAGCGGGCAACCCTGTGGCTTCCGCTCTCGCCAAATCCGGCGGAGAAGGAGGCGCGCGAAGCTGACCCACCCGATCCTTGGTTTCCCTTCCCTTCCTCAGAACTCGGCTGCAGGATCGGTCAACACCATTCTGAGCCGACTCTACCCCGAGCAGTATGGAAAGAACCATTGTGCGTCGTTTCCTCCCCCTGGTGGTTGCGTCCGCGCGATAATTGAGCTGACCTGCCTTTTCGTCGCGCAGACTCGACGCTGTTCTCCGGCATGGCCTATCTTGGAACTGTTATCGGACAGCTCACGTTCGGTTTCTTCGTCGATCGCTATGGTCGCAAGTACGGTAAGCCCGGGCTGTTCTGATTCTCTGGTCGAAGCGAACCGCGAACTGATCGACTCGGGATGTTGCGCGCAGGCATGCTCGCGGCCAGTGTCATCATGATCGTCGGTTCGGCACTCTGCGCGGGCGCATACGGCGCGGGAGGATCTATCGATGGCATGTTTGCGGCTTTGATCGTGTACCGGCTCATCACCGGAATCGGAAGTGCGTTGGTTGGCCGTATTCAGCTGGCCCTCGCATGGCCGGCAACCCGTCCTCACAAGTACCGGAAACTGATCTTCCTTTGGCTTGCAGTTGGCGCCGAATACCCTTCAGGATCCGTTGCAGCCAGTGAGAGTACCGAGAACGTCGGTGTTCCCGCGCGCTGGCAGCACGGCCTCTTCGTCCTCGCGACAAACACGGCGGTGAGCGGTCGTGTTTACTCCGATTCTGAACAGCTCATACTGATCACTTTCCCACCGTAAGATCGACGTCGGCTTTGTGGTCGCCGCGTTCGTACCGCTCGTTCTGCTCTGGATCTTCTCCGAGAACCACCTCCGAGCAGTTTGGCGCTTGACCTTCGGAATCGGTATTGTTCCCGCCCTCCTCGTGCTCTTGTGGCGCTTGCGGATGCCGCGCGAACCGGAGCGGTATCGTAAAGCCGCCATTCGCAAGAATGTCCCGTACCGGCTCATCTTCCGGCGCTACTGGAAGAGTTTGCTGGGCGTCTCGCTCTGCTGGTTCCTTTATGAGTGAGTGAATGCCCGTTTTGGCTTTCAATGTTGTACCTCTATGCTCACGTTAGACTCTGCAGCTTTATCACGGTACGTGGCTTCGTCTCCCGCGCTGCTTGATTCAATGGATCCGATCACAACTTTCTCCCCTTGACGTACCTGACTCGCCGCCACCGCGCCCTCCCGCAGTACCCCTTCGGACTCTTCTCGACTCGGATTGTCGACATCATCACCGGCGGTTCCGACAAGCTAAGCACTGTCTTCGTGTGGGGAGTCGTGATCAACGCCTTCTACCTCCCCGGCACGTTCGCCGGTGCTTTCATGGTCGACTGGATCGGCCCCAAAAAGCAGTTGATCCTCTTCCTGTGCTTGCAAGGCATCACGGGGTCAGTATCCCTTTCCTTGCCACGCAGTTATCCTTGACAGAGCTGATTTTGTTTTGCCACCGGCAGCTTCTTCATGTCCGGATTCTACACCCAACTCACGGAGCACGTCGCCGCGTTCGCCGTCGTGTATGGTATTTTCCTCTCGTTTGGCGAAGCCGGTCCTGGAGACTGCCTCGGGCTCCTTGCCTCGAAGACTTGGCCGACCGCCGCGCGAGGTCAGATGTGTGAGTTCTTTCACTACAACCACTTGATATTACACCTGGTGCTGGCCCCACGTCCAGTCAACTTTGTGCCTTGGTATCGTTTGCGGGCGAACCTCCGTGGCGTTAGCGTTCTATGCGAAGAAGCGCTCCTGCTAAGATTCTGACGCTGTTACTTTGGACCACTCGAACAGACGGTCTTGCTGCTGCTATAGGCAAGATCGGAGCGTACATTGCTAAGTATTATTTCTTTGTGTGGGTGACTACTCAAGACTAACCTGCGATTCTCTCCACAGGCGTCTGGGCGTTCCCGGCCCTCATTGACGATGTGAGCATCTCCGTGCTTTCTTGGCCCGGCGGAGCTGCTCTTTCTGACTCTCTCTATATTCGACAGTTCCCCAAGGGGCCGAAGCAGACCTCGGGTCCCTTCTGGGTCGGCAGCGGTCTTGCTTTCGTCAGCGCTTTGATCGCCCTCGTCCTGATCCCCGAAGCCAAGATGGACGGCATGACCGCAGAGGACGAGCGCTTCCGGGAGTACTTGCAGGCGAACGGTTTCGACGTCTCGCAGATGGGAACGCACAGCCAACTCTCGTCCGGAGACGACTCGGCGTACGAGGTCGACACCCGCGGCGAGGACAAGAAGGCGGCCCAGATGGATTGATTCGCCCATGTCCCCTTCCCTTCCTGTTACATCGTCCTGTGTGCACTTTCTCCACTATATCATTGTTTCAACAGACAAGCGTAGCGTCCATACATAGCCGCGCTGGCTTTCTCAGGCGTGGCCGGCACCTTCTTAAATTCGAATAGAAGCCCAATATCTATGCAGAAGAAAAACGCTCTCGAATCTCGCGCTTAGTGACTTGACTCGCGACTATGGAAGGTATCCTTTGACTCGGAGCTGATGGAAAAAGGGCCGGGACGCATGGCAAGCCGACGGCTTCGTCGTGTCGGCCGAGATGTCGCTTCCGTGCCGCGCCCTCACGCTTTGTCAGCTTGACTTACACACGCTGCCTAGACTCGGCCGCACGCGCATAGACAGCCAGCATGACCGCCGATAAGCTCCACCTTACGACTGCGCTCGTGTACGGCCACTTGCCCGAAGTGATCGATTCGCTCGAATCCATCTTCGACGAAGTCATCTTCTACGACATCCAACAGTTTGCGAGCGACATCGAGGACCAGCCGCAGCCGACCGACGAAGAACTCGCACGGACCGATGTCTTTCTCGGCTTCCACATGCCGCCGAGGGTCAAGGACTGGAAGCAGACGCCCCGGTTGAAGCTGTTCCAGGGTTGCTCGGCTGGCTACACGCACGTCACCGACTCGGACTACTACAAGAGCATCCCGAAAGACGCCGACGTCATCTTTGCGTCCGCTTCTGGGATCCATGTGTTGGTCGCTGCTCTCCTGGTCGTGTGTCGAAAGTTTGATTGACTCACCCCGCATGGATCCCTCTGCAGATCTACCATTGGCGAGCACGTTCTCGGCACCGTCCTCATGCTTACGCACAAGCTCAACTACCTCAACTACACGATGCACGCCGAGCAGCGATGGGTTCCGCACAAAGAACTCGGCGGGCAGTTCATCCGCGACCTGCCGACCATGAGCGTCGGAATCATCGGCTACGGACACATCGGTGCGTTTTTCGAGACGCGTTGATCTGCTCAGAACCGGCTTGCGAGCAGGAAGGCGCGGAAACAGAAACTGACCCGAGACCCTGCGCTCTCTCAGGCCGCGAGACCGCTCGTCTTTTCCACTCGTGCGGGTCCAAGATCTACGCGCTGACCCGGAACGGTCAGCCGACGCCCGAGAGCGGCTACATCATCCACGGCACGGGCGACCCTTCGGGCAGTCTCCCCGAGCAGTACTTTGCGACCTCGTCGCGCTCGTCGACCCTCTCGTTCTTTTCGGCGTGCGACGTCGTCGTCAATACTTTGCCGGACAGCGAGCACACGCGTGGATTCATTGGCGAGGCGGAACTCGAGGCGATGAAGGGCGATGCCATTTATGTCAATATCGGACGCGGGACGACCACCAATCAGGAGGCGCTCGTCAAGGCTTTGCAGGCCAAGCCGAAGGACGGCGAGGAAGAGGGCGCGACCGGCACGCTGCGGATCGGAGGAGCCAGTCTCGAGTGCGTTTGCCCCCCCGCGTTCGATGCAACCTCCGACCGCCGAGCAAAAAGGACTGACCCTTTCCCCCGCAGCGTGACCACCCCCGAACCGCTCCCTTCGCCTCACCCCCTCTATACTTTGCCGAACGTCGTGCTGACGCCGCACATGTCTGGACTCTCGCGGCTGTACGGAACCCGGTGCGGCGACTTGCTCGAGAAGAATGTCCAGCGGTTGCGGCAGGGTAAAGGCGCTTTGAACGCGTTCCGCGGGCGCGGCGAAGACGACTAGACTTTGTAGAAACAAAAAAGATCATTCTTTAACTTTCGGATGTATATCTGTTTTGGCTCGCTCAGATTTCCACAGCGGTCGGGGCGGGTTCCCTGAAAGAGACGGCTGACATTGGCTGACATTATTCAAGTCTTTCAATTTCCTGGAAGAGGTTTACTACATTTCGGATCGCGCTCGCTTGTGAGTGCGAGTGGTGTAACTGAGACAATACAGGGGGGGTTGTTGAGGGTCCCTAGGCACAGGTGAGGGATTGGTCGCCGCCGGGTCCTTTGGCCTGCAGCGAGTCGTCAAAGGCCGGTTGGGTGACAGTCGAATTGCCGGCACCGGAGCAGCCAAAGATAGTCTACGTTGGAAGTATATCAAAAATGCATCAGCACCGTTTGAAAAGTTGTGCGAGATCGACAGTCGCCCGAATCGGAACGCACCGGCAAACCACCGAGAAGCTGGTTCTGCAGACCAGTTAAAAGGGTGGACACGCCATCGACAAGCGGAACGCCGAGTGTAGCTGGACTCTGACTCGACAGGAGCTGGTACAACTGGCAGCCGATCTCGTTCGTGTTGCCCGAAGCGATGATGCTCGAGAGCGGGCTCGGAAGGGTGTTGCCGGCGGCGAGTGTGCCCGGCGCGTTGGCGACGACGTTGGCGATCCCGTACGGGGTCGCGCGACGGTACCAGTTGTCGGGGATCTGCTCCGGGACGGCGCAGATAGTGCCGTCATCGTTGATCTTGAAACCCATCAACGGCGCAATGTTCTGGAGCGTCGCTTTTCCGCCTGCACCGTAGGTGCCGTTGCTGAAAAACTCGGGGACTGTCGGCGAGGCCGAGTTAGCAGTGCTGACAGATGAGAGACGACCGAGTCCCACTCACTGATAGGGTACGCGGCGAGCTGCGCAGAGTGAAAAGAAGATAATCAGTTTTCGCCCGCCTTGGACCGCTCCGGAGCGAGCGCGACTCACGATAACGACCAGCGTCGGACCGTTTGCATAGTACTTCGGGTTGTTCTGGATCGAGAGTTGGCTGTTCTGACCGAACAAGGCGTTGAGGGTCGGGGTGTCAAAGTTGCCACCGTTCTGTTTGGCGAGCGCGAGCAGGCGGCGGAAGCGGTCCGGCTGCTGGCTGTGGTTGTCTCCGTTGTCGAGGTAGAAGCTGCGGATTATAGGCGTGTCAGATCGACTTGGGAAGACAGTAAGTCGGGAAAAGAGGCTTACTCGTTGCGAGTCGGCGAGCTGTCTCCCTCGCAGCGCGAATGGGCGTCCAAGCCGAATTGACGACTGACACTCTTGGAGCCGATTCCAGAACCCGAGTAGGTCCTATCGTCCTCGCCGCCGACTGCGAATGCGCAAATGTTCAAATCGTCAGCGAAGGAGTTTACGAGCAAGGACGGCGCACGAAAAAAAGAAGGGGGATCGCGCTCACTCGAGAAAGTCTGCGTCTGAAGGTTACCGCCATAGGTCACGGCAATGAAGCAGAGCAGGCCCGAGAGGTCCTCGCCCATGTTGAAGACTTGCTTGGTCGCCGAGATGACCTGCTGCGCCGTGACGATTCCGTTCCGGGGCAAGTAGCCGTGGTTCGCGAGGGCGTTCAAACCCGGGCAGACGCCTCGTTGGCTGCAGTCGGGCGTGCGGAGAAAACGTCAGAGCGGGAAGGAGCAGGGAAGAAGATCGCACGCATGAAGAGAGAGGTAGGAAGGCTCACTCGGTCGGACCGGGAGCTTGGAACGGGTGGTTCACGTCCGGGAAGCGATTGCTCGCGTCGACGTTGGAAGCGCCTCCGGTAGCGAGTCCGTTGACGAGGTTACCGAGCGCGCCAGTGACGCCCGAAATGACTCCGCCGGCGGTACTGCCGACGCCCGTCACGAGGCCGCCCAGGACGCCACCGAGGAGGGCGCGCTCTTCGAGCTTCTCGGCGCGCCTGTGCAGCATCTCGTCGTAGGCTGCCGTTTGGAGATTGATCGCACGTGAGTCAGTTTTGAACTGGATGCCGCAACGGGAGACGACAAGTTGCCACTCACCGCGTTCCGCACCCGGACCTGCCATCCATGGGTACGCGCTCGACTGCAGAGCCTGCGCTAGCACGAGGAGCGAGAGAATACCGAGCTTCATCTTTGGTAGCACAGTTTAATTTCCTCTCTTGAGAGAGAGAGTCGAGCGAGAAAGCACGAGCGGGTGGATAACAGCTTGTCGACGGGGACCCTCGTGTGGGGCCAGCGAGCGACGCCAAATCAGGGCGCGGACATTTCCTGCACGCTCTCGCCGGAGAAGAAGCTGCAGATGCAGCTCATGAGTGCAAGCACACGCGCTGCAGTGAGTTCGTGCAGGGGCCGCATGCGCTAACGCGAAGCGATCGACGAGGTACCCTTCAAGGCACGTACGCATTAATGAATTCATACTGGCATATTGATATGAAGCCCCCCCGTCACCTGACCTTCTCAAAAACGGCGAGTGGACCGATTCTTGCGTTCGGTGTCACAGAAATAGCATATTGTACGCGGACTCGGCTCGATCACCGTGTCTGAGCCGCGAACACGAAGCTGTGGAAGGTTCTCCGTGCTGTAGCGCTAGTATAGTATGTATTCGGTGGGCGAAGACGAGAGGCCGCTGCGGTCAGGTTCCAGGAAGATCAGCAAGAGCGGTGAAAAGCATCGGGTGACGTGGTGAAGAGACAAAAGACCGTACAGTAGCGCGTTCACGAGAAGCGAACGATCGCGTGCGCTTGAGTACAGATCTCGCCGATCGATTCCAGGTAGCGAACGTCCGCGGGAGACGGTGTCCGGCGCCAGCGAGCTGGAAGTAGAGTTGCGAATACGCGGCGCCTGTACGCCCACCAAAGCGTAGTGGAAAGGGAGTGCGACCGACAAAGATAGAGTGCCTCAATTCGAAAAGAGAGAGAGAGAGACGATCTCCGCCCGGTGAGGCCGATGCGCTACAAGTCCGTCTTGCCGATCGACTGGACCTGCCCATCACCTGCGAGTCGGACGAACACCCAGAGGAGGATAGATACGATACTGGCGAGGATATCCCGGCGGCGAGTCCACAGCAGATATGCGACGAGGAAGGGCCAGCCGAATTGGAACGCGGCGGGGATTTCCCAACTCGGTTGACGGAGCGAGACGGGCCAGCGGTACTCGCCTCGTCGCTCTTCGTCATCGCTGTCGTCGTCGTCGTCGTCGCTGCTGGCGTGGATTCCGTGACTGCGTGTCGCACTAGTTGCGCCGTTGCCGCCGCTCCCGTTCCCGCGCTCGCCTCGCTTCCCGACACCGACACCGACACCACCAGCAACGAAGGTCCCTCGAGTCCTGAACTGCTCCAACAGGGCGTCCTTTTCCGCCCATCGATCATACAACCACCGCTCAAACGCGCGCTTCTCGTCCTCAGTCCCTTCTCCGTCGGCGGCGTCGACGGCGTCGAGTTCCCCGAGCGGGATCTCGGACAAGCTGAATGCCCGGATGTGCATGTGCAGCTCGGGAGGTGCGATGTGCGAGAGGAGTACGGAAGGGAGGGTGTAGAAATCAGAGGCGTAGATCGGGGAGGCGGAAGTGGAGGGCGAGGAGCGAGGGAGCGGATAGCCGACGGTGATGTCGACTAGGCGGAGGGAAGGCGTGGTTCGCGCGAGTTGGCGGAGTCTACGGCGTTTTCTCTCGGGGGTCAGTTGATGAGCGCAATTGCGGCGATAGTCTCGGAATGATCTCACGCGAAAAAGAGGCCGGTCGATCGCGGCAGGAGGAGGTGTTTAAAGTCGGCGACTGTGTGGAGAGAGAGAGAGATGGCCATCTCAGCCTGTTGCCGCTCACGCTGGTGTCCCCAATTACAATCCACTCACTCTGGGTCTTGTCCGCGTACTTTTTCGAGATGCCGCGCGTGTTGGCCGTGACGATGGTCCCTTCGGGGAACAGCAGCAGCGCCATCGGTTCCCCAATCCGGGCATTCTCTCGCGCAATCTCGTCGAGCTGCCTCGCCAACGGTTCTTTGTCGGTCGCCCACTTGCGCGCCATAAAAATGAAGCCAAAGAGTTGACATGCCGAGCCGACGATGGGGATCCGCCGGAGCGAGTTTTTGAGGCTGATGAAGAGCGAGGCCGAGTGATCCCCGTCGCGCGAGAGGTAGGCCAGGATCCAGAGGTAGATCCAGTCTGTCAGGGTCGTGTGGTTCGAGATCTGGAGAGGGCGAAGCGGGACAGCTTTTTTTTAGCAAGTGATCCTCGGGGCGGAAGAGCCAGCGCGGGCGGCAACGCACCCAGAGAGCCTTTTCGGGCAGCTTCAAGCTGACGAGCTTCCCGTCCGTGTCGCGTTCGATCCAGTCCTCCCCTTGGTCATGGCCTCGACCCGCACTGAGGACGAGTTCGGTCGGCGAGAACCACCTGACGATCAAGACGAGTAGCCTCCCGAACGCTCGTTTGCCGAGTTGGCGGTACGTGCGTCGTGTTCGGATCGACCCATAGTACAGCGGGTACAGCAACACGAGCAGCAAGACGGTCGCGAGGATGCCGACGTCAAACACGACGATGAATCCGACGGTGAGCGGTAACGTCACCGTCAGGAGCGAAGCGAGGCTTAGCGGCGGGCGCTGTGACACGGGCAGCGACCAGAGTGGCGGTTGCTGCTTCCCAAGCCCTCGGCTCGCCATCCTGCGGCCAGGATTCGCTGATCCGGGTTTGTTACGGGTCGACGCAAACCCGGAATTCCGGCTTTTTCGCTCGTCGACGACGCACGCTTCAACGCAGCGAGGCGAGAAAATTCAACACCGGGAATGTATAGCGACCCGCGCTCTACCCTCCGAATCAATCCGAGTGGCAAGGATCGCGGCGAATCGTCGAAAGAGCCCTGCGGTTCTAAGTTTAAACAGCTTTGCATTTCTTGCACGTACGCAAGGGAGTTGATGATGACGGAAGACTGTGTGTATGTGTGCAGGGGTGTACGACCTTTTGTTGTTCGGAAGGGGGGGTTCTTAGATCCGGGAAAACTAGACACAAGAGAGAGAGAGAGAGGAGGTTCGGTCTTTCGCGTTTAGAGCTTGGCCGAACTCTTGTTCTTGTACGCCTCCTCGGCCGAGCTGTGCGTCAGGCAATAAGATCAATAAGCATCCGAGGTCTGCGCCAGGGGAAGGAGCGAGTCGATCCCATGATTGGAATACAAGGGGACGCACCGGATGATGTCGACAAACTCGGGCTTGAGCGAAGAGCCACCGACGAGAGCGCCGTCGCTGCGAGGGAGTGTGCGTACTTCAAGGTCAGCGAGCGACTTCATTGAATATGAGCGAGCGTCTCTCCCGGCCGCTTTCGTAAGCGGGGGTAGGACCGGGCGAGGAGGGAATCAACGGTGCGGCGCTCACATGTCCGGCTGGAAGCCTGCGGATGAGAGTACACGTAAGTCAGCCTGGTCCGCAAAAACAGCAGTCTTGGGCCTCTGCAGGGGCGAGAAGACCGTCTGTCCTTGAGGGTGACTTACAGAGCTCCTTCGAGTTCTTGCCGTTCACCGAACCGCCGTAGCTGTACGCCGAGTTCAAACATCAGAACAATCAGCAAATGCGCTTGGACACCCGGGAAGAGGGGGCTCCATCGGCAAAAGAAAAAGAGGGGAAGAGCCAAGCAAAAGAGGGGACGTACATGATGCGGACCTCGTCGGCGACCTTCTTCGAGATGCGCTTGGCGATAAACTCGCGGATGTGCTTGTGCGTGTCCTGCGCCTGTTCCGGAGTGGCGACCTGTTTGTAAACGATGACGGTCAGTCCGGGTCCTAGGCGATGCTGGCTTCCTTCCCAACACCGACTCGTGCGTGAGTTGAAGACATGAGAGACGAACCTTGCCGGTGCCGATGGCCCAGACTGCAAGAAGGGGTGTCGTCAGCGTTTTCATGCTCTTCTCCTTTGGTAGCTGCACCAAAGTCTTGTACACGTCGAGACGATGGGACAGCAGGGAAAGAGAGGAAAAGGGGACGCACCGGGCTCGTACGCGACGACAATGTGCTCCCAGTCCTTCTCATCAATGACCTTGGCGAGGGCTTCGATCTGGCGGTCGACGACCTCCTCGGTCTTGTTGCCCTCGCGCTCCTCGAGCGTCTCGCCGATGCAGAAGATGACCTTGACGCCCGTCTTGAGCGCGGCGGCGGTCTGAGCATTGCGGTGTCGGTGGTGAATTCAGCGAGAGAGAGAGAGTGTGTGTGCGGTGAACCAAAGGAGTCAGCGATCGAGTTCATACGCGGTTTAGTAACGGGGCCCGCGCGAAGGGGATCAAATGCTGAGAGCGAGGGAGGTCCCCGGCCTACCTTTTCGGCGACGAGCTCGTCGGTCTCGTGGAAGATAGTGCGGCGCTCCGAGTGGCCGAGGATGACCCAGTTGAGGCCAATGTCCTTGAGCTGCGCGAGCCTGTTAGGAAAGACACGAGCGGGGATCAGTCACTTAGCCCCGGCGAGAGCGCGCCTTGGGACAGAAGCTGGAGTCTACGCACGAGATCTCTCCGGTGTAGGCGCCGGCGGGGAGCTGGTGAGCGTTCTGGGCTGCGACCGAGATTCCCTTGCGGCAGAGTTCCTTGAGGGGGAGGATGTAGAGCGCGGGCGGGGCGATGACGACCTCGGCCGACTCGACGTCGACCTCGGCGTCGTTGAACTGGTGGACCAGCTTGGTCAAGGTGGCGAGGTCGCCGTTCACTGTGCGCGCGGGTGCGGTGTCAGGCGTCTTGGCTCTCCTCTCCCCGAAGCAGGGTTTTTTTCCTCCCAAGGGCAAAGCGGGGGACTTACTCTTGAAGTTTCCACCGACAAAGAGAGTGCGAGGCATGATTTGGATCTAGTCTGCAGGCGTGGCGCGGCGAGGCTGATTGCGACGAGACGAGAGCCGAGACGTGAGATCGATGACGGCGACGACGAGAGAAGACGACGTAGGCGGGAGGGCGGCAGGGCATGCGGGCACATCAAGGATCAGCCTTTGGAGTATCTAACTAGCTGTATGACTCTGCTTGCACTCACGTATATGAGGATGCAGCGTCACGAGGTTCGGATCAGGTCGGAGAGCGGAAACGAGTGACGACGACGGCGGCATAGCAAGGGCGGGCATGAGCATAGCGAGCACACAGGGCGGGTCAGCTCATCTCGGCGCACTTCCTCATTACCCATCTACCGCTATACTCACGTTTCCGTGTGAATGGGTGAGCAAGCAGTCGAAACCGCGGCCAACTCTTCGTCTGCTGTCGACCGGCGAGAGAAAAGATTTTCCCCTCTCTTCGGTCCACCCTCGAATTACAGTGCACGAGCTCTCTTACCGATTGAACAGCCCGTCTCAGCTCGATCTAGCTTGTCCGAGTCGACCGCGGAAATCCTGGCAGTGTGGCTCGTCCAAGTCCGACGGCCTGATCCCTCGGGCAAGTTTCTCTCCTCAGAACCCTTCCTTAGCATGGTCGCACTTTGTCCACCGAGAACTTTGTCTCGTAGAGGCATCCAGACGTGCAAACTGTTCACGAGAGATGCGATTGAGGAAGCGCGCCGCTGCGAAAGCGCTCCCTGCGTGTTCTCGCGGCTTTTTACCCTGTCCAGACGCGATCTGATCCAGCGCTCCCGTGACATTCCTGACTGTCACAACGGGCTCGGACTCGTGAACAAGGTCAGGGCGGTCTACATCAGCCCCGCCGAGCGGGAGTCCGGACCGCCGTCTACTCAGACTCCTTCGCCCTCATCTTTCGCTTTTTTCGCCACAACGAGATTCCCAACTCGAACGTCGCCGGACCCGTCCCGGACGCGACCGGATCAGCTGCGGTGGACTCGGTAGGGCTTGAAGCATCGACTATGACCCCGCCAGCTCCGCCAGTCGAGTCGACGGACGGCAGGTCGAGCCAAGAACCGGCAGAGTCGGTGTTCGACTGGGCGGACAGGCTCCTCGCGCAATTCCCTCCGGAGGTCTATGAGGGAACGGTACGATCATCGCAGTCTAGCCTGTGCGACCTCGCTTTCTCCGTCCCACCGCGCGGGAACATTGGGCGTCCGGAAGCAACGGGTGGCGAGCCTGGAATCCAAAGAGGCTTTCATCGACTTTGCGATCCTCCGGACCTGATCACCGCAGAGATGTGAGTAGCATTGTATGCTGCAAGCTACCAGCACTGCCTCTACTACTAACCAGGTGACCCTTGTCCTCGTAGCGCGTCGCCTGCGTTATTTTCCGACGCCCCGCATCCGTCTTTCCCCATTTTCCTGCCTTCCTACAATTGGTCGACATCGACGTCGTCCCCTTGTACACCGGTCGTCTGGGAGCCAGACCTCGCTGCGACGGCGTTCGCTACCCCGCCGCCGCTGCCGCGGGACACCTGCGAAGTTCCGTCGATGAAACGCACAAAAATCTACACTCTCCGCCCCTCCCACGCCGGCGACCGGAGCAGCTCCTCGGCGCTTCCTCCTCCTCCTCCTCACTTAGACGCCATAAGGACGTCGGTCGATCCAGCCGCTCAGGCGGGAGGCTCGATCTCGGTCGAAGGAACGCCGGCAAGAGGCGAACTTGAGAAGGTCCAGCCTAAGCACGGCTCGACGGGGGTCCGGACGTGGTTCCCTTCCTTCCCTGGCGCCATAGCGGTCACCGAAGCGCGCCATCACTCGCAACGACAGCTCAGTCCGACTTTCCCATGCGTCGGGGAAGCGGCGGCCGTGCGAAGCGGGGCTGCTGAACGCGCGACGACGCCGAAACCGCTGGCTATACTCTCGCGGTACGCGCTGGACTCGACTGGTCCGATAGTACTGGTGACCGAAGAGTCGTTCTTCACCCCGTGGAGCAACGGCGAAGCGAGTTTGCTCACCCTCGACGGGCGGTACGGGTGCGCACGTGTTTCTTTTCCCGACCGGGAGGGACAGACCCTCTCTGAGTCAGTGAAGCTAATCCGAGACCCGCCCATCCTGACTCCGGTCTGACCAGGGTGCCCTTCTCGGCCACGATCGGCGGGCCGCCCAACTTTTCGTACGACCACCATGTCGGTTCGTGGGTCACGTACCGGCTCTCGCAGATCTCGCTCGACGTCTCGTTCGGTCTGCCGGGCGACCTCGATCTTACCCAACTCTGCACGACCACGAACGTCGTCCCGATCGAGCGGTTCGAGGTCGAGGTGACGAGCTGGTCGAATGCGGACAGGAATCGGAAAGTCGATCTGCACCAGCTCGACAAGACTCGCGTCCTGAGTCGAGCCGTACCCCTCCGTCGTCAAGTCCTGCGCCCACGCCAGCCCAGCGAGGGCAGTGAGCTCGACCTCTCGTCCGTCCACACGACGAACGACTCGAACCTCCTCCTCCTCCTTTTGACGACCCACTTCCGGCGCGTTCACTACGCCCGCTCGACGCCCAACGACCAGCGCCACCACAGCGTGTGCGACTCGGCCGTCGTGTTGCGCGTCTCGGTCCTGGCGATCCATACGGACGCGAGCCAGTCGGTCCTGGGAGGGTGGACGAGCGCGCCGCACCTTGTGAGGGGGAGGAGTCGCGTCCAGTTCGGCGGCGGTGGCGACGGGACCTCCCCGGAAAAGTCACTGCAGTCGTCGATGTTGTCGTCGAAGAGACTCGCGGTGGGACCGGTGCGCGAGCGTGCCCGCAACGTCAAGGCGAAGAAGAAGAAGCGGTACCCGAGCGCCGAATTCATCGAGGATTCGGACGCCGAGGCGGGGTCTTGACGAATGTCGAACTACGGCAGCCGACGTACGACTCATCGCAGCTTGGAAGGTCGAGAAGAACGGCGTGGACGGTGGGCGCGCTAAAAGAGTTCTGCTTTGTTCGGGTTTGTGTTTCTCCGTCTCTGCCTTTTCCCGTTCATCACCGCGAGGACGTAAGAATGCAAAGGTAGTGCATGGCAATGAAAAAGATGATCTATATTGCGGGGCAAAACAAGAGTCAGCTTGTGCACACCGGGAAAGGATTGGCAAACTTGGGACGCACACGACAATCGATACCGACACCGGCCCAACTCGCCCCACAGTCTACTCCTCCTCCTCTTCCTCTTCGCTCTCTTCCCCCTCCCGACTCGTCATGCTCATACGTCGCCGCGTCTCGAGCCCGTCCACCACCAAATTGACCGTCTTGCCCAATCCTCGGAACGCCTCGGCGACAGTGACGGTCTGATCACTTCTAGCGTGATGGTCGTGGTCGCTCAGGTGGGTGGTCGAAGGCGACGCGAGATGAGAAGGGAGCGGGATGACTTGACGCGGGAAGGTGGTCGCGAGGCGGAAGTGGTACCGCTGAACATAGTCCGCGGAAGGTGGCGGTGGTGGAGGGGCAGAGGGAACCGCACGAGCAGCAAGATCGGCTTCCCGTTCGAGTTCGCATTCCGTCCAGGCGTAGACTTCCTCGGTTGGAGCGTCGCCCGCGAACGTGCGCATCACGCGCTGGCCGTTCCCGAGTCGGACCGCGACCCGCACCGCTCCCTCCTCGGCAGGGGACGCCTCCCTGCTCGCCAAAAACTCGCGCCTTTTGCGTTCGCGCCAGCCCCGTGCCCGTTCGGCCTCCCACTCCCTTTCGAGCCTCTCGACCCGCTCGCGCTCCTCGCGCTCGAGTCGCGCCCTCTCGGCCCTCTGGCGCTCTTCCTCGCGCCTCCGCACCGCCAACACTTTCTCCTCGTCCCTCCTTGCATTCTCAGCCACCCTCCGTTCTGCGTCCTCCCTCGCTCGACGGTCCGCTTCTCGCTGCGCCTTTTGGGCCACCAGCCGCGCGAGGAACGGTTTCACCCGCGGCAGGACGGCAGTTTGGACGTGGGCGTGCAGGGTCGTCGCCGTGAGCGGCGAGGTCGGCGAGTGTTCGAGGCGCGAGATGAGCCGCATCCGGGGCGAGGTGATTGGAGCCGTTGCCGGATTCGATGCGAGGCCGGGAGGTCCCGAGGGTTGCAACGCGATGAAAGCCACGAACGGCAGCGAGATGTACGAGAGCGTTTGGCCGACCTGGTACGCGTCCCGGTCGCTGACGTCTCCGCCCCAGACGACGATCCGTTCCTCGTCGACGAGGTCGTTGACCACTTCGCTGACGAGCACCTCGCGCTTGAACCGCTCGTCCCGCTCGTGTTCCTCGCTGGTCAACACGACCATGAGGATGCGCATCTCGTCCCTCGCAAAGCGGAGCGCTTCGTCGTAGCTGCCGATGTAGAACTCGGGGATTCGAGGACCGGTACCGCCGCCGCCGCCGCCGCCGCCGCGCGTGTGATGACGACGAGACGTGAGACCGCTCGAGGAGGACGCCGCGGCCGAGGCGGAACCTGTGGCGGATTGCCCCCGCCGCGAGAGAGCCGTGACGCGTTCGACGCTCCGGACAAAGTTCTCGGCCGCCGCGGCGGGAGAGACGGTCGTTCTCGGTCTCGCGGCTCCGGCGAACGGGTTCCGAGGTCGGAACGAGGCGGTCGACGAAGGGCGGAGTCGGAAAAGGCGCGCGAGAAAGACGACGATCGCGGCGCCGAGGTTGTACAGCAGGGCGGCCGGGTAGGCGAGGATCGCAAGCGGAAGTGCGAGGGCCTGCACGGGGAGAGTTTCGTTGAGTTTCGGCAGCGCCGTGGGAACGTGGTGAGGCCCGGAGTAGGGTGAGGGCTCACCTGACGGAGGTAGTACAGCCCGATCGCTCCCGTTCCGAGTCCTCCAGTCTGCTGCGGAGCGCGTCTCCTCGGTGAGCCGGCAGACAGCAGCGGCGGGTCGTGGTCGTGGTGGTTGTCGTCGTCGTCGTCGGCTTCCTCGGGCGCGTGCGTGTCCGGTGCGCCGTCGTACACGCGCGAGATGGCAGCCTGCACGTCCCAGCCCGACTCTTGGAGCGCTTGGAGGCTGTCGGCGCTGTGCGGGTCGCGGTTCGTCACTGCTGCAAACGTCTCGAGCGAGTTGCGTTGCGAGGCGTTCAGGGAACCGAGCAGCGCTTCCTCGTCCGACAGCGACATCGCGGCTGTGTCTTAACCCCTGTGCGCAGCTCTCCGTACGCGTCTTGTGGAGTGTCGAAAGCCAAAAGGTGGAGCGTCATCTCGCCTGCAGCCTCTTCGGAAAACATCGAGACGGCTTCGCGAGTGCGAGGAATAAGATATAATTACGGGATGAGTACAACAGCGCCTATAGGTTGTTGAGAAGGGGAGTCTACTTTAGGCGAGTT
Source organism: Rhodotorula mucilaginosa (assembly GCA_034406715.1). Classification (NCBI taxonomy): domain Eukaryota; kingdom Fungi; phylum Basidiomycota; class Microbotryomycetes; order Sporidiobolales; family Sporidiobolaceae; genus Rhodotorula; species Rhodotorula mucilaginosa. The sequence goes on from CP137873.1 coordinate 993,479, forward strand.
CAATAATCTTAGAGCGCCCTCATCCAGACGACTCGCAGTCGACCAGCGACGAGTCGAGTCAAAGTGCGAGGGGTGGGATACATTGGCCGTGTATATGGTGTGTGAAGCCAGCGAGTCTAGAAATATAAGGATAGCGCCGAGCTGACCAGGAGCGAAACGATCGCGAGCGGACCGGCGGCGACGTCGGGGCTCAGCCGAGTCGCAGCCGACGACGGCGAGTTCGAGTCGGCGTTCCCATCGGACGAGTCGACCTTGCCCCCGTTGTTGATGAAATCCCTCCTCGCAGCCTCCATCAGCAAGACAAACGCCTCCCCCTCGGGCGAGATCTCGTCTCCGCTCTCGAGCTGCCTCGTGAACGACATCGGGTCCGTCACGGGACTCAACACCCCACCGGTCGAGATGTGTCGGTTGTTGGCCGTCAGGGCCTGGTAGGACGCTTCGGCTGCGGCGAGAGATCGCGAAGAGGGCGGGTTGGCCGCTGATGAGTACAGGTTGGCGACGAGCGCGAGGCGGTACGTGTTGGCGATCATGATCGCCGTCGACGAGCTCTCGGGAAAGGTGCTCGAGTCGTTCATATAGTTATGGAACAGTCCTCCGCTCTGTCGGATTTGGTCGAGTCAGTTCATATCTTGGGGGGGGAAACACCCGCCACCGAGCCATTTGCAGCTCACCCTCGGTTGAGACCACGCCGAGTCGATCACTTCTTTGGCCCAGCTCGCGAGGTCCTGGCTCTGGCTCGAGAACTGCTGCGTCAAGGTCGAATTGTCGCTGTTCTGAATCGTCGCCAGAACGCGCAGGACCCCGCCCGCGACCCAGCCGTTTCCTATTCAACGCCAGCGCCAGCGCCAAGTCAGTTCCTTCCCATGCTCTCGGGGTTTTTTTTTCAGCCCCGCTTAGCGACCGCAAGCTCACCTGTCGCCCACAGTCCAGGGTCCGAGTCGCTACCGCCTCCCGGAACGTAGATGTGTCGCCACAGTTTCGTCTGCGGGTCTTGCAAACTCTGCCGGTACAGTCGGATCTGGTCGTACGCGAGCTGGATCAACGTGTCGTTGCGGGTCATAAGGCCGTAGTAGGCCCAAAACTGGGCGGGTGGCGGCACGGTGGTGGTCAGATTTTGTTCTTGGGCGGAATTGACTTTGAAGGCTCCGGAGGGGACATACGGGTGGAGCCATGTCTGCCACGCGGAGAGTTGAATTTTTCCTCGAGTCAGTATAGAGTCAACCGGAGAAGAGGTCAGATGTTTGGACCCACAGACAAAGTCGCTCCAGAGCTGGACGCTGTCGACGCGGTGCGAGATGGCGCCGTCGCTCGCCCTCGGCGTCTGCACTTCCAATGCCCACACCTGCGCCTCCGCTGCCCCTCCCACTCCCGACTGATTCCTCCCCCCAAGAGTCGCGTCTTCCCCCATTGTCCAGTTGGCGAGAATGACGGCCGGACCGACCGAAGCGGGATCGGCGGCGGACGCGTCCTCGATGAGTTGCCATTGCCCCCACGGTTGGTTCGCGATCACATTTGCGGCGAGGGCGAGGACTTGGGAGGGGTACGGGTCGACGGAGGGGGAGGGAGTGGCGAATCGGGACGAGGAAGGGAACGCAAAGGGGGAGAGCTCCGGGTAGATGAACTCGGTCAAGGCTTCGGCGTGGGTCCCTTCCTCCCAGCTGGAATCGCACGGAATGGTCAGCTTCTGCCCCTAGAGAACGCGAACGGAGAGCTTACCTCTTGTTGGCGGTGCTGTTGAGCATGGCGAGGATCGCAACCACCTGCTGTTGCGTCAATCCCGACTGCCTCGACAACTGGTACGCGGCGACCGGCTCTCGAGTCGCGAGCGCGAGCAGGACGACCAAGACGGCCGTGAGAGCGTAAGAGTGCCGCATTCTCCGTCCCGGCTTCTATCAGGCAGCTTCGGAGATGGAGAACGTTCCGCGACGTCGATAAGCTGATGACGTCGGGGCAGGTGGGTTGCGCGTTCCCACCAAGGCGAGCAGCGGTCAGCAGCAGCACAAGAGAGGACGACCGTTCTCTGCTCGCGAACAGCAGCTTTGCCAGCAGCCAAGGCCTGACGCGAGGCGAGCAAAGCCGCGGTCCCCGGACCTGCAAACGCGCCGAGCATAAAGCTGGGGTCGCTCAACACCGAGCCTGGTTCAGATCGAAATCACACGCTTCTCTTCGCACGCGTCGTCTCTCTCTCTCTCTCCTCCCTCCCTAACGACCAGGGATGAAAGCCGAAACCTCGTGCTGCTCTTCTTTTGCCCGTTCTTTCACGCTTCGTGACGCTCAGCTATTCGCCTTGACTTGGCCCACCACGTACACTCGCGCTCGCATCTCGGTCTGCAGTGACGCGACGCTGCTGCGTTTCTCGGCGCGATCTCTCCAGAGTCTCGGCGGCGCACCTTAGGTCTCTCCAGGAACTGGCGATTTTTCTCCTATATTGACGCTTCTTTGCTGCTGCACACAGAGGTGAGTGAGCTACTGACTTGTGGGCCAATCCGTCGAACCGGCCGTGCTGGATGTCGAGTATGTTCTGCCGCCACCTCTTCGCGGCGCCGTCTCTCTGTGCTTTTCTTTCTCGACTTTGCACTCGGACCGGAACTCATGGACACCCGCCACATCACATGCTAGTGTACAAGGCAATCTCGGCATAAAGATGGCGGTCCCGTCGCGCCGTCGAGCCATATCCTCGCCGCCAAGAGCGAGACCCCCCGACTGGATCTCCGTTGCTCGACCACTGCGGCTGCTCGACAGGGCATACATCCTTTTCACGGAGCGCAACTCTGCCTAAGGAAAGAACGCTGCCAGGTCTGTTCCGCTGGCTTTGACAAGGAGCACCCGGTTAAGCCAGGCGGAGAGGGGCTCTTTCTTTCCGCTGTCGCTCCTTCCAAGGTGCCCAACTCAGCTCAACTTCGTTTGCTACATGCACAGCACCCCTTTCTTTGACAATCCCACGGGCGTCCTCGTGGCTCGAATTGCTTCGCTGCACAGGTTTCAGACTGATCCAGCGGGTCCTTTGCCCACCTCGACCCTTTCGTTTCCCCGGTATACCGCTAACGCGTGTCACCGTCACGGGCTCTGACCCTTTGCGCAAATCATTGTGAATGGACGGTGAGTGCAACCTTGCGCGCCGTCGGAGCGCGGAGGAAGAAGGATCACGACATTCGAAAGGCAACATGCGAGCCGTCTTCGTCCGGAGAAGCTACAGCCGGAATGTGGTATGATCCCTTGGGCTTGTCTGTCTGCCCTGGTGCCTCCGCGTTGTAGACGGAAAGAGGTCCGGTGTCTTCGTCCGACCTGTATGAAATCTCTCCGTCTCTCGTACGATTGATCGCGTCAGACGCGTCTTGCTGTTCCGGCTACTGAGAGCACTTTGACTGCTTCTGTGACTGCGACTCACAGGCACAGGCAGACTTGAGACGACCCGCTTCGGAGCTCCCCACCATCCCGGCCTCATCTCATCCGCTCACCTCGACGCAGGCCACGGCTGGCTGGACGCGGCTGCTCACCGGTAGACCGAATCGGACAGACAGTAGACGCGGTCCCCTGCAAGCGACAGAAACGCACCCGTGAGTCCTTGCAGCCCCAGCGTGGTCATTCCTCATCGACCCGTTGCGATGACCTGGACACCTTAGATCAACTGACGTTCGGACACACAGAGACGCATAACTAGCACAGGCGATGGCTGCCGCTGTTCCCGGCCCGTCGTCGGCGCCCGGGTCCTCGCCCATCTCGTCCCTCTCGCCGTCGCCATCTCCGACCACCGCCCGCAAGCGTTCCCGTTCCCCTTCCGGCATCTCGCTCTCCTCGCTCGCCCTTTCCGAGGACGAACTCGACGCCGAGGCGCAGGACGAGTTGGCGCTCGAGTACGCGACGGCGATGGACCACTTGCAGACCGCGAGGTGCGAATGGGGCGGCTGCGGCGTCGAGTTTTGGGAGATTGAACCCCTCGTCGAGCACGTACATAACGGTGCGTGGCTGTCCCTCTCTCTCTCTCTCTCTCTTTCCGCTCACTCGTTCCGACGAAGCTGACTTGGGGAGATCCACCTCTGCTCCTAGTCCACGCATTCCCGCTCGACAACCCGTCCCATCCCGCCAACAAGCGAGGCGCCGCCGCGACCTACATCTGCGACTGGGTCGGATGCCCGCGCAGGGGCAAGACCCAAGGCAGCAAGTTTGCCCTCGTCGCCCACTTGAGGAGTCACACCGGAGAGAAACCGTTCACGTGTCCGAGAGCTGGTGAGTCCTCGACATCTTCTCCCTTTTTTTGGCCAGGGCAGTGGCCACTGCATGTAGACTTGCCTTGCTGGCCTCCTTACAGAATTTGCCGCAGCGACTCTAATCTGACTGCCAACCTGTCTCTCCCGCTCCCCGCATCCAGAATGCGACAAATCTTTCACTCGCACCGACGCCCTCCAGAAGCACATGCGCGTCCAACACGGCGACAAGATCGTCGCGGGTCGTCGACCTCCAGGTCAAGCTGCCGCCGCCGACTCGGGTTCCGTCGCCGAGTCGAAACCGTCCCGGTCCAAGAAGCGTAAAGCCCGCGCCGGGTCGGACGATTCCATGTTTGGAGGTGGCGGCGCGGGAGACGACGACTTTCCTGGTGGCGGCGGCGCGGACGGTGGAGCAGACGGTTTGGACGGGGAAGAGTTCCCCGCCTTTTCGGCCGACGAGGTCCGCGCGTGCAACGAACACCCGCACCTCGCGACGCACTTTGTCGCGCACGTCGTCGTCAAAGCCAAGTATGCGTACTGCCTCCGCGAGTACGAAGAGATGGCGAACGAGTACGAGGCGCTCGTGGCGAGGGAGAACGAGTTGCAGATGGAGAAGGATCAGTTGGTCGCTGCGATCCTGAGGAAGGAGGTGGCGTGCGTTTCCACCCTTTTCTCTCGTCTTTTTTTGCTTTCTGCCGTGACGACGCGGGCTGACTCGCGGGGTCTCATGCACACCACACAGTCCGACGGAGGATGCGGCCGGCAAGCAGGCGCTCGAGCAGTTCCTGAACGCCTACTCTCACCAGCCGAGACCCTATCCTCGAGATTGAGGTCCCGTCAACGCTTATTGCTGAAACGCGTTTTGTTGTCATTACCTCTCGAAGCCTTGCCCCATCGTTTGCGATTGCGATTCGAACACATTTCTTTCTCCGGCCGCGCATGCTCATGCTTTTCCGTACAAGGTGCTACACCAGAACGCGACTCAGGGGCGTCTACACGCTCAAGAGACGAGCCTGCTCGACTCGATGTAATGCGCGTTCGACAGGGTCCAGTGAAGGCGCGAGAGGTTGAACGCCTGGCGGGCGAGATGCCCTCACTGGTGGGCCAGAGATCGACGTCAGCTCTTCGTTCGCTGGACCAGGTCAAGAGTATTCAGCTACCACGCACGTTTCGCAGACGCGGCGACTCGATCCGGCAGCGTCGTCAACTCGCGGTGAACCTGCTCGAGCACCCGGAAGAGCTCCTCGTGCTGCTGCGCTTCTTGCGTCTGTGCTTCGTACATGCTCCGGAACGCCGTCTCGACTTGATTGGCGAGTCCGTGCGTCGAAGCGGTGAGGGACTTGACATTCTGGAAGCGGGACATGGCGTGCAGGCCTTTGACGACTGTGTCGAGCGTGCGGGCGACGACCGGATCGACCTGCTGCGGGCAATGTCAGCACTCGGACCGAGTCTAGCCACCGGACCTCTTGATCTAAGCTTGCCTTTTGCCGTCTTCGAGGCTGATGAGACCGTGCCACCGAGGAGGCTCCTCGAGAGACTTGCTCCACGGGTGAAACAGGTGGTCGAGCGTCGCGGCGGTGCGTGGTTGTTCCCGGTCTCGTTCCCGCCGAGGCAGAAACCGCAGGTATTGCGTTCTCTGATGGTGCGCTCGGGAGTGCAGTCGCCGAGGGTGACCATGAGCTGGTGGCTGAACGCTTTGGCAGCGCTTCGAAGGCGGAGGCGGGGTCGGGATCGGGCGGAGCACGTACGCCGGTTGAAAGAGGCGAAAAATCGAGCGAAGCCGGAGATAGCGGCGGCGAAGGCGGGAGGCCAGTTGCAGTGTCAAAGACCGCGTCGTCGATGGCGAACAATCGCGGCCGGTGCTGCACTGACTCGCCGAGCAAGCCGAGACCAAACAGCGTGCCTTCTTCGACCTGGCCTAGGATCTCCCATGGACCTGCTCGACGTTCGACGAGTGGAACCTGGGCGAGCCGCTCAAGGCACTCGTAAGCCGTTACGAAAGCCGCGTGAGCGTCGGCGCGTTCTTCCGAAGTCTCGCAGTCCTCGAACAGGCGAGCGAGCTTGTACCAACCGAGGGCTTCGAAGGGCGTGTCCCGGAAGCGGAGAGTGAGCTCGCCGAAGGCGTGTGCGGCCGAATCGACGTTGCCCATCGAGCGATAGGCGTTGCCGAGGTGCGAGAGATAGTCTGGATCGTCAGGAGCATGACGAACGGCGATCTGGCTGCGGGTCGGAGAGGGGGAAGCTTCAGAAAGAGTGAACGGATGATGCGCCGGCGAGGAAACTCACTGCCAGTAGAGCGCTTCCTCCGGGTCTTGAGGCTCGAGGAGAAGAGCCAACATGTGCGCGCGGTCGGGCTGGTTTTCGTCTGTACTGGGCAGATCTGTGAGATAAGAAAGAGATCCTCCGAGGGAGTTCCTGGCAAGCAGGACGGGAAGCGCACCGAGTCGGAGCGACAATTGCAGGTAGTACAGACCCGCGTCGCGCGTCGCCCGGATCGAGGTTCCGAAGTGCAAGTCACTGAGTTGGTTCAAGACCGGAACATCTTGGATGCTAAGGTACTCGAGGGGGTCGGCGGCAGGGTCGTCGGTGTCGAGGGACGTGAGAAGCTGCAGCAAGCGATCCCGCTCCGCTTCGAACTGGGCGTCAAAGCGTCAAAATGTCAGTTGGGTTCGCATCAAGCGGGCGATGACGATGACTCACTGCCTGTCGCTCTTGCCACGCGCGTCTCCGCAGCTCGGCTTTCGTCAACTGCGGAGGGAGATGGTATTCCGGCGAGTGACCAGCTTTCCGCATCGCCCTTCTTTGCGCTCGTTCTTCGGCCGTCAATTCCGGTACCGGGTACGAACCTTGGCGAGACGACCGCGCCGAGCTCGCTTTGGATGGTCGAGGTGTGCTCCATCCTGACGGCGCGTAATGGGAGGGCGAAACAGTTCGGGGCGTGGTGGGAGTCTTTGGAAGGTGGTCTCGGCGTTCGTCAACGTCGGGCAAGTCCGTAACCCGGTAGACTGGGGACGGTGGCGGATACCGCTGCTCGAAGCCCCCGGTCAAGCTGTCGGGATCGTACGAGGGCGAAGGGTGCACATCATCAAAACTCGATTTGTCGTAGAGGCTTGGAGAAACTCCCGCTGCCGCGAGCGAGGTAACCGCTGGAGATCGTAACGGTGCCGATAGCGGAGGCGAGAACGGCGGATAAAGACGATCCGAGTCGGCATCGTTGACAGTTGGAGCGATACTCGACGCCGTCGTTGCAGCTTGTTCGGTGGTCGTTCTCGTCGACCGATAAGCTCTTGACGCGCTCGATGGGGGATCTTTTGAGGACGTATTCGAACGCGCTCGGACAGGACGAGCACCCGTCTCTGCGGACGACGTGCCCGCGTCGGAGCGAAAGCCGTTCTTGCTCCAGTCTGGCACGTGCTCTGACGTCGAAGCGGGCACGACAGCGGCGCGCCAGCGGGAGATGCTGTCCATCCGTTCGCTCCTCTGCGATCTCGGCTGCCGCCCGTGCTCGGGCGTGACCGGGGGCGCTGCGGACGAAGTTCGAGAGCGGCCAATCGGCGTATCGCCTGCTCGAGCCGGTGCAGAGCCCGAGTTGACGGGAGAGATCGTCGCCGCCACCGGGGCCTCCGGCAGCAAGGCAGTTCCACCCCTCGAGAAAGATTCGGCCTCGCTTCGACGACCGCCAGCTGTCTCGACGTCTCGAGACTCCGCCCGACGCGGACCTGCGGGATTCGAATCTGCGACTCCCGAAGTCTCGATCGTCGACAGAGAGTGAAAGTCGTGGCCAGTCAACAGCCTCGGCTTTGTCTCTGGCGAATGGTGGTGGTTCGCCGCAGAAGTGGTGGGGGATGTTGGCGGAGTCGAGAAACGGTGGCCGTCTCCGCCGGTCGTCGAGGCCAGCCACGGCGAGCGATCTCCGAGCTTGGTCACCGACGAAGACGAGGCGGAAGGCGTCGCTGTGCGAGTGCTGCGCCGCGAGGTTCCTGCAGAGACGCCGGAGACGCCGGAGACGCTTCGCCGTGTTGGCGCATGCGAGTTGGTCTGCGCCGGAGTTGCAGCGGGTCGGGTCGACTGTAGCGTCGGATCGACAAGCGTGCTTGCTCTTGTCGGGGCTTGAGGATTTGTCCCCGCGAGACTCTCCGGCAGGGGGATCAACGGCGGCGAAACGAGATCGCGATCTCTGGCCAAAAGCGTAGCGTCATTCTGGCCTTCCGTGGAGTACGAGCTCGTGCTCAGAAGCTGGGAAGAGTCGCCTTCGACAAGTGAACTGGTGAGGCGTTGCACCGAACTGGCTGTTGGTGGCGGCTCGCGAGAACAAGTTTGCGACTTGAGCAGCGATACAGACGACGTTTCGGTCTCGGTGACGATCGGACCTGCGCTGCAGGCAGGTCAGCGCCGCGTCGAATCTTTACACGTCAAGACGGCCCCCGCCAACTCACTCAAGACAGTCCTGCCCCAATCGCCTCTGATCCCGATCGGATTGTCCCACCGGTCTCTCGTCGTCCCATCATCCGGCACCTTGGCCGTCACTTCGACCCACTCGCGCTCTTCGTCGTTCAGCGGGCGATCGATCACGGGGCGTCGGTTCGCGACGACGCGAGCGGACCGAGAGGGGAGGAAGGACCAGTTGAGGGTGCGAAACGGGCGCAGGCGTTCGTAGGTTGGTTGGGCGAGCGCCGAGGCGGGAGGAGATGGGATCGGCGTGTCGTCGTCGCGGAGGCGGAGGGCGTCTCGTTGCTCTCGCTCGTACTCGACAGGTGGCGAAGCGGAGGGGAGACTCGTCGGAGAGCGGATGGAAGGAGAGGCGAATTGCTGAACCGGAGAGAGCGGAGGACTCATCGTCATCGTCGGACTGGTCGATGCTCCCAGAGCTGACGTCTCGGGTGCAGCCGTCGCAGACCGTCTCGTCCTGGCGAGACCTCGAGCGATCCGGTGCACGAACGAGTCACGCTGGTGAGTCGCATCGATACTCGCAAGTCGGGGCGACGAGTTGACCGTAGCTGTTGCGTTCACGGTCCTCTTCGTCAATTAGCGGGTCTCAAGTGTGAGGAAGAGACAACTCACCCTCTCGAAGGCTGGACCATTTCGGATTGTCCGCCGTCACGAAAGCGGGTCCTGCTTCTGCCGCGCCACCGACGCTGATGCCTTCGCCTTGCAGCGGAGGATCCCCCAACCCCGGCCACGGTCCGAACAGCTGATCGTCCGTCGCCCGTCGTGTCGACGGGTCTGCGGCTTTTCGACCCTTGACGGCATCTGATCCAGATACCGCTCGATTGCGTCCCGATTCCTGCGTCACAGCGACGGCCGTCTTGGTAGCTGGCGTCCATGCTTGTTCTCTGGGGAGCGTCGACTTGAGCGAGAAGGGCGCTGAAGTGTCGGTTCCTGCCAATGAAGAGGAGCAAGTCGGAGGAGGAAGAGGAAGAGGAGATTGCGGTGGCGAGGAGACGAGCGCTCGTGGTGATGCAATTTCGTGCGAAAGCGCTCCGGAGACCCCGGAACCGGCCGGAAGTGGAAGCAAGTAGTCACTCTTCGACGATGCAGACACTGGTCGGCGGCGAGGTGGACGGTGGGGAGGCGCTCCTGCTAGTGGCGCGACCGTCATTTCTGAATCGATTCGAGGAGCTGTGGGAATGGCCAGAGAGGGTTGAGGTGCGGAGGACGAGTAGGCAGATGTTGCTCCGGTACACCGTATGAAGGTCCAGGTTTGCAGCTGAAATTGGTCCGAACCAAGATCGATTCGGAATGGCGGGGCGGAGACAGGAGCCAAAGTCGCTGCGGAGACGAAAGCGGTCAGTGCGCTGCGGGGGTCAAGTCTCGCCGCGGCCATAGATTCGACGCCGTCTTCCATGGTCAGCTCAAGGAGTGTTCTTTGTAAGCGTCTATTCTCGGAAAAAGCTCGGCGTAGCGGCAAGAGGTTTCGGAGAGAAGGCTTGAAGGACCAAAAAAAAACTTAATTACGTCTTCTTTCCGCAGGGCAGGCAAGCGGTTAATCAAATGCGATTGGGGGTGAAGGAATGAACAGAGGGTAGGCGCGCACGCGTGCTGCACAAATGGCAGAAACTGAGAGAGAACGGGTGGGCGAGCGGGCGAGGGTCGCGAGAGAGGGGGAGAGACAAGTGCCCTGGTTCTTTCTTCATCGTCGCCGTCAGGGAGAAAGGGGAAGCCGCGTTTCTAGTAACCGACTCCGATGAGGTAGTCGGCCAGTTCCTGGGGGGTGTCCGCTTGGGTCAGGGCTATGGGCACAGGGGGGTGGTGGCACAAAGACGGGATGCTGACCTCGACAATCTTGGTGGCCTCTCCCGGCTGAGTCGGGTGACTGTACTCTGCGACGAGGATGGCTTGCTTGGTCTTGACCACGATGATGCCGTCCGACTGTTTGCCAAAACACGAGCGGGGGGGGTCAGTCTCTCTCAAGACGAGAGTTCTCGCGAAAGGGGAGAACGCGGACTGACGCTCTTCTTGCCGTACACGCTCCTGTCGTCGGCCCTGATGCAGAGGAACTTTTGACCGGCGGCCTTGACTCCGTGGGCCTGGACCTCGCTCGAGTCGTTGTGCACTTTGGTCAGCGCCGTCTGCTCCTCGGGCGAGAGCGAGTACCCGGCACTCGAGGCCCAGACGCCGCCTTGCTGGCCGAGGATGGCGGCGCGGCTGATCTTGCCCGTCCCGAGCAGGTTCGTGTCGACGTAGGCTACAGTCCGGCCGGGTTAAGACGACGGCGGATTGATGATGACGACGAACGAACGCGGCGAGTGCGAGGTCAGCTCACGGTTAGACCGAGCATGGAGCGTTGGACTGACCTTGCCAGGACATGCTTTCTCTGATCTCTTCAACACTCGGAAGCAGGTGTGTGCGTAGAGCGAATCGAGACGTTCGGCTTTCGCTCCGACTCCACTTTGGCTCTCGACACGGAACGGCAACGACACGTCAACCCACTCGAGCCTTCCAATCCGGCGCACACTCAAAGCGAGTCTCTTGGCCTGAAGAACTTCTGAGAGCGCTCTATGCGCAGTGCCCGAAGAATCAGGCAGGCTGCGGAGGGAGAGACTGGCAAACACAAATGCAGATTTCAACTCTCGGTGGCGACTTGTCCATACGACGGACGGACCCTGCTGTACCGAACACTTAGACCGGAGACTGTTTCCGCACGCCGCATAATCGGTCCGTCATCTGCAGAGGGAGAGCGGAGGAGCAGGATTTCGCAATGGGAGCGTCGTCAGCGGGGGATCTCATTGCGGGCAGGTTAGAGAGCCAGCGCGCACCTGTCGCACACCGGGGGCACTCAGAAAGTGACCAATCACGGGCAGTTGTCGCATAAAGGAAAGCACGACCGGGAAAAAGTCGCTGTGGGGGTTTTCGGTAGCCAGATGCACCGGATTGAGGATGTTGTGCGGGTCAGTCCAGGGCGCGCGATACAACCGAGTCGGGAGAGAGAAGAGAAGATAGCACGCACCCAAAGAGGTTCAGGAAGCCAAACATCTCGATGATGACTCCGAAAAAGGGGTATTTGAGGAACACGAGCACGATGCCGGCGATGAACGAGACGGCTGCGCACAAGAGTCGTGAGGTCGCAAAGGTCAGCCCGCCCGTCTCTCCGAGACGTCGATCTGTGCCCAGAGAAAGAAGAAACGACAGGCTCACACCCTCGCAGCTTGTTTCGTCGCGCGAAAAAGTAAAACGTCTTTCGCGGCCCGATGATGAGCGGCAGCCCCGACACGAACAGGATCTGCGAGCGCGCGCGCGCAAAAGTTTCGGTTGGTGTTCGCTTCAGTCAGCTTGTGTTTCGTAGAGTTGGCAGAGTGGGGGAAGGAGAGGACTCAAACGTTTCCGAGTGCGATCAAGGGTCCGTCAAAGAGCATGATGACGCCCAGCAGCATGAAAAAGGCGCCGAACGACGTCAAGCCGACCTGTCACCATCAGAGTCTGGTCAGCCATGGGTCCGCTGTGCAGCTTGATCCGAAATGGGCTGCTGCAGTCGCCCGAACGAAAAGAGTGATCGAAGTCGCCGGATGAGGGGTGAACGTGGCCAAGGGCGGAGGTGGCCGGTGACTACGCCCCAGTCTAGAGCCATGCACAGGCCTTCCAGATGGCTGGATCCAGGCCTTCGTCCGGCCTCGTAGCGTGACTGCTGCGGTGGGGACTTACGCCGATTTCTGTTCAACAGTGGGACGGGGTCATCAGCCTCCTTCACGCGGCTTTCGATGGGGGGGCGGAGCGCGCACTTTGTGAATCTGTCAACCACATCCTGCTTCTTCAAGAGTGTCGCGTCGAGCGGGTGAGAACAGCGAGACGACGCCCTCCTCCGCTCTCCGCTCACTGAACTCCGTTCAGCGGCCACCATCACCAATGACGTGGCATGTCCTCAAATTCAACTATAGCAGATATCTAGTGATAGCAACAGTGATGAGAATGCGAGTCAAACACACCCCTCGCCGATGAGGAAGAACCGATCCAGCTCGGTTTCGCCGTCCAGTCCGACCGCGCGCCACTCGACCACATCACGGACCCGTTCCTCGCCCGGACGACACCGCTCCTCCCTCCTCTTGGCGTGATACACGGTGGTTGTCACATCCTCCTCAGGAAGCTCGTCGAGCGCGCGAACGGCCCCACCGCCCGCCTCTTGACCGTTCTTGCCCCCGAACGAGACCGCCATCCACCCGAAATGGTACCGACCACTCAGACTCTGATCCATGACGTGCCACTCTTCGACTCGGTCCAGATCGAGTGAGCCACCGGCACCGCCGAAAGTGATCGCGACGAGTCCCGGTTCATGGTTGATCCGGGTTTTCCGATTCACCAAGGTGTCGTCGTCGTCGTCTTCGCTCACGGCGTGCAGCCACGGTCGGGCTCGGAGTCGCGCGAGAGTATCCCGCGAGAGGGATCTCGAATCGGGTGCGCGGGCGAGATCGGGGACGAGGGCGTGTGGAACAAAGCCGCGCGTGTAGGCGTGAGAATGGCCCGAAAGGACCAAGGCGCAGTCGGCGAGCGAAAGTTGCGGGATCAACCTGCGTCGCACGTATGCAGACCTGTTGACAGCACGGGATGATCAGTACTTTTGTCTTCGAGTCTGAAATGTTGAACCGGACTCACCACTGCGATTCCTTGCCCTCGGTCCACGCTTTTCGATCCCACCACTCGATCCACGGCGCCGTATGCACAACCGCGACTTTGAGGCTCGCCTCCCTCCACGCATCCTTCTCGAATTCCCGAGCGAGCCACCGCTCCTGCTCGAGCTGTTCAGCCTCGGTCGGCAAGTTGGAATCGAGCACGAGGATGCGCAGCCTCCGATGCGGCGAGTAGGCGACATAGGTGCCTCGTTTCTTCTCGTCGTCGCCATCGAAGGAGCCGCTTCCACCGCCGGTATATGCGTTCTGACCCGTCGCGTCCCAGTCGTGGTTCCCTCGAGCGAGCAAGACGGGTGTCTCTTGCCCGAGCGGGAACGGCAACCCGCCGCGAGTGAGCGGATCGAAAAAATCGGTCTGCCACTGCGCGAGGTTATCCGGATCTTGGACGACATCTCCGGCATGGAGGACGAGGTGCGGTCTCCGAGTCGGGGCGGATCCCGGCGTCGGAGCGAAATAGTGCGCAGGGAGGGTGCGGCGCGCGAACGTGGTCATGCTGCTAACGAGGATGCGGCGGAAGGTTCTGACGTTGAATTGATTGTCGGCGAAGCAGGCGATGTGCAGCGTTTCGGGGCGGATTTCGTTCGCCGAGTAGGTCCAGGGGAAAGTGTGCCGGATTGAGCGGCGGACGCGGCCGCGGGACCTGAGCACGAGCTCGTACTCAATCGCACTCGGTGATTGAAGATCGACCAAATGCGCCGTGTGAACATGGCGAGCATCTGCGGTTGAAGTGGCGGGTTGAATCGTTTCGACCGAGACGGATTCGGCGTGCCGCCAGTCTGTTGCGCCGCCGCCGCCGGCCCCTCGGTAGGTGGCATGGGTCCGCCACTGCAACTCCCAGTTCTCGTCGTCGGCGCATGTGTTGGTCTCCCACACGATGGCGACCCGCTGCTCGTCTCGAACAAATACGATCGGCTCTTTGCGCAAGGCGCACGAGACGGCGCGGAGACCGACGGGCCACCATAGCCAGCTCGTCCACCGTTCTTCGTACGCTCGATTGAGGAGCTTGAAGTGGAAGAGGTAGAGCAGGTCGACGAGGGCGTTTCGCGATGAGCGAGTCGCGAGTTCGAGAATGAACGCTGTCAGGAGGAGCGACAGGAACAGCCAGATCCTCGTTCGGCGCCGGACTGGTCTTCGGAGTCGACCGAATGACCGCCTTGTCGGCATCATCAAGTTCGCCGATTCCGTCTCCGGTGTTGGTGTCGGCGAGACGCTCCTGGAGAGCGGCGTTCGACTGCCAGCTTTCGCCTCTTCGTCCCGCCGAGCCCGCATCCGGTTCGGAGACGGAGCCGGCGAGCCTCTGGACCTGATTGCATGTGGCTGCATGCCGTTCCGTCCGAGTTGTTGGAGTTTCAAGTCTGCGGTGGTTGGCGGGGGCGGGGTCATGTCTGGACGGAGGAAGCGATCGGTCAGCCGTGCGTGGCTGGAGCTGGGGCAGGAAGACCAACATGTCTAGAGGCCTTCATGGCCGTCTCTCTCGTATGCAAGCATCAAGTTAAGGTCGAGACTGCTGTTTGCGCTCTCATCAGCTGGAGCTCGTCACGTGAATTTTTCGGCACGAGACCGGATCCGCGGAGAAAAGACTCTCTGGTCTCTTGCTGACGAAGTAGGGGCGTAGCTTGGAAGAAGAATATCTACTGGTTAATGCGCACACGCAATTCTACTTTATAGCCTCGCCGATTTCTTTCCCGCTTCTGCCTCGTGCAGATCCATCAGCATATCGGCCGCCTTTTCAAAGTTGCGCACAAACTCGGCGCCGGGGACGTCGTTCGTGCAAGTGACGGTCAGTTGCAGCGTGTGGGGGTCTGCGCGCCGAGCGGGGGTGCAAAGTCAGTGGTGTTTCCGTAGAGCTCGGTGTGGTGTGGACGCACGGATCATGTAGGGAATGCCGAGTCCGCCTTCCGCCACCGGTCCCCAGCTGTGCGCAATCTTTCGTCAGCGAACAGATCATGTGACGCCATGTAAGAAACAGCCAACGGAGGGAAAGAGCTCACCCGTACGACGGCGCGTTCTCGATGTAGATCTGGCTCGTCGACATCTTCCACGTCCCGCTCGCCTTGACCAACGGATCCGCAAACAGTCCGTCACCTTCCATGACCTCTTTCCGCTCCGCGTCGCTGAATTCTTGGCCGTCCGGAGCAGCCGCGAGCATCTTGAGTCCAAAGAAGTGGCGATCGATGCCCATCCCGGCCGAGGCGAGCTTCATGTCCTTGCCGTGCTGGGCGATCGCGGCACGGAACAGCGAGAGCTTGTCGTTCGTCGACGCCGACTCGTCGACAACCGCCTTGACGAACGCGACGACTTCGGGCGTCAGGATCCGGACGGTCTCGGTGCGACCGAGCTGGTACCGGCGCGTCTGGGCGGCTTCGTAGGTCCCGCAGAAGCGGTGGAACTGCCGACGAGGGTCGTCAGTATGCGTTATGTGGATGGGGAGAGGGCATTTCACTCACAGTCAAGTAGTACGCCATCTGGAAGAGCATCTGGACCCTGCAAGTCGACGAAATCGGGGATTAGCTTGTAGTCCGTGAACGATCACGCCACACGCTACTCACCAGCCATCCGGGCTCGTCTTCATCTTCTTGATCCCTTCCTTGCCGTAGCGCGTGTAGAGCGTGTAGTGGACATCGTACGGCTTGATGTGCTCGGCAAACTCGGTTTCGGCCGCCTGGATCTGCTGCTTCGAAGTCGAGTCGAGCTCGAACGGGAGGTCCTTCACGGCGGGGACTTGAGAGATCTCGTGGTCAGGACGGACCGGAGACTCGCCCGAGAGGAGCCGCTTCGAGAGATAGTCGTTCAATCGCGCGGTCGGCGTGCCGTCCACTGCCAGGAGTGATGCGCTTCGTTAGCCATTTGAGCTTCCCCGGGTGTCGCTCCTCTGAGGACTCACTGCACGAGTGCTCTCCGATGAACCCGGATTCGCCGTTCCGGTACACAACCCACTGCAGCGGCTTGTCCCACCAGCGGTTCCCGGCCTCCTTCTCGCCCGTCCACAGTTTCCGACTAAAGTCGACAATTTCGGTCGGTTCGGCCTCGTCGAGGCAGATCACAAACGCCGATTGCTGGATCGTCCGGATCGAGGGAACGTTGGCCGGGTTGGCGGCGAGGTGACCGTACGCTTCGGCCCAGTGGTCGCGGTTGACGCCGGTCAGGATCCCGACTGGGGGCGCAGCCGAGGAGGCGTTCCCGTCAATGACGGTCTGGAGCGCTTGCCGTAGCGCTTCGGTCGAGTAGTGCCGGCCTTGCTCGTCGGCGAACGGGATCCGGTAGAACCGGTCCTGCTTGACGACGACAAAGCACTGCGCGGCGGGATCGTCTTCCCTCGTCTTGACGGCATAGTCCGACGGAGAAGCCGGAACGCGGCAGGCGTTGAAAGCCCACTTGTAGCTCTCCATGCAGAGTTCGCCGTCTTCCGGACTCCGGCCGACGAGTTCGGGTTCGAGCAACCCTTGCGTGACCAGTTGCCGAAACTCGAGCGCCGTCGAGGCGATACTCGCGGCGACGTAAGCCGGGTCGGGCTTGGCGTTACGGCTCGCCTGTGCCGACTGCGGGAGGCGTTTGAACTGCGGAGGTTCAAGTGTGCCGGGGTCAGTTTTCGCGGAGGGCGAGCGAACGCGAACCTCGGCCGCACCCCGAAGTAGTACGAGACGTTGATGACGACCGAGTCGCGGTAGGCCATGTACGCCTGCTCGTCCCAGTCGCGCGCGAGCCAGTTTCTCATTTCCGGTTGTTCTCGCTTCTTGTCGAGCAGCGTTTGCAGTTTCGACCCCGGACCTCGTTCGAACGCCTCGGCTTTGCGTCTGACCTGCTGCGCGGCTTCGGGTCGCTCGGCGAGCGCTTCGCACGAGCGGACGAGGCGCGAGAGTGTGTCGTCGAGTTCCGGCAGCGGCAGTTTCGGCAGCTTGTGCTGGTTCCGGAACATGACCGAGTCGGTCGGGATGACGGTCGGGACGCGCATGCGCCAGTCGTGCCAGTCGGGAGTCTGTACGGGCGGCATGGCGTCGGTCGGCGTCGCGTGCACGCTGCTTCCGGAGTGCGAGTATCGAGCGGCGGTCTTGAAAGGGATGGAGCGAGCGAAAGAGCGACCAAGCGACGTACGAGCACAGCTGCCGCGACGCACAGTCCCCAGCATCAGCACGCGTCCCAGTACTGCGAGTCTACAAGCTAAGTCTATGCCAAGCCGTGGTCTGAAAGCGAACCGGCTTCGGCAAACTCGGAGTCGCGCGGCCGCAAGTGGGGCAACTCGAACCTCCGCGCACAATGCTCACAATGTCCGCGGACTCCATATGGTAATACAAGCAAGCATAGACTACCCCCACGGGTTATCCTCGCGATCCAAAACTCCGTGCGTCGCAGACGGGGTCCGCTCGTCCGCACCCGCTTGCCGAATAATCCGCTCGTCCTCGCGAACCTCGACGCGGACAACCTGGTGCGGTTCGCGGTCCTCTTCCCGTATGTCCGACTCGGATCGATCCCGGGACGACTCCGGCCGCGGAACGGGTCCGTCGAGCTTGTCGTCGCGCTCGACCACGTCTTTGACTTGGGTGTGCTCGTCCCGGAGCGGATTCTCGAGCTCGTCATGCGGTTGCGGGTGCTCCGTCTGCTCTGAACTCGGCACGCCGCGCTCCTCGGGAGGTACATACGCGATCCGGTACACACGCGTGCGCTTCCCGCCCGGTTCCCCTCGCCGCCGCTGACGGATCTGCTCCTCTTCTTCCGCCTGCAAGTCGGCGACGACGAGGTCGACCGCGTCCGGCGGGAGGCGGTTCTCCTCCTCGTTCCGACGGCGCGTAAACATCGAGAGCATCTTGCTCCGCTCGCTCGGGTCCGGGACTCGAGGCAGGATCGTGTGCGCAACCTCGGACGCGGCGTGCAGGACGCTCGTGCCGACGGGAACGGGACGGTCTCCGTCCGTCGTCGGAGCAGACGGGCTCGATGATTGGTGCGTTGCTGGAGTCCGGTCGGCGAGGGCACCGTAGGACCGCGGTCGGTGATCTGCTCCCGGTCGCGGTCGCTTTTTCCCATGCAAGATCGCGTCTTCCTCGTGTCGGATTCGGCGCCGCTGCGCTTCCCGAGACGCATCCACCACCGGGTAGCTCCAGTCTCCTGGGTGAAGTGACGTCGGTGGTCAGGGAGGGGCTGCCTCGCGACGAGACAGGGACGGCGCCCACGCACCGTATTCATGCTCCCTCGCTTCTCGGTACAGCCGCTCTACGTCTTTTTCGTCCGGATCCCGCGGATCGTGGAAATCGAGACTGTCGGTGTCACTCTCGTTGCTGTCTTCGTCGCCGCGGCCACCGTCCTCCGGGATCGACTCGTAAGCCCTCCCGCCTTCCCACCATCCCAATCCGCCGCCACTAGCCTGCTGCGTTGCCGCCCATTCCGGATCGACATGGACCACCCCACCCGTCAGCTCTTCGTGACTCAGCGGCGCGTACCCTTCCCGCGCCTCGAGCCGCTCCTCCAACAACCGCCTCGCTTCGTGGATCGGCCGTGCCGCCAACCCTTGTTTGAGGAGGTTCTCGCCCTTGCGGCCATACGCGTCCGTCTCGAGCCCCGGTTGGTTCAG
Organism: Rhodotorula mucilaginosa; assembly: GCA_034406715.1. Lineage (NCBI taxonomy): Eukaryota > Fungi > Basidiomycota > Microbotryomycetes > Sporidiobolales > Sporidiobolaceae > Rhodotorula > Rhodotorula mucilaginosa. The sequence goes on from CP137873.1 coordinate 1,012,366, forward strand.
CCAGTATTTGCGCCGGCCGTCGACCGAGTAGCGCAGACCGGCTCGGATTCGGCGATCGCGGACGAGGCCCGAAGCGTGAGCGGCACCGGATGCGGGCTCGTACGTTCGATAACTGAACCCAGTACCCCTCAGCGTCGTGACCGAGTCCAGGAAGAGGTCTTTGAAGCTGTCCGGGGTGCCGGCTGTCAGTTCAGGGATGCCACCGCTCGCTGTTTCCCGCAACGCACCCAAACGCATCTCTCAGCGCATACCACACCGGCAATCGACCCGAGACGACGTGGTTCTTGTCGATATAGTCGGTGTCTTTCGGGTGTTTGTATGCGAGGTCAGTTTGGTACGGTCAGGCTTGAACTGGGGGAGAACTCACGCGAAAAGGCGTAGAGGTGCAGGAACGCAAACAAGGGCATCTCGAGGCAGACGAGCGTGTCTTGGACGGCAACCGAGAGCTTTTCAGTCTCCATGCGGGCTGGGTTAAACGTGGAGTTAGTCCTGTGGCTGTGGGTGATCGGCTGGGGAAGACTCACACGATCGGAGCCAACCTGCTGCGACGAGGATCGAAACGCCAAAGCCTTGCCACTTTTTGTGGTGACATGTGGTCAGCAGAGTGAGCGTGGAGCGGATCCCAAGCGATGACTCACAAAGGAGAAAAAGATGATGCCCTTGACCGAGAGGAACTGCATCGCGCAGCGGTTAGTCTGGGCGTCACCCAGGTTATCTGAAAAAGGACCTCTCACCTTGGGCATTGGACGGTACGGCTTCAGGTCGGCGTTGGTGGCAACCCAGAACATGGCGAGGCAGTACAGGCTGAGCGTGACGCTGAGGTTGTACGCGATCGAGACGTAGGTGTAACCCGAATCGCGCGCGAGCGAACCGTCCCGGTAGGTTCCCGTGGCTTTCAGGACGACCGTAAGCAGCGCGAGGAGCGGCTTGATCTGGACGTATTCTGGCGGGGGGGCAGAGAAGGAGGTTAGATTGATTGTCGCGAGCTGAGGAATCTTGCGGAGGGAAAAACCAAAGAACGCACGCAAGACTCCGCGTTTGAGGCCGAGGAACGTGTACGGGTCGCTTGCGTCCATTGGCGAGAGGAACAAGTTGACGGGGAAGGGGTGCGGGACTGGATCTCGACCGTGGAGGGTGATGATCAGGGAGCGTTCGCCGCCGCTGTTGTGGCGCGGTCAGCCTTTTTATTCCGGCGACGGTCTTTGAGGCGCACGTGAGCCAAGTTCTGACGTACAGGTACTCGACGAGTAGAGAGAAGAAACAGCTGCGATACAGGGGTCAGCTCGATTGTGTGTATGCCAGTTTCGCGAGTCGAAACTCACTAGATAACGAATGCCTGCCCGGAGATTTCGCACCCTGGTCAGTCGGGCTTCGGGGAATCGAGCGGGATGGCAGACACGCACCTCGTACACGTCTCGGAACGCGTCGAGGAAAAAGGCCAGGTCGAGCGAGTAGAGCGAGATGAGGGACGAGATGGAGTAGATCGGGACCCTGTTCCCACCACCATCAGCTTGCTTGGACGAAAGCGGCGGATCAATGGGCGAACGGACATGACGAGAATGCGCACGACGAGCCGCTGCAGTCTCGGTTTGTAGTAGTGCTTGAGCTGGAGCCAGACGGTCGCCAGGCTGAGGATGGTCGACAGTCCCGCCGAGATGGACGCCGCGATCAGGACTCCCATAGGCAGGTCGCCGCCCACACCACCGCCCGAGTCGGTCGCCATGCGCTCTCCTCCTCCTCCTCGAGTGTAGCTGCGGGTCGAGTTTCAAGTTGGGCGATGACGACGACGACGACAACGATCGACCGGGTCAAAGAGGCGGCCGGCAGTTGCGGGGCGCTCCAGTTATTGTTCGCCTGTACGCGTTCAGTACACGTGCATTCTGGCGTGTACGTGCGTGTGACTATGATCAGAGGGCGGTGCGAGATCACAGATGCTGGAATACAACCGCGTTGTAATCAGTTGTAATCGCCCCCCACTTCGGGTCGAACCTGATCTCACCGATCTAGCTCCTCAGCAGCTCGGAGAGCGCGCCTTCCCGTATATCAGCTTCTCTAGTAGGCTCCCCTGAGCGCTGACTGTACGCCGCTTGGTTTCGACCAGGCCGCAACGAGACGGAGGCTCGACTTTCGGCCCCACTTTTGACTTTTTCCGCAGTCTCGCTGCGTCTCCAACTTTAGCAAACTCTCGCCCTCCTTCTGACCATACGCTGTCTGCATAGTCGAGCATGTGCCGCTGGATCGCGTACTTCTCGCCCGAGCCGATCCTTCTCGGTGACGTCGCAAGTGGTCCTTCCCCCTTCCGCTCTTCCTCGGGCTGCGCATTCTCTGCACTTCTCGACGTCGACGAGACTGACTCTTTTTCCTTGCCGCTAGATCGAGCGGCCGAAGCATTCCCTCATCAAGCAGAGTGGGTCGAGCCTTTTGAGTGCGCTCCACCTGGGAACTGACGCTCAAACGCTGCCCGCAGTCGACGAGCATTACCTTCCCGAACTCAAGAAGCACTATGCCCGCGACCGCGCCAGCGACGACGGCTTGTCACCCAACCCGCTCACCAACGTAGACGGCTTTGGAATCGGCTGGTTCAGCTCGGTCCCGGCAAAGTACCGTGCTGCCGCCGCTACCAGCGAAGGCGGGAGCGACTGGGAACCGGTCCTCTACAAGAACACGATGCCGCCGCGCCACGACCCCAACTTGGTCAACTGTTGTCGCGCGATCGAAAGTCCGGTCGTCTTTGGTCACATCCGCGATGTGAGCACGTGCTTTCATGAGCTCGAGGGGAAAGACCGCTCACTTTTTCGGCGCGGACAGGGTTCTCCCGTCGCGCTGACCAACTGCCACCCTTACACGGCCGGTAATGTCGTGCTCATGCACAACGGTACCATCGGAGGTGGGTTTCGTTCGTCTTTGTGATTTTGGGCATGAATCCGGCACTGAATTTCCGTGTACCCGCAAACAGGCTTCTTCGAAGCCTTGCCGCAACTCCTGCCGCTCATTTCGCCCAAGGCTCGAAAGATCATCAAGGGCACCACCGACTCGGAGCATTTCCGTAGGTCCGAGACTACTCTTCCAATGCGTAACCCCTTTCGCTGAGATTCGAACTGAACTTCGAACCTTGCAACTCGCTAGTGGCCCTCTTCCTGACCTACCTCGACCCCGATCGTGACTGGACCGGATATTACGACTCGGATACCGTCGCGGCAGCTCTGGCCAAAGCAGTCGGGACCATGGTCCGCCTCTGCGCTCCTGACGGAGGTTGGCCCAGTTCTCGCCCCTCGACCGCCACCACTCGAAACGGCCTCTCGACCCACATCACCCTCAACCTCGCCATCTGTTTCGGCGCCAAGGACTTTTACGCCCTCCGGTTCGCCTATCCAGAGTACGAAGACCCGCCGAGCTTGTACTGGAGTACCCAGTCCGGCGCGACGCTCGATCGGAGGTACCAAGGCCATCCGGACAGCCCTGACGCAGCGGGCGGTCAACTCCCGAGGGAACAGCACGAGCAGCACGTCGTCGTGGCGAGTGAACCGATGACCAAGGGCGAAGACCACGCGTGGCACCTTCTCAAGAATGGAGAGTGAGTCCGGGTTGTTGTGTTCTTCCCAGTCCTTCGGTCTCCTGACTGCTCGCCTCCGAGAACAGACTCTTGCGCGCACATGCGAGCGACATGAAGGGCCAAAAGGGGTGGAAACCCGACATCAGGCCGCTTTCGTCGTTCGGAAAGATCGCCGCGTGAGACCGTCCAAGACCGCTCAAAAAAGGACCGTTGGAAATAAGATGCAGTGATGATACAACTATGAGCGCGAGTAGCCACCCTGAAAAACAGCCTCACTTGCGCCCGCCTGCGCGCTTGAGACCGGTGATGCCGAGTTTCGGTCCCTTTTGGTTCGATTTCTTGCCGGCGACTTGCTGGAGCGGCACGAACGCGTACGGCTGCATGCCGTCCTTCTTGACGTCGCCTCCAGCGCGCTGCAGGATTCGGTTGTCGGGTCAGTGGCGAACAGCCTCCAAAGAGACGTGGCAAACCGTACCTTGGCCTTGAACTCGTTCCCGACGTGGACCGTCTCCTTCTTCTGCTTCTTGAACCGCTTCTTGATCTCGAGCTCCTTGAGCCCCTCGGTGACTGGCACGTCGGCCTCGCCATCGTCGTCGACGCGGTCTCGCGATCGCTTCCCCTGCGTCTTGTTGAACCGGATCCGGCCCTTGGCATCGCGCGAGTGGCCGTCTTCGCCCTCCATCGCTTCGACGTAGGCGCCCATGTCCCCTCGAGATGGTCCCGCTGTGGACGGTCCAGCATCGCTGTCGCTGTCGTCCGAGTCTTCGACGCGGATCCGACCCGACTCGTCCTTTTTGAAATGCGAATCGAGCGGTTTTCGCTTCTCGGCCTTGGCCGTCGCTGGTCGGGCTGCGGAGGACGTTTCGGTGTCAGCTGGTAGAGTCCATTTGCCCCGAATCGCAGCAACTCACAGGAGATCCGGCTCATCATGCGGTCGTCGAGCAAGTCAAACACCTCGTCTTCGCCCTCCTGGATAAAGGCGCCGCCATCCTGGTCCCGTTTGTTCTTGCGTGCCTGCGACTTGCGGTTCTTGACGCCCGAAGGTGCCTGTTCTGCCGTTTCTGCGTCCGAGTCGGCAGAGATGTCCGAATCCGAGCCGTACAGGACCTGGTCGTACGCCGATTGCTGGCCAGCTTGCGGTCGCGGGGCCTGTTGGGTGGGTGGTCAGCGTTATGGAGGGGGGACTCGCATCGGAAAGGAAAGCACTCGAATCGCCGACGCACCTCGTCATCGTCGAGGTCTCGGTCGACGTCCATCTCGGCCGCAGCCGCCTTCTTCTTCTTGAGGCGGTTCTGGCGTTTCCGGATGCTGCTGACGAGCTTCTTGTCGTCTTCGGGGACGTACCGCTCGATCGCGTCGTAGCCGTACTTGCGGATCATGCGTTCGAGCAAGTGGCGGATCTTGACCTTGAAGTGGTTCGAGTGCTCGTGAGACCAGTTGACGAGCGCGGGGACGAGGGCCGGCAGGGAAGGCGTCACGAGCGCCGAGTCGAACGAGACGACCGCGACCTTGACAAAGCCGAGACTGGCCTTGACGATTTCGCGGTTCGCCGAACCGAGGAAGACGACGATCGTCTCGAGCAGCTCGGTCTGGTACTCGTCCTTGAGCGTGGCTGTCGTGCGAGGGTGTCAGCTGGGAATCCCTTGTGAAAGTGGAAGGCAAACTCACCTCGGAACTCCCACGTCAGCCGACCGAGAGCACCGATCGTTGCCGCGATCATGTGCGGGCTCGTCGCGGCAAGTCCGGCACTCAGCATGGTCACGTACTCCTCCGCCGTCGCCTCGACCTCGTCCTCGTTCATGGCATCCTCCATCCCCTTGATGAGGTGCCGCTTGACGCGTCCACCGGAAGCGAGCTTCTGACCCATCGAGACGAGCAAGTCGAACGCCGCTTCGCGCGTGACGCCGTTCGATTCCTTGGTCGACAGGACGGCTTCGGGGATCAGGGACGGCAGGACGTGCAGCGCGTCGTTCGGAATCAGGGGCACAAACGCGGCCAAAAGAGTCACGCGGTCCTGCGGGTGCGTACGGTTAGCTTGTGTCTTTCCGAGGTGATTTACGCGCAGACTCACCCGCTTGGCTCCGTTGGCAACCTTGGGTGCACCCTCGACGACCTTTTCAATCACGTCGCCTTCACGGCCAGCAAGAACTTGGCCACCGCATTCCTCGCACAACCGCGCCAAGATCCGGTACGCCTTTTTCTGCACAGCCTGGTCGGCACTCTGCAAGACGCGGTCCTGCATCGCAAAGTCGAACAGGCGGCGCGAGACGGGCTCGGCGTGCGGGACGAGCGAAATCAGGATGTCGAGGAGGGCATGCGAGGGCGGCAAGGTCGGGTCGTCCTTTGAGGGGGGTACTTGCGAGTCGAGCGCTTGCGAGACGAGCGACTCGATGCGGTCGTACGTGCCGACGAGTTCGGTCGGGGGAAGGATTGCCACCCACGAGCCGACCGTCTCGAGGACAAATCCACCCTCGCCGCGCGAAGTCTTGCCGTAGACGTTGAACGCAACCGAGAGGATCGTCTGCGCGAGCGACTTGAGGTGCTCGAGCGAACGCTGACCGTCCCGCGGCGTGAGCGAGAACTGCTCCTGCAAGAGGTTCGGTGGCGAAGTCGACTGGGCAAGCGATTGCGTCGTCGAGAGGAGCGTCTGCAGCGCTTTAAAGACGGCGGGGCGCAGAGTCGCCTGCGTGTAGACGACGTTGGCGAGGAGCGAGACAAACTCGGTATCGAATGCGGTCGTCAAATCGGTGGGGTACTCGCAGTAACCGGGCAAGAGGGCCCACGTCTGCCCGACGAGCGTCTCCCACACTTTCGCCTCCATGGCCCGTCCACCCGTCTTGGCCTCTTCGGCCTTGGCGAAAAAGTGCGCCGAGAGAGGGACAAACGTCTCGCGGAAGTGGCCCAACCGCGTGTTGGTAACGGCGGGTTTCAGGAGCGGCAGCAGCCACGCGCGGGCTTTCGTGGGGTTCGAGTCGGGGGCGAGGTTCAGGGGCACGTATTCGAGCACGGTTTCGGGACCGAGGACCTTGATCGCCGCGTCGAGGACGGCGTCGGCTTCCTTTTTCCACTCGAACCGCGAGTCTTCGCGCGCCTTGGTGACCAACACGAGCGCCTTGGTCAAGAGCGACCTGGCCGCAGGAACGTTGTCCTTGGTGCGGACGCGCAACCGTTGGTACAGCGCCTTGACGAGTGCGAGCACGTGCGGCTGAGCCTGTCCGGCAAACCGAGGCGACGTCAAGGCCTTTTCGACGTGGGTGATGGTTTCGGTCACGGCCGGCGCTTTCGAGAGGATGGCTTCGTCGGTGAGGCAGTGCTTGATCATCATGGTCAGGGCCGACTCGGTTGCGAGCCGGAGCTGGGCGGTGCGGGCTGCCGGCAAGAGGGCGAGGATCTCGGAAAACATGTGCAAGTCCGGCGTCGCGGCGGTTCTGCGCGGTCGGGTCAGCTAGCGTTCAGTTCCTCCGTTCTCCGTTCTGAGGTTCGGGGACGAGTGCTCACCTCGCGAGTGCGACCATGCCCTCTCCGACTCCCTCGACCCATCCGGCCAGCAACTTTTCGCCGTGTTCGCTTCCCTCGGCGACTTTCGGCTTTGCCTCGATCAGCGCTTCGAGGGTCTGCTTGACGTGGTCGTCCGAGAGCGTCATCGAGGATGCTGCTGCTGCCGCGGCGTGCGAGGCCGAAAAGAGGTGCGAGAGCAGAGTCAGGGCGGCGAGGGTGAGGTGTTGCGAGGACAGCGTCAGGGTCGACAGGAGGAGAGGGAGGAGCGTCGTGGTGGACTGCAAGGGGGGTCCGGGTCTGGATTAGCTGTGTCGCTGGATTAGGTTGAGGGTAGGGCTCACCGACTGAGGCCACGTCGGACCGAGGTTCTTGATGAACGTGAGCAAGGCGATCGCGCGCGACTCGTCCGGGCTGTTTTCGGTGGCTGCCCCCTGAGCCGGCGCCTTGCCTCCTCGCTTGGCGGCTCGCAGCGCCTCGTCCAACTTGGTGCAGATCCACCCGGCCGACTCGTCCGCGTACGGGTGCAAGACGGCGGGTGGCGGGGGTGATTTCAAGATGGCGTGGACGGCTTCCTGCGCGCGTCGCCGGACTTTGGGCCTCGCGTCGGCGGTGAGGCTCAGGAGGGTCGCATAGACGGCGCGGCTGCCTTCGCGGTCTCGTTCGAGGGTCGGGACGGGCAGCGAGGCGATGAGGTACTGGGCGATGGCGATGAGGGATTTCAACGCCGGGGCCTGGCTGGCAAAGGACTGCAAGAGCGGGGGCAAGGTGCGCAAGAGCTGGTCCGCTCCGGCTTGGCGGAGTTGGGCAGGTTCGAGGTGGGGCGCGACGAGGGCGACGAGGTAGAGCGTCGCTTCGAGGAGTTTGCGCTTCTCGGTCGCGGGTTTCGCGGCTTGCGGATCGGTCGCCAGCTGGTTCAGCGTCGCGGTCAGGGCAACCCAGTACGCCTGCGCAGGGGCGTCGGTCTGCTGGAGCGTGTCTTCGACGGCGACGAGGAGCTGAGCGGCGCGGTGCGTCGCCTCGACCTGCGAATTCAACTGGCTCCGCACTTTCGCCAGCTGCGCGTCCAGGGTGGCCATCCTGGTCTCTATCTCACTCGTAACCGAGTGTACAGAGTGTAGAGTCTGAACTGGCTCGCCGAGCTTGGCGAGCTCTGGCTGCTTCCGCGTGACACGTCACCGCGTCTGCCTCCACTTTTCGCCAATCTCGGCTTGTTGGGCAGCCCGGAGGACCGCCCGCTGGTAGAGCTCTATTGTACACGACAGGCTACGCCGATGCCCGCCGAGAGACCGCCCGCGATCCAGCACGACCCGTCCCTCGTCCGCGAGGACATTGCCGGCCCCGACGCCGTCACCGCTCCGTATCCCGTCTACTTGCAAGGCTGGGTCACCCGCGGCTTCGGACGCGGTTCAAAGGACCTTGGGTGCCCGACCGCCAACCTGCCCGACTCGAGCATCGAGGGCGTGCCCCTCGAGACCGGCGTCCATTTCGGCTTTGCCCGCGTCCTCTGCACCGGCGAACACGACGCCGTCTTCCCCATGGTCATGAGCATAGGCTGGAACCCGTTCTACAACAACGACACCCGAACAGCGGTGCGTGCGCTAGCAGTGCTTGCTCTTTGTCCCTCGCTGACCTCTCGCCCACGCGACAGGAGGTACACGTCTTGCACGACTACCCCTCTGATTTCTACGGCAAGGAACTCCGTGTCGTCGTCCTCGGCTACGTCAGGCCAGAGTACAACTATGCCTCGATGGGTGCGTGACCTCGAGACTGTCTCTTTGGCGGGCGAAACTGATTACCCCTCCTCCCGCAGACGCCCTGATCAAGGATATCAACCACGACAAGGTTGTCGCCCTGAACTCGGTCGCGTCTGATCGACCGGCGTACGCGCGCTTCCAGACCGACGCCTTCTTTTCCAAGCCGACCGATTTGGAACCGCTCCCAGCTGGACACGACCCGGCAAGACCGAGGGAAAAGCCCGCTCAGCCGTCTGTTTAGGTTCGCCTTTCTTTCTTTCGAGAGGGTACATGGGTCTCTTGGTGATCTCTACTGACACCCTCCCTCGGCAGAATTTCTTCATGGTATATCTCGGCCGTGCATTCAACTGTCGTCAATCTTTCTCCCTCTCAAGGCTTCCTCTCCTCTGCGCGCGCAGTGCGCCCTTGGGCTCTGCCCGCGGAGCGGGCTGGGGTCAGTGTCGCTCGGGATCCGGGCAAGTTTGCCGCGAAGCGGCTGTCTGGGCGCTGCGGTCCCCCCTTTGCCTTCACCCACCCTTTCCCCGCGATCGGCTTTTCTCTCGCCTTTTTGCGCGCCCAACTTCGCACGCCCAACTTGCCCTCCCTACGACTCGCTCGCCGTATCTCCACTTCGGCGAACCTGCGTTGACTGAAACGATCGCCTCCGCACTTCAAGACCTCGACTGTCCAACACGATGGAAGGCTCGCCATCCGCAGCATGGGCCTTTTTCGTGCCGCGCTTCCCGTCGCTCGGGGTTTGGACGGCTGCATTTCGCTCCTAACGGCCCACGCCTTCGAGCTGCCGCGCCGATAGCAAAGGAGCGCGCGGACACTAGGAGGAAGCTGGGGCGCCTTTCGGGTTCTTCTCGAGTTTGACCGCCCGCTCAAGGTCTCGTTCTGCGCGCCGAGTCCTATTCCCTCTCTCCTTGTGATTTCCCCTTCACGTGGGAACCCTCAGGAGACTGCTTCGCTCAAAGTGGGATGGAGGAGCCATCTCATTCTTGCCAGCTAAGCTGTCCGAAAATGACGACGGTTCAGCGATCGAGACAACCAGGTCGCTCCGCCTTGTCTCGTCGCAAATCGAACGGAACATCGCCCCGCTATTCGCTCTGCCATCCGCTTTGAGCGCTCCACCGTACTTCAAGTTTGGACTACTCGCGTCCGTCCGCATCGCCACCACGCCACCAGCGAAAGCAGCTTCCGGCACGAGAAGCGGATCGAAATCGCTGTGTTCCATTCCCTAACCACTTTGTACAGGTACACAACGTGGTCCCCCTAGCGCCCGTGGGCTCCGTAGATGCGCTGCTGGCGCAAGCTGAGCGTCGGTCCGGCTCCGAGATTCAAGATTGTGCACCCGCAGCCGTCACTTTGCGATCGGTTCTTCGCCGTGCGTCGAGCTGTCTCCTTAAGCTCTGGCTGTTGTCACCCCGAGTAAGCGTTGTTGCTGTTTTCGATACGCATTCAGGAGGTGTACTCACATCAATCAGCAGCCGTTCGCCGGCGCGAACGACAATCTCTGCCGTGTATTCCATCTATAAACACTCGTCATCAGCCGTATCTGAAGATGTTTGGGCTCTCAAGTACGCTTACAAGCATGTCGTATGCGTTTGTGAATCGTTCATCCTCGTCGTCGTCAGCTCCCGGCGGTCCATGGTTGGCAACCTGCTGCGTGTAGGAATCTTGCAAGTAGCGCATCAATTCTCCAAGGACCCATGTTTGCTTCCTCTTCCCCGCCTGAAGCAGCTCCTTTTGAACCTGGGCTTGCCATTTGCACGCCTGCGTGTGTTTAACATCTGCGCCCTCCCCATCTCCGTCCATCCGAGCCCGTTTCTGGATGTACATGTCCGCATGTAAGCGGATCTGATACAAGACACTCTGCCATGGTGACGCGTGCTCCATGGCGCGAGCCACACGACCCTGATCTTGCAGCCTGGCTTGAACGCCGTGGAAGAGCTCGTTAACCAAACGCAATTCACGTCCGCGGTCCGGCGCTCGCGCCGAGCTGGCTCCTCGTACCCGATTGGGCATGCTCACGGGCCCCCCCCCCCCCCCCCCCCCCTGTTAGGGTTAGGGGTA